>OZ030010.1:109087101-109449601 GCA_964023405.1 Apodemus agrarius
CCTGAACAGAACACCAATA
This sequence comes from Apodemus agrarius, assembly GCA_964023405.1. NCBI lineage: Eukaryota > Metazoa > Chordata > Mammalia > Rodentia > Muridae > Apodemus > Apodemus agrarius. Next base: position 109,087,121 of record OZ030010.1, read on the forward strand.
GCTTATGCACTAAGATCAAGAATTGACAAATAGGACCTCATTAAATTACAAAGTTTCTGCAAGGCAAAGGACACTGTCAGAAGGACAAAACGACAACCAACAAAGTGGGAAAAGATCTTCACCAATCCCACATCTGAGAGAGGGCTAATGTCCAATATATACAAAGAACTCAAGAAGTTAGACCCCAAAGAACCAAATAACCCTATCAAAAAAGGGGTACAGAGCTAAACAAAGAATTTTCAGCAGAAGAGATTCGGATGGCTGAGAAACACCTTAAGAGATGTTCAACATCATTAGTCATCAGGGAAATGCAAATCAAAACAACCCTGAGACTCCACCTCACACCAGTCAGAATGGCTAAGATTAAAAACTCAAGAGACAACAAGTGCTGGCGAGGATGTGGAGAAAGAGGAACACTCCTCCACTGTTGGTGGGATTGCAAAATGGTAAAACCACTCTGGAAATCAGTTTGGCGGTTCCTCAGAAAATTGGGCATGTCTCTTCCAGAGGACCCTGGCAACCACTCCTGGCCATATACCCAGAGGATACCCCCGCATACAATAAAGACACATGCTCCACTATGTTTATAGCACCCTTGTTTATAATAGCCAGAAATTGGAAGGAGCCCAACTATCCCTCAAATGAGGAATGGATACAGAAAATGTGGTATATTTATACAATGGAATACTACTCAGCAATTAAAAATAATGAATTCATGCAATTTGTAGGTAAATGGATAGACCTGGAAAATATCATCCTGAGTGAGCTAACCCAATCACAAAAGAATATACATGAAATGCAATCACTGATACGTGGATATTAATGAGCCCAGAAGCCCTAAATACTCAAGGCACAATTAGCAAGTCAAATGATTCCCAAGAAGAAGAAAGGAGAGGACCCTGGGCCTGTAAATATTGGACCCAGTTTTGTAGAGAAACTGTGTGGGGAGGGGGAATGATTGGGTAATAGTTGGGGGGTGGAATTTTGGGACGTAGGGAGGGGGTAACTGTGAAAGGGGAAAGCCTTTGGAATGTAAACATAGAATATAGAAAATAAAACTTAAAAAAAGAGAGGTTTTCGCACATGGTATATGAAAAGAAAATCAATAGCACATATGTATACAGCATCACTTTAAAAAAAAGGCCTCCCATGATATTTAATTAGATTTTATCCTAGAGAAGCAGGTGTGATTCAACACATGAAAATCAGTCAATGAGTTTCGCCATATAACCAAACAGAGAAAAAATTTCAGATCATCTCATTAGTTGTTGAAAAAGCCTTTGATAAAACCCAAAACACTACAGGATATAGTCTCAGAGAAAGTACAGGTAAAAAGAACATGACTAAGTACACTGAAGGCAATATACAACAAACCAATAGCCAACATCAAATTAAATGGAGAGGAACTCAAAGCAATCCCACTACACTCATGAACAAGACAAGGTTGCGCACTCTGTCCCTAGTAATTCAATACAGTGCTTGAAATTTAAGCTAGATCAATAAGATAATTGTAGGAGGTCAACAGGATACAAATCAGAATGGAAGAAGTCAAAGTCTCAGCATTCACAGATGATGTGATTGATTATACACACAAGGAATCACAAAAATTCCTATAGTATACTTTAGCAAACATGAAATCTTTTGGAAAGTCCTACATCTGATGATAAACACCTTCAGCAATGTGGTAGATACAAGCATAACTCAAAAAAATGAGTAGTCCATATATATATATATATATATATATATATATATATATATATATGACAAACAGACTGAGAAAGAGATCAGGAAAACAACACTCTTCACAATGGCCACAAACCATATAAAATATCTTGGGGTAAGTCTACCCACACAAATGAAAGTTGAGTATGACAAAAATTTTAAGTCTTTATAGAAAGAAATTAAAGAGGATACCAGAAGGTGGTATTTCACTATACTCATAGATCACTAAATTGCCCAATCATTAGAGAAGCTTCCTATAGCAGGTGATGGGAGCAGGTACAGAGATCCACAGCCAAGCCTTAAATGGAGATCAGGGAATCCCATGGGATATGTGGAGGAAAGATTGTAGGAGTAAGTGGGTCAAGGACACCAGGAGAGCACAGCCCACAGGATCAACTATTCAAGTCTCATAGGTGTTCATTAATATGGAAGCAGCAACCACAGCAGCAATATGAGATGTGATTTTAAATCTAGCTCTTGCTTTTCTGATGTGATGGCGTATTCAGGATTTGCTGTTGTGGGAGAACTGGGTTCTGATGGTGCGATATTGCCTTGGTTGCTGTTGGTAATGATCTGGCACTTGCCTTTGGTCACCTTGTTATCTCCGGTGTTAGCTGGTCTTGCTGTCTCTAACTTCTCTGTCCTGCAGGCCTGTGTTTCTGTACTCCTGGGATTCCCTTTCTCTCCAATGCCCTGCAAATAGCTGGTTCTCCAGGAAGTATAAGGTGATGGGGTCTCTCCTGTGGCAGACTTGGCAATGCCCTGCAGGTTGCTAGTTCTCAAATGTTCTGCTGCTGCCGCCGCATCTAGAATGCCCTGCTGAAGCTGGTTCTCGAAAGCCCTGCTTCTGCCTGTTCGAATGCCCTGCTGCTGCCAGTACTCCCGAAAGTATCAGGAAGTAGGATCCTCCCTCTGGCAGAAGTGGTGCATGTCTCTACTACATCCTACAGAACAGGGTGGTGGTGGGGGAATAGGGAGGGGTAGAAGGGACAGAAGGGGGTGGCATTGTGGAGGATGCTAGGTAGTGAGTCCCACATGGGCTCTGGTTCTCTAGAGGTGGGGCGTAGCCCTTACTGTATGCCCTGCTCCTTCAAGTTCTCTAGAGTGTATCAGGAAGGAGGATCCTCCTGTGGCAGAAGTGGCACAGGTCTACCACATCCAATGGAATAGGGCTGTGGTGGGGGAGGAGGATGACTCCTGATTTCTTTCCAAGGTTTTCTGTCTCCAAAGTTGTGTCCCTTTGTAATTTCTTTGTTGTTTCTACTTCTGTTTTTAGATCCTGGTTCGTTTTGTTCAGTTCCATCACTAAAATCCCAAGACTACGTCTTTCATAGTGGTATACAATCCATTTTTTTTAAAAAAAATCAAGTAATAAGCATTTAAGAGAAAGAGGAGAGAACATATGTATTCTTAGTGTAAATCTTCAGAAATGAAAGGATGTGACATAGCATTGGCTCATTGACAGTAAGAACTTATACAGTTAAATTTTAAACTGGTATCTAGAGAGACTAGGGAATTATGTCTTCTGTGGTTGTTTAAATATGCCATGCTCTCTGTCATAATGGTTATGGTTTTTAACACTCTGAAATTGTTAGCTCCCAGATAAACTCTCATGTCTTCTTACACTGAAATACAATCTTAACATTCTGCTATTTCCTTTGTTAAATACCATCTGTTTCCTCTCTAATGTAACCCCTCCCAATTTCATGTCATCTTTTATATGTGGTAATACACTAAGTCCAATTAGTGCTCTCCATGTGAACTTGGATATGAGTGTATCCACTAGAACACAGAAAATCTGCTCATTAGTTAGAACACACCTCCAACAGCTTCCAACTGTCACCTTATCCTCCTAAGTGGTGGAGATGGAGAACACATCCACATATGTATGTGCATAATTCTGGCTGGCTTATCTTATATGGATATCTAGATAAACATACTTGCTGTGAGTTCATGAACGCAGTGCACATATTCCTGTCCAGAAGTCAGCATTTCAGAGCATTACTCATTTTATCTCCCTTATATTGTTCTTTCCTCCTCCTCTCTGGTGCTGTTCACTGAGATTCAGAGGGTATGGAAGGTGGCATTGTGGCCTCATTTGGGATTTCGTTTTCACTGTCACTTATTCTCTGAACACTGCAAAGTTGTTGGTCTTTCTAAAGATTGTTGTCCACTCAAAAGAAGCTTTTTTGACTAGGATTGCTAACAATATATGTGTGTAAACATAAACATAGAAGGCAATTTTACAGCATCACCATGAGCAAAATTGTAATAGGGTCTTTCCTATGACCTATGAACTCCCCATCCATGAGGCTTTAACTACAATTTCAGTATTAAGCATTACAGTCCCTCATGTGGATCAGGTCTCAAACCCACTAAGAAAGTACATGTTTACCTCATAATAGTTGTGCAACCATAGCAACAGTGGAAAGATCTTGACTGGCAAGGCAGTGTTACAGCATGCTGTTGCCAGCAGTGGGTAAGACCATGGCTAACTTTTATCTCCCCAAGCACCCTGAATAGCATATTCTGACAGTATAAAAACTGGCCAGAAGGGAGATAGTTTTCTAATCACTTTGAGATGGAGTTTAGTTAAAGGGTATGGTGCTGTTATCATTAGGGTGTTACCATGAAGGTGAGGTGGGTAACCAAGGATGGTCATGAACTTGTGTTTTATTGAAAACTTCTGAGGCCTCCAAGGCCAGTACTTTGAGGAGAGGTATCTTACTCTTACTACTGTGGATTTTGTTTAGTAATCCATGCCTTTGGGGAGTGGAATTATTCATGCATGTTGGGTAATTGTTTAAATTTTTTGTCAAGTTACATTTGGAAATCATTGAAGGTGTGAGTTGTCATAAAATAATTTTCATACATCCACAGATATTTTAAATTAACACACTATTCCCTCTTTCTCTCATACACTTGACACCCTTATTAATCTTTTAACTATATTATACACACTTTTACTTTCATGTCCCGTGAATTTTGCTCTTCATCCAATTATGTTTTAGTTGGTTAATAGGATTGAAGGCTTTGATACAGCTTTCAATAATCCTTTCTCCAATTATATCCCCCTAACTCCCAATTTGGTTCACATTTCCTTCTTCCTACCTGAATAAGGCTTTTCTATCCCAAAACTCCAATAATCAAATTTTCCTAGAATTTACTTTGCCTATTGACTTAAATGTACCCTTCTAAAAGCTCATTTGTGGCTTCTACAGAAAGAGCAGGACCATAACTAGGTATCTATAAAGACTATATCGATGATTGAACAGGAAATGAAATGAAATATAAGCATGTCAAAGGTAGCCAAAAACTGAGAAATGTGAGTGACACTAATTAGTGTAAAGATATCAATCGCTCATCAATAACAAAATATTTTGGAATTTATACTATGAAATATATTTTCATGTACTCTAATTTGGACAATTTTTGATATAGAAGTGATTCTAACACTAAATCCTGCCAATTATGTGTAAGAAAGGATATTCTTTTATGTTTTTGGGAGTTTAATCACTTCGATCCGTTTTGAAAATAATTAGGATTTGCATCATGTGCTAAAATCTGAAATATCCTATGATGCCATGATCATTCATCTAGTTGTTTTCCATTGGGGATATATTCATGTTTGTATATTGATCATATACAAATAGAAAAATGGGAATCCTCATCAAGTAATTTACAACAAAATATTATTTTTCAAGAAGATGAAGGATATTTTTAAAATATTTTGAAAAATATTACAAAACACTGAAAACAAAAGTATAAGCTTAATATGAATATACCTGTGATACTAAATTTGAGCAGGAAATTCTACTCTTGTAGGATTTGTATTTATAGTATATATTTTAAAGCAGACAGAACTCTGGTGTAAAGCATTGTTTTGTTACATATCTTCCTACCTCTCTCTCTCTTTCTCTGTCTCTCTCTCTCTCTCTCTCTCTCTCTCTCATGGTTTTAGTGTATTTGGCCAAGACAGTTGCATTATTAGGACATGTGGCCTTGTTGGAATTGGTGTGGCCATTTTGGAGGAAATGTATTACTGTGGGTGTGGGCTTTGAGACATTCCTCCTATCTTCCTGGAAGTCAGTCTTCTGTCTGCCTTTGGGTGAATATATATAATTCTCAGCTCCTCCTGACCTATGCTTGCCTGAAAGGTGTCAAGTGCCCACATTCATGATAAGGGACCTAACCACTAGATCTATAAGCCAGCCCCAGTTAAATGTCCTGTATTGGTGTTGCCTTTGTCAAGATGTCTCTTCACAGCTCTAAAACCCAAATGAAGACAATATTGATGGAATTAGCAAAAGAAATTAGAGAAATTAGAGAAAATGGGCACTCTTTTATACAATGATTGATGCAGTCTGGTGGACTTTAGAGGTAGAATAAAAAAGATGCCTAAGGTGGAATTCATGAACAGAAAATACTTGCTTATATAAAATTTATTCAAAAATTTGTAAAAGAAAAGAGGGATTTGGGAAAGCAGGAAACTCATGAGATAAAAGATGAAGTCAGCTTTCAAGTGGAATCCATAATGTTGTGTTTTGAAGATGCACAATTATCAGGAATTATTGGCATATTGAAAAAGCAGGGTTATGGGATGATATATATCAATGTGTATAACAATAAAAGTGGGGATTTGAGGTTTCATGAAATTCTCAAGTCTTGGCAGGGTGATCCACATGATCCTCCTCCTAGTGGTCTGTGGGAGAAAGTCTTCTGTGTGCCCTAGGGTCAAGATATAGGAGATTTGGCTCTTCCAGCAACACGTCTTCCTGCATGGTGCTACACACTTTCTGCCAAGGTGATAATAGAGGGAATCAAATAGGTAATAGAAGGAGTATGATCCCACTTAGTTATTCTTGCTGTTTACGTTTTTTGCAGTGAACCATGAGATATATCATGTTAGGCATTATTATGATGGGGTTACTCTTTTCATGTGGACAAAAAGAGACATAGTTGTGTGTCAAATTGACTAGCGATGGATTGTAATGATTATTCACAGTGTTCAACATGATTAGATCTCAAATGAACTAGAATTGTGAAATGGAGGGCACACCTGTGACTCAGGTCTTGAGGCTGGAAAACAAAGGATTTTGATACAAAATCATTAAGTGGGAGGGCACAGGTTAAGATGCAGACCTAGAAGCATATTATCCATGAAAAGCTTAGGCACAAGCATGGTAGAGCATATCTTTAATCACAGGAGCAAGAAGAATGCAGATTTCTGTGTTCTAGTCTATCCTGTTACAGAATAATTTTCAGGTAAAAAAAAAAGATTTCCCTAATGATTAATGATGTTGAACATTTCTTAAGGTGCTTCTCAGCCATTCGAAATTCTTCAGGTGAAAATTCTTTCTTTATCTCTGTACCCCATTTTTTAATAGGGTTATTTGGCTCTCTGGAGTCTACCTTCTTGAGTTTTTTGTATATATTGGATATTAGCCCTCTGTCAGATGTAGGGTTTGTGAAGATATTTTCCCAACTTGTTGGTTGCCATTTTGTTTGATTGACAGTGTCCTTTGCCTTACAGAAAGTTTGCAATTTTTTGAAGTCCCATTTGTCAATTCTTGATCTTAGAGCATAAGCTATTGGTGTTCTGTTCAAGAAATTTCCCCCTGTGTCCATGTCCTCAAGGGTCTTCCCCAGTTTCTTTTCTATTAGTTTCAGTGTGTCTGGTTTTATGTGGGGGTCTTTGATCCACTTGGAGCTGAGCTTAGTACGAGGAGATAAGAATGGATCAATTTGCATTCTTCTGCTTGCTGACCTCCAGTTGAACCACCACCATTTGTTGAAAAGGCTATCTTTTTCCACTGGATGGTTTTAGCTCCTTTGTCGAAGATCAAGTGACCATAGGTGTGTGGGTTCATTTATAGATCTTCAATTCTATTCCCTTGATCAACCTCCCTGTCACTGTACCACTACCATGCAGTTTTGACCTTTTTCTTCTTTTTTTAAAAAGATTTATATATTTATTATATGTAAGTACACTGTAGCTGTCTTTAGACACACCTGAAGAGGGTGTCATATCTCATTATGGATGGTTGTGAGCCACCATGTTGTTGCTGGGATTTGAACTCAGGACCTTTGGGAGACCAGTCGGCGCTCTTAACCATTGAGCCATCCTTCCAGCCCCACCATGCAGTTTTTAACACTCTTTGTCTGTAGTACTTCTTGAGGGATACTGATTCCCTAAGAAGTTTTTTTACTGTTGAGAATAGTTTTACCTATCCTGGGTTTTTGTTATTCCAGATGAATTTTAAAATTGCTCTTTCTAACTCTAGTAAGAACTGAGTTGGGATTTTGATGGGGATTCCATTGAATCTGTATATTGCTTTTGGCAAGATTGCCATTTTTTACTATATTGATCCTGCCAATCCATGAGCATGGAAGACTTTTCCATTTTCTGAGGTCTTCTTCCATTTCCTTCTTCAGATACCTGAAGTTCTTGTCATACAGATCTTTCACTTGTTTGGTTAGAGTCACTCCAAGATACTTTGTATTGAATGTGACTGTTGTGAATGGTGTCATTTCTCTAATTTCTTTCTCAGCCTGCTTATACTTTCTGTATAGGAAGGCTACTTATTTGCTTGAGTTGATTTTATAACCAGCCACTTTGCTGAAGTTGTTTATCAGCTGAAAGAGTTCTCTGGTGGAGTTTTTGGGTCACTTAAGTATACTATCATATCATCTGTGAATGGTGATAGTTGGACTTCTTCCTTTCCAATTTGTATCCCTTTGACCTCCTTATGTTGTCTAATTGCTCACACTAGAACTTCAAGTACTATATTGAAAAGATATGGAGAGAGGGGACAGCCTTATCTAGTCCCTGATTTTAGTGGGATTGCTTCAAGTTTCTCTCCATTTAGTTTGATGTGGGCTACCAGTTTGCTGAATATTGCTTTTAGTATGTTTAGATATGGGCCTTGCATTCCTGTTCTTTCCAAGACTTTTAGCATGAAAGGATGCTGAATTTGCCAAAAGCTTTTTCAGCATCTAGTGAAATGACATTGCTTTTTAATTTGAGGTTCTTTATGTAGTGGATTGCATTGATGGATTTCCGTATATTGAACCATCCCTGCATCCCTGGGATGAAGCCTACTTGATCATGGTGAATGATGCTTTTGATGTGTTCTTGGATTCAGTTGGCAAGAATTTTATTGAGTATTTTCTTTTTTTAATTTTTTATTGGATATATTCTATATTTACATTTCATTTCCCTTTTTTCTGGTTCCCCATCCCCCAAAGGTCTCACATGCCCTTTTCCCTTTCCTTGTTCCCCCATCCACCCCTTCCCACTTCCCTGTTCTGGTATTCCCCTACACTGATGCTTTGATCCTTTCCAGCACCAGTGTCCACTCCTTCCTTCTTGTCGGATATCATTTGATATGTGGATTGTGTCTTTGGTGTCCCAAGAGTCTAGGCTAATATCCACTTATTGGTGAGTGCATACCATGGGTATTCTTTTGAGACTGTGTTACCTCACTTAGTATGATGTTCTCCAGCTCCATCCATTTGTCTAAGAATTTCATGAATTCATTGTTTCTAATGGCTGAATAGTACCCCATTGTGTATATATACCACATTTTTTGTATCCATTCCTCCATTGAGGGACATCTGGGTTCTTTCCAGCTTCTGGCTTTATAAATAAGGCTTCTATGAACATCGTGGAGCATGTATCCTTATTGCATGCTGGGGAATCTTCTGGGTATATTCCCAGGAGTGGTATGGCTGGGTCTTTCAGAAGTATCATGTCCAGTTTTCTGAGGAACCGCCAGACTGATTTCCAGAGTGGTTGTACCAGCTTGCAGTCCTACCAGCAGTGGAGGAGTGTTCCTCTTTTTCCACATCCTTGCCAACACCTGATGTCTCCTGAGTTTTTAATCTTAGCCATTTTGACTGGTGTGAGGTGAAATCTCAGGGTTGTTTTGATTTGCATTTCTCTAATGACTAATGATGTTGAACATTTTTAAAGGTGTTTCTCAGCCATCCAAATTTCTTCAGGTGAAAATTCTTTGTTTAGCTCTGTACCCCATTTTTGGATAGGGTTATTTGGTTTTCTGGGGTCTAACTTCTTGAGTCCTTTGTATACATTGGATATCAGCCCTCTGTTGGATGTGGGGTTGGTGAAGATCTTTTCCCAATTTGTTGGTTGCTGATTTGTCCTTTTGACAGTGTCTTTTGCCTTACAGAAACTGTAATTTTATGAGGTCCCATTTGTCTATTCTTTATCTTATAGCATAAGCAATTGGTGGTCTGTTCAGGAAATTTCCCCCCGAGCCAATGTCTTCAAGGGTCTTCCCCAGTTTCATTCCTATTAGTTTTAGTGTGTCTGTTTTAATGTGGAGGTCCTTGATCCACTTGAAGTTGAGCTTAGTATAAGGAGATAAGAGTGGATCAATTCTCATTCTTCTGCATGTTGACCTCCAGTTGAGCCAGCACCATTTGTTGAAAAGGCTATCTTTTTCCCACTGGATGTTTTCAGCTCCTTTGTCAAAGATCAATTGGCTATAGATGTGTGGGTTCAATTCTGGTCTTCAATTCTATTCCATTGATCCACCTCCCTGTCACTGTACCAATACCATGCAGTTTTTTGCACTACTGCTCTGTAGTATTGCTTGAGGTCCAGGATATTGATTCCCCCAGAAGTTGTTTTACTATTGATGATTTAGCTATCCTGGGTTTTTTATTATTCCAGATGAATTTGAGAATTGCTCTTTCTAACTTTATGAAGAACTGAGTTAGGATTTTGATATGGATTGCATTGAATCTGTATATTGCTTTTGGCAAGATTGCCATTTTAACTATATTAACCCTGCCAACCCACGAGCATGGAAGATTTTACCATTTTCTGAGGTCTTCTTCAATTTCCTTCTTCAGAGACCTGAAGTTTTTGTCATACAGATCTTTCACTTGTTTGGTTAGAGTCACACCAACATACTTTATATTGTTTGTGGCTATTGTGAAGGGTGTCATTTCCCTAATTTCTTTCTCATCCTGCTTATCTTTTGAGTATAGGAAGGCTACTGATTTGCTTGAGTTGATTTTATAACCAGCCACTGTGCTGAAGTTGTTTCTCAGCTGTAGTTGTTCTCTGGTGGAGTGCTTTGGGTCACTTAAGTATACTATCATATCATCTGTGAATGGTGATAGTTTAACTTCTTCCTTTCCAATTTGTATCCCTTTGACCTCCTTATGTTGTCTAATTGCTCACACAAGAACTTCAAGTACTATATTGAAAAGATACGGAGAGAGGGGACAGCCTTGTCTAGTCCCTGATTTTAGTGGGATTGCTTCAAGTTTCTCTCTGTTTACTTTGATGTTGGCTATCGGTCTGCTGTAAATTGCTTTTACTATGTTTAGGTATGAGCCTTGAATTCCTGTTCTTTCCAAGACTTTTAGCATGAAAGGATTCTGAATTTTGTCAAATGCTTTTTCAGCATCCAATGAGATGACCATGTGGTTTTTTTCTTTGAGTTTGTTTATGTAGTGGATTACATTGATGGATTTCCATATATTGAACCATCCCTGCATCCCTGGGATGAAGCCAACTTGATCATGGTGAATGATCGTTTTGATGTGTTGTTGGATTCGATTGGCAAGAATTTTATTGAGTATTTTTGCATCGATGTTCATAAGGGAGATTGGTCTGAAGTTCTCTTTCTTAGTTGGATCTTTGTGTGGTTTTGTTTTCACGGTAATTGTGGCTTCATAGAATGAGTTGGGTAGTGTTCCTTCTGTTTCTATTTTGTGGAATAGTTTGAAGAGTATTGGTATTAGGTCTTCTTTGAAGGTCTGATAGAATTCTGCACTAAAACTATCTGGTCATGTGCTTTTTTTGGTTGGAAGATTTTCTATGGCCCCTTCTATTTCTTTGGGGTTATGGGACTGTTTAGACGATCTACTTGATCCTTATTTAATTTTGGTATTTGGTATGTGTCTAGGAAATTGTCCATTTCTTCCAGATTCTCCAGTTGTGTTGAGTATAGGCTTTTGTAGTATGATCTGATGATTTTTTGAATTTCCTCAGTTTCTGTTGTTATATCTCCATTTTCATTTCTAATTTGGTAATTAGAATACTGTCTCTGTGCCCTTTTGTAAGTCTGGCTAAGGGTTTATCTATCTTGTTTATTTTCTCAAAGAACCAGCTCCTGGTTTTGTTGATTCTTTGTATGGTTCTTTTTGTTTCAACTTGATTGATTTCAGCCCTGAGTTTGATGATTTCCTGTCTTCTACTCCTCCTGCATGAAATAGCTTCTTTTTGTTCCAGAGCTTTCAGGTGTGCTGTTAAGTTGCTAGTATATGCTCTCTCCTGTTTCTTTTTGGAGGCACTCAGGGCTATGATATGAGTTTTCCTCATAGCACTGCTTTCATTGAGTTCATTTTCATTAATTTCTAAAAAGTTCATTTTCATTAATTTCTAAAAATCTTTGATTTCTTTCTTTATTTCTTCCTTGACTAAGGTATCATTGAGTAGAATATTGTTCAGTCTTCATTATATGAAGTTTTTCTGTTGTTTTTGTTGCTATTGAAGAACACTCTTACTCCATGGTGATTCAATAGGAGGCATGGGATTAGTTCAATCTTTTTATATTTGTTGAGGTTTGTCTTGTGATCAATTATATGGTCGATTTTGGAGAAGGTATCATGAGGTGCTGAGAAAAAGGTATAGTCGTTTGCTTTAGGATGAAATGCTATATATATATATATATATATATATATATATATATATATATATATATCAATCTGTTATATCCAATTGGTTCAAAGTTTCAATGAGTTTCCCTGTGTCCCTGTTTAGTTTCTGTTTTCCTGATCAGTCCATTGAGGATAGTGGAGTGCTGAGTTCCCCCACAATTATTGTGTTAGGTGCAATGTGTGCTTTGAGCCTTAGTAAAGTTTCTTTTTTGGCTCTTTTGATGACTTTAGATTGAACGTCAATTTTATCTGATATTAGTATGGCTATTCCAGCTTGTTTCCTGTGACCATTTGCTTGCAAAATTGTCTTCCAGCCTTTTACTCTAAGGTAGTGTTTGTCTTTGACACTGATGTGTGTTTCCTGTATGCAGCAAAATGTAGGGTCCTGCTTCAGTATCCAGTCTGTTAGTTTATGCCTTTTTATTGGGGAATTAAGTCCATTGATGTCAAGAGATATTAAGGAATAGTGATTATTTCTTCCTGTCATTTTTGATGTTATTTTTGTTTTTGAGTGGTTATCGTCTTTTGAGTTTGATGGAAGAAGGTTACTATCTTACTTTTTCTAGGATGCAGTTTCCCTCCTTGTATTGGAGTTTTCCTCGTATTATCTTTTGTATAGCTGGGTTAGTGGAAAGGTATTGTGTAAATTTGGTCTTGTCTTGGAATATTTTGATTTCTCTATGTTGATTGAGAGTTTTGCTGGGTATAGTAGTCTTGGCTGACAATTGTGTTCTCTTAGAGTCTGCATGAGATCTGTCCAGGATCTTCTAGCTTTCATGGTCTCAGGAGAGAATTCTGGTTTGATTCTGATAGGTCTTCCTTTATGTGTTACTTGGCCTTTTTCTCTTACTGCCTTTAATATTCTTTCTTTGTTTAGTACATTTGGGGTTTTGATTATTATGTGACGGGAGGTATTTCTGTTCTGGTCCAATCTGTTTGGAGTTCTGTAAGCTTCTTGTATATTCATGGGTCTCTCTCTCTTTAAGTTAGGAAAGTTTTCTTCCATAATTTTATTGAAGATATTATTGGCCCTTTAAATTGTACATCTTCACTCTCATCTATCCCTATAATCCTTAGGTTTGGTCTATCTCATTGTGTCCTGGATTTCCTGGATGTTTTGGGTTACAAGCCTTTTGCATTTTGTATTTTCTTTGACTGTGGAGTCAATGGTTACTATGGTATCTTCAGCATCTGAGATTCTTACCTCTATCTCTTGTATTCTGTTGTTGATATTTGCATCTACGACCCCTGATTTCTTCCCAAGGTTTTCTACCTTCAAAGTTGTCTCCCTTTGTGATTTCTTAGTTGTTTCTACCTCTGTGTTCAGATCTTGGATGGTTTTGCTCAGTTCCTTCACTTGCTTGTTTGTGTTTTCTTGCAATTCTTTAAGAGATTTTTGGGTTTCCTCTTTCATGAATTCTGCCATTTGACTCACTTTCTCCTGCATTTCTTTAAGTGATCTTTTTCATTTCCTCCTTATTGGCTTGTGTCTGTTGATCCATATTCTCCTGGAAATCTTTAAGTGATTTTTCTGTTTGCATTGTAAGTGCTTCTACCCTATTCATGTTCCCCTGCATTTCTTTAAGAGATTTGTTTATGTCTTTTTTTGTGTTCCTCTAGCAGCATCATGATCAGTGCTTTTAAATCCAACCCTTGTTTTACTGGTGTGTTGGGGTATTCAGGACTTGCTGTTCTCAGAGAATTGGGTTCTTATGCTGCCATATTGACTTGATTTCTGTTAGTAATGTTCCTACATTTGCCTTTTGCCATCTGGGTATCTCTGGCGTTAGTTGTTCCTGTTTTCACTGTCTGGTGGTTGAACCTCCTGTAAGCCTGTAAGGCTATTTCTGCTCCTCTGGATGACTAATTTTCCCCTGGTACAGATTGCTGCCCTAATCTTGGGTGCCCTGGTGTGACTTGCCTGAAGCAATGTTATACTCGGGTTGTCTCTGTGTCCCTGGTGTTGCCTGTTCTGTCTTTCTTGGAGTGAAGATGGCAGCGGGGAGACCCTCCAAGTGCTGATTACTCTGCAGGGCAAATGACCCATGACAGGGCTGGCACACAGACAACCCACAGAGATGCCCAGGTCTTGGGAGCAGGCAGAAGCCTGGCAGTCTGTGTCCCAAGTGATGTTAAACTCAGGATATCTCTGTGTACTTGTTCTGTCAGTCTGGGAGCCAAGGTGTAGCTTTCTCACAGAAAGTATGTCACTGCATGTCACAAAAGAGGTGGGGCTTTGAGGTTTCTTGAAATTTGCAAGTCTGTGCAGTAGGGTCTAGATGATCCAACTGGCTGGCTGTTGAAAAGTTGCCTGCCTGCCTGCCTGCCTTTGGGTCAAGATGTAGGACACATGGCTCATCTATCAGCATATCTTCCTGCATAATACCATACATTGTGCCATGATGATAACAGAAGGAAGCTCTATACCCGTAAGCCAGCCTTGATTCCAATATCTTCCTATGTAAGAGTTGTCTTAGTGATAGAGTCTCTGTATGGCAATGAAACCTTATCTAAAGTAAAAATGGGTACCAGGGACTGAGACCTTGTTGGCATAGGTGTGACCATGGTTTTGATTTGAGCTGTGTAGATTTTGTGACTTTGGAAAGCAGTAGGGTGCATTAAGTGGGGCACAATTGGACATGGAAGGCAGTGGTGTTGACAGTGATTTCAAGTGTGGAGGCCTGGTTTAAGGTACCTCAGAGGAGTAGAATAGTATGTGCCTTAGAAAACATTCTCATGGTATTTTGGTGAAGGGCTTTTTGCCTTCATCTGAAGAATCTGCCTGAGTTTAAGGTAAGGAGATTTAGAATAGTTACATTAAGAAAGAAGTTCTCAAAGCCAACTCATTTCAACTTTCTCCAGTTGTTAAATCTTATGGGGCAGGTTTTCATCAAGTGAACCAAAGTGCGAAAGCAAAAATTAAACAATTTTTGGTTGAGAGATAAATGGGGAAACAGGAGGTAGAATGTAGCTAAATCCTGTGTTGATGGATATTAATTGGAATTAAGTGAGTGGTAACCTTGGGGTTATCCCACCTGGATAAGCTTGGGGAATAGTTGGGGGGGGGAGAGGACTTATGGGACGTATGGTGGGGGGGGGTCTGGGAAAGGGGAAAGCCTTTGGAATGTAAACAAAAAATATAGAAAAGAAAAAAAAAGAAAAAAGATACCAGAAAAAAAGATTATTGTTTATGCTTTTGCAGTGAACTAAGAGAAAGTTACACCATTTTAGGCATTAATATGACCTGGCTATTATTCTCATTTGGACATAAGGAAACATGATTTTGTTTCAATTTGATAGGGGGTAGATTGTGATGGCTATTCTCAGAGGTCAACTCTATGTGGAGTGAACTAAATTCAGAAATGGAGGCCATAACCGTGATTCAGATGTTGAGGCTTGGTTTTGATCCAAATCCTGACCTGGAAAGACATACTCTTTTTTTTTTTTCTTTTTTTCATGGTGATTCCCTGCTCCTGGTTGTAGGCGGAGCCCTGGAAGACTCAGTCTCAATTGTAAGATCTGTCTGCACCTGGGTGCAAAGTCACCTATAGGAAGTTTTTGAAGAGTGATAGAGATAAAGAGAAAGAAATAAGAACAATTCTCTGGGTCAGAAAGTATTGACAACCTATAAAAAGCCGCATCTTTTTAATGTCTGTCAATTAGTTATTTTTCCATTATTAAAAGAAAGCATCTAAGTTAATTAACTTATAGAAGGAAAGCTCATACTTTTAGAAATTTCAGTCAATAGTTAGCTGGCTCTGTTTAAGACATACTCTTTTAATTCAGATCTAGAAGCATATTCCCCATGAAAACCTTAGGTTCAGTCATGGTGGAAGCTATCTTTAATCCCAGGAGAAAAAAGCAAGTTTATTTCTGAGTTCTATACCAGTTTGATATAGGGTATGTTCCAGGTAAAGAAAAGCTTAGGTCCAGGCATGTTGGCATACAACTTTAATCCCAGCACTCTGTTGTGAAAACCATCCAGATTTCTGAGTTCAAGTAAGTTTACTGAACTAGTTCCACCAGAGCCAAACATAGATAAGTGGGGAATCTCAGCGAAAACAGTAAAGTTCTGTAAATATAATTGAACTGGGGTGGGGGCTGGTTCTTTCCCCAGCAACCAATAGAACTTGACAGCTTCAGGCAAGTCACTATACCTTTATAATCAAGAATAGAACAGGTTACTAGGACAACTGATTCTGGTTAGATAGAGATGAGAAATTTTCAGTAATGTAGAAGAGACTAGTATCTCTGAGGTGAAATCTTCTGGGAAGTATTACCTGAGAGCACAAAGAAGCTGTATTCCAGAGAAAGACCTCCTGCTGGCAGCCAGGTAATGCATAAGAGTCTGCCAGGTAGTACTGGTTTTGATGGAATGAACAGGTCATGGGGAACAGTTGAGGCTTATCACTGTGAGTGGCCAGAAAAGATCATTGGAGAAGGTACAACCCCAGTGGCAGTTGAAGTGCAAGATTTAATTGGTTATGCAATGAAATTGAGGCTTGCGAGGTGAAATCTCAGGGTTGTGGAGATTTCCCTGATGACTAATGATGTTGAACATTTCTATTTTTTTTATTTTTTTTATTTTCTATATTATTTGTTTACATTCCAAAGGCTTTCCCCTTTCCCAGTCCCCCACATATGTCCCATAAGTCCTCTCCCCCCAACTATTCCCCAATCATCTCCCCCACCCCACCATGTCTCTGTTATGGATCTACAAAACTGGATCCAATCTTTTCAGGCCCAGGGTCCTCTCCTTTCTTCTTCTTGGGAATCATTTGAATGGCTAATTGTGCCTTGAGTATTTAGGGCTTCTGGGCTCACTTAATGTGCTTCTCAGCCATCCGAATTTCTTCAGGGGAAAATTCTTTGTTTAGCTCTGTACCCCATTTTTTAATAGGGTTATTTGGTTCTCTGGGGTTTAACATCTTGATTTCATTGTATATATTGGATATTAGCCCTCTGTCTGATGTGGGGTGGGTGAAGATCTTTTCCTAATTAGTTGGTTGCTCTTTTGTCCTTCTGACAGTGCCATTTGATTTCACCTCACACCAGTCAGAATGTCTAAGATTAAACACTCAGGAGACAGCAGGTGTTGGTGAGGATGTGGGGAAAGAGGAACACTCCTCCACTGCTGGTGGGATTGCAAGATGGTACAACCACTCTGGAAATCAGTCTGGTGGTTCCTCAGAAAATTGGGCATGACACTTCCTGAGGACCCTGTCATACCACTCCTGGGCATATACCCAGAGGATTCCCCTGCAGGCAACAAGGACACATGCTCCACTATGTGGAGGCTTATTTATAATATCCAGAAGCTGGAAAGAACCCAGATGCCCCTCAATGGAGGAATGGATACAGAAAATTTGGTATATTTATACAATGGAATACTACTCAGCAATTAAAAACAACGAATTCATGAAATTTGTAGGCAAATGGTCGGAACTGGAAAATATCATCCTAAGTGAGGTAACCCATTCACAAAAGAATGCACATGAAATGCAATCACTGAGAAGTGGATATTAATTAGCCCAGAAGCTCTGAATACTCAAGACACAATTAGCAAATCATATGATTCCCAAGAAGAATGGAGGAAAGGGCCCTGGTCCTGAAAAGACATGATCCAGTATTGTAGGGGAGTACCAGAACAGAGAAATGGGAGGGGGTGATTGGGGAATGGGTAGGGAGAAGAGGACTTATGGGACATATGGTGAGGGGGCAACTGGGAACGGGGAAAGCATTCGGAATGTAAACAAAGAATATAGAAAATTTAAAAAAACAAACTCAAAAAATAAAAAAGCAATTAAGGCTTGCCACCTTAAAGACAGTATATGAGAAGGTATTAGTAAGTGTGCTGCCTAGTTGCAGATGAAGACCCAGTTTATTAGAGATGACAGCACCATAGGATGACCAAGAATAGCAGCAACAGTGGAGTGGAGTAAGCTAGAGCCTATTGTGATACAGAGGGCAGAGAGGAGATACTGGATTAGAGTGACCCATGCCCTTTGGCAGAGTCCAGAAGATCATATGTGAAGCCTTATGGGATCCCTCCTGAATAAACCTGCTAAAAGAGAGTAGAACCAGCCCAAGAATAAGAAGTGTGGTATAGATTATAAAGCTGAAATGAGGTAGACACTAGAAATATAGATGCAGAGTTTGTCCATCTTGTTTTTTATTCTTGATTTCATCCAATAGTTTCTATGTTATTTTGTAATGTTACTCTCTATCTTGTGATTTTCGAAGTATATGATCTACTATTTAACTTTGATTTTATAAGGGATTGCAGTTAAGATAATGAGTGAATCTTAGAGGAGATGTGGAACTTTTTAACATTGTTCAGGCTGTGCTCAAATATGGGGACTTTTACTGTTGTATATAATATATTATTTATTATGCTATGTCTAGCATGGTTATAGCACATTCACTCATATCTTTGTATAAGCCTATGGGTACCAGGGAGTGGAATGTGACTGTTTGAATATATTAGGACTATGTGAAGTTGGCAATAATCAGACATATGTTCTTATTGGTTAAAGAAAGTTTGTCATTGTGTATTACAATGGAGACAGGGCTTTTTGGTCTCATGAAATTCCCACACATGGCCTGCAGAATTCAGAGCATACTTCTGTCTCCCAGCAGTGCACATCCTCCTGGCTGCATTTAGATCAAGGTGTAGATCTCCTATTATCCACTAGCACCTTGTCTTCCTCCATGCTGCCATTCTTTCTGCCATGCTGAAAATAGAACTCTAAAACTGTATGCCAGCTCCAATTAAATGTCTTCCCTTATATGAATTGCCTTGGTCACGATGCTTCTTCATAGCAATGAACTGATAAAAAAGGCACATATTCTCCTCATATTTGTCCTGGTATCAGAGACCACTTGATTAATGATGATTTGAAATGTACTCACAGACACAGCCAAGTTTATGGTTTCAGATCACTCTAGATATTATCAAACTGCACAATAATTCCCCAGTATAGGGCAATTCCAGGTCAGGAAATGTGGAGGTGGGTGTTGTAAGCAGGGGGAGTGGGGATGGGATAGGGGGGTTTTCAGAGGGGTAATGAGGAAAAGGGATAACACTTGAAATGTAAATAAATATCTAATTAAAAAACAGATTTCCACAATAGACCTTTGAAATATGACTTGCTGTCCTTCCCACTTTAGTTGGCATACCCTTACATTATTGTGTCCCAAGAATATTTCATTCTTCCCTGTAAAGTATGCCATGTTCTGTATTTGTTAGTCTTACAGCTAGCATCTCAAGTTTCCAGCAAGCAACAACAGATTTAAGTTTCATGTGATTCATACTTTCTATCTTGACCAATCCTAGTTATGGGAAATGAGGTATCTATAAAGAATATAGCAGTCACTGGATATGTTAGTTTGTGGGGTATCTTTAACTTTTACTACATCAAATGAGTCTAGTGTTTAAGAAATACATAATCTTATAGTGCCCATTGTATAAAAATCTGTACCCTTTTGAGAAGACTATTACTATAATCTTACCTAGTATTACCTTGCATTTGGTAGCTTATTTTGTATACTTTATAGCAGTGGTTCTCAATATTTCTAGTGCTGCAACCCTTTAATACAGTTCCTTATGCTGTGGTCACCCCTTACCAAAAACATGCATTTTTGCTGCTTCTTCATAATTGTAATGTTAAATTTTAAATCAATCTTTCCTGGTAAAATATATTTTCAAGGTTGAGTAGAACTACATAAAATACTTGTTGGTCAATTATATGGCTAATCTTAAAAAGAAACACTAGGCTAATAGCTCAGTTTTAGTCCCTATTGTTTTTTTTTTTCTTATGATCTTGAAGAAAAAAGTTGGTGGAAGTTATGTGAGAATGTATTTGTGTGACATACAAGTGCTAAGTGGTTGCTTAAAAGCAATATTTTATAAATATTTAAATAAGGTAATTAAATAATTTACATATATCAATATGCAAAGCCCCAGATAAGAAAACACCAGTTAATATAATTTGAAGGCAATAGTCTAGAAGGGTATTGTGATTTTATGTTTGTTTGAAAAAATATTTTGAAGATGATACTTTCATATGTATATGTGTATGTTTCTCTTTCTCTCTGTGTGTGCATGTTTGTGTGTGTGTATGTATATATACATATACATATATATATACATATACATATACATATACATATATATATATATATATATAATTTTAGTTGCTTTACTTTTCTTCTACTCTGTTCTTCATCTAACTCCTCTCCTAAACCCTCCCATTGTTTTGTTTTGAGATTATGGCTGCTCTATCTTTAATTAGTGTGTGTGTGTGTGTGTGTGTGTGTGTGTGTATGTATGTTTCCTAAATATAGAAATACATCTTGCTCAGTACTTGAAATCTTGCTTGCATGTATACTATTTCAGATTTGAGCATTTGGTACTAAATAGGTCATTGAGGGAACTCTTCTGATTATTTCTCCCAGTCTCAGTCTTCCTAGTTGCCTCAAGGCCTTTATTTAGGGTCAGGACTCCATGAGAATTGCCTTCTTAATGAAAGCATGTCTATTGTTGTTGTTTTTTTTTGTTGTTGTTGTAGTTGTATTTCAGATCTTGTTTAGGCAGCCGTGTTGTTGATAGTTTTTAGGTTTAGCCTCCCCAAAATGTCTAGGAGACATAACCTCATAGAAGGCTTCTTATTCTCTGGCTCTTACAATCTTTCTTCTCTATCTTCTATTATATTCCCTGGACTTTAGGTGGCAGAGGTGTGTTTTACATGTAGGATTTGGGTCTGAGTAAAATATGATCATGTGTTCCCTGCATTTTGATTGGTTATAGTTTTTCTATAATTGTGTTTCTCTGTTATAAAAGGAAATATCATGTCATGAAGGATGAAAACTACACTTATGTGTTTGGATAAGGATAAATATTTAAAATGTGGCTACTAATTATGCTGATTTAATGAAGAGGTTATTGTAGGGACTAGCCAACCTCCTGGGACAAGCAAGATCCCCCTTTAATGAAAGTCCCATAAGCCCTCTTTCCTCCCCCTGTTCCCCAATCTACCCCTTCCCTCTTCCCTGTCATGGTATTTCTCCACACTGCTGCATCAAACCTTTCCAGTACCAGGGCCTCTCATTCCTTCTTTGTGGGCAACATTTGATATGTGAATTGTTTCTTGGGTATTCTGAGCTTCTGGGATACTATTCACTTATCTGTGAGTACATACCATGTGTGTTCTTTTGTTATTGGGTTACCTCACTCAGGATGACATTCTCCAGTTCAATCCACTTGCCTAAGAATTTCATGAATTCATTCCCAGGACAGGGAATTGGGAAGAGGTGAAATGGGGCACATGGGAAGGGAAGAGGGCTTATGGGACTTTTGGGGAGGGGGCTCCAGGAAAGGGTTAATCATTTGAAATATACATAAAGAATATATCAAATAAAAATATGAGGATAACAAATTTTCATGGTTTTTAAAAAAAATCAAAGAACTAGAAAGTCACTGATGTGAGATCAATCACCATAAACACTTGAGAAAATTTCCTTCAGCAATTTTCAAGTTTTCAATAGCCATTTTGTTTAAACTAGCTAATTAAGAATTAAAATATTTATGAAGTTAAATATTTATCACAGTACTCAAAATATAATGAAATAATAATGGATAAAAAGATTGAATGCTAAAGAATTCAGTATGTTTTCATACAAGTACTCTCTTGCAAATATTGATAAGGTAAGAATAACAGGTTATTTGACTTCTGACATATTTCTGTTATTAAACATAAGAAATCCTTGATTTGGGCGGTAGTGGCGCACTCCTTTAATCCCAGCACTTGGGAGGCAGAGGCTGGCAGATTTCTGAGTTCGAGGCCAGCCTGGTCTACAGAGCTAGTTCCAGGACAGCCAGTGTTATACAGAGAAACCCTGTCTTGAAAAAGAAAACAAAACAAAAAAATCCTTGATTTATGTTTCTCATTGTGCTATGAATTTTCAGAAACATGGATTAAAAAAAAACCATTTTGTAGGTAAAAATGTTGTGCTTGCCAGAGTTACATGAATAGTTCTTCAAATCTGTACTGAAATTCTCCCATAAATAGAATGATCTTGTCAGAGGAAATGAAGTCATTTCTCATTGTAACTCTTTGTCAGCACTCTCTAAATACTTTGGCTTTTCCCTACAACAAGAACTCTCACCAATTACCTTCTTTCCTAGTATTTTCTCAACATACACTTAAATATGTCAAGGAAAGGCAAAGATTTTGGTGTAGTGTAGTAGTATACCATTTGAGAAAGTATAAACAGAGAAAAGCTGGAACACTGCCAGAAATGAACTTAAAACAAAAGACTATAACATCAGATGAAACAAAAGGGTAAGGAAAGTAAGTGAAACATGTTAATTGTAAATCATGAAGAATGGTTATATGTGAGTGAGGGAACAGCTAAGAAGTAGAAGTGGAACACAAGCAGAAATATTTAATAGGTTACATAAATAAAAGAAAATTTAGCACCTATAGCTAGCTAGTGATAGAGTTTTTAAGCATATTTCAACTTAATAAAATTAATGAAACTAAATATTAAGTAAATATTAACCAAATTTTAATATTTTATTCCTATTCATTTTAACACCTGTGAATATTTGTTTCTAAGTTCTAAGTATATAAAACTTTGAAAATTAAAAAAACTACATATGTAGTATTTTATTATTTTTTATTTTTCGTTTTTTATTGAATTTATTCTTCATTTACATTCCAAAGGTTATACCACTTCCTGATTTCCTCCCTCCCCAACAACCCCCAACCCATCCTCCCATACCCTGCCTCCAAAAATATGTTCCTCCACTCAACCCACTCCCACGACCCACCTCGACTTCCCCATACTTGGGCCTCTATTGAGCCTTCAGAGGGCCAAGGACCTCTCCTCCCACTGATGCCCGACAAGGCATTCCTCTGCCACTCTTTTGGCTGGAGCCATGTGTACCCCTTGGTTGATGGCTTAGTCCCTGGGAGCCCTGGGGCATCTGATTGGATGATATCATTGTTCTTGCCATGGGAGTGCAACCCGTGCCCTCGACCCTCATGCTCCTCCAGTCTGCCCTCCAACTCCTCCATTGTGAACCCTGCACTCAGTTCATTGGTTGGTTGCTAGTATTTGTATTTTATTATTTTTTAATGTATAAGCAGAGGAAGAGGCAAAAGCAATAAAAAATGCTCATAAAGTACTTTGTAGCCTTGTGGGATTTAGTGGTTTCCAGTGCTATGTAGACTATACAATGGTAAACACTTTATTACCAATTATTAAGGTTAGTGGATAATGAATTTCCTTAACCAAGACTGGCAGATCCTTACACAACTTCTGTTTAAAATTTCATTTTAAGGGTTCCCAATATTAATTTTAAGTAAAAATGGGCAGTTATCTTTATTGAATTTGATAGGCAAATATATTTTTCTAATTATTCCTATTAATGAATACAGTGTTCATATAGTATAAATTGATGTTTGTTGATATTCTATCTTGTTATAGTTATCTTTACATAGAGCCCATAGAGTTTACTCTCTGGAGTCATTGAAAACCATGGGTAATCTAGAAATTAACCCCAAGGATGTAGTCTCAATTATTGTTATCTCAAGCAATCAAAGTTAAAGTATACATGTGTGGATTATGAAGTCTTATAAAAGGGTAGAAAAGAAATATCTACATATAATCACCTAAATGGGGGAGATTACTTAAAAACCTAGAGTTTTGGGTGTCAAAAAAATTTCAAATGATTGAATTGTTTAATATTACATTTGTGATTATAAACAGTTACATATTATGTGCTTATGTTATATTTTGTTGTTATATTTTATACTTTAAAAAGTAATAATCATCAGTGTTAATAATAACAAAACATACCTAAAACTGAGGTAACATGTGTGTTAAATTATATGAAATGTGGCATGACTCCTGCTGCCTCTGCCAACTATTATGTTGTCCCTGATCTCTTCTGCCTTCAGTAACCATGTTGACAGTCAATACTCTATGTTTTCTACAGAAATCTGGTTGATGGCCATGATCCATAATATCTTGTTGATGTTGCCACAAGAGTGACATATTGAAAACCTTGGTCCATCTTGCTGCTTAAGACAAAGTTGAAGTAAGTGTTATATGCTTCTGCAGTGGTCCAGTTGGAAGTCTGAACTGAACTGCATAGTAAAGCTATGTTGAAATAACTGATGATTATTCACATCCCCCAAGCAACCATGCTGATGTCCAAATGGAGACCTTGTGCCCATGATCCCTGTTGCCAACTGAGACCCTGGTGAATTCCATGGTCAATACTGTCTCCTGAAACTATATTCATGGAAGTGTTCTATTTTGCAACTAAGAACCATATAATGTGTAAAATTCAAACTGATGGTATGTCAATGTCACAGCACCCTGACAATACTGTGGATGAAGAGGCAATACAATCTTTACTGATTTCAGTCATCCATGATTCAGCCCAAATTATGAGAAGTGTTCTACCAGCTATAACCATTTTGATCTCACACTGAATCCCAACACTAGAAGTTTCTGTACATAGTCTTACCTGCTCTCTGAAACTATCTTGATATCCCTGATATTCCCAGTAATAGACATCATGGTATACCCCAGATCATTCCCACAACAGTAAAACAGACCATGACTGAACCCTACTGCCACTTTGGAGCAGTTGATGGTATCAGAGATCCCAACTGCCAAAGGAATATATATTTATAACATGTCTATGATGCCATATTGAGATCCAGAGTCAGTGTGGTCTTTGAAGAGGCTCATGTTGTCTGAGACCCCTCAGCCAGAAGCGTCTATTATAAAAATCATTGTCAGTAAGGCTGCCTAAGATATAATGGAGTAAGTCATGATGGAGTCCATTATGACTATCCTGATGGAGATCCTGGTGATGGCTATGATTGGTGTTGCTTCTTGAGAACCTAATGAATTTTATGGTCCATACTCATGCCCACAA
This sequence comes from Apodemus agrarius, assembly GCA_964023405.1. Classification (NCBI taxonomy): domain Eukaryota; kingdom Metazoa; phylum Chordata; class Mammalia; order Rodentia; family Muridae; genus Apodemus; species Apodemus agrarius. The sequence continues at coordinate 109,112,499 of OZ030010.1, forward strand.
TCATATTGAGATAAGTATTCTTAGCTGGCACTGGAGATCAGGTTGATGTCTGGGATACTACATGTCACAGGAAATTCAGTTGATGATCCTGATGCATTCATGTGTTACCCAATGTTGAACATGAAATATGCTTTGATACCTGTAATTCTACGTGTAAGAAGCAGCTATGTTGATGTCAGTACTGCATATTGTGACCAGAAATAATGATGGTGTCCATTATTACTATCCTGATGGAGATCCTGATGATGGCTATGATTGGTATTGCTTTGTGAGAATTTAATGAATTTGATGGTCCATACTCATGGCCACAATCATATTGAGGTAACTATTCTTAGCTGGCACTTGAAATCAGATTGATATCTGAGATCCTACCTGTCACGGGAAATATGGATGATGTTCCTGGTACATGCATGTAGCCCCTGATGTTGAGTATGCAATGTATTTTGATACCTATGACACTACCTATAAGAAGAAGATATGATGATGTCAGTACTGCATATTGTTACAAGAAATCACGATGGAGTCCATTATTCTTATTATGATAGAGATACTTGTGATGGCTATTATTGGTGTTGTTGCTTGAGAAACTAACAAATTTCATGGTTCATACTCATGCCCACAAACCTATTGAGGGTAAGTATTCTCAGCTTGCTCTGGAGAACAGATTGATGTTTAAGATCCTACCTATCAGGAAATTCAGTTGATGTTCATGATGCATGCATGTAGCTCCTGATGATGAACATGCAATGTACTTTGATGCCTGTGATCCTACCTGTATGAAGAAGTTATGTTGATGCCAGTGCTCCATGCTCTGACCATCAGAGCTTGGAGTATATTATTCCTATTGCTGATGGAGACCAGGTTATGTCTATGGTTGCTTTTACTGCTTGAGAATCTAATGAATTTCATGGTTTATACTCATGCCCACAGTCCTATTGAGGTACGTATTCTGAGCTTGCACTGGAGAACAAACAGATTTATGTCTAAGATCCTACCTATCAGGAAATTCAGTTGATGTTCATGATGTATGCATGTAGCTCCGGATGTTGAACATGCAATGTACTTTGATGCTGACGGAGACCCAGGTTATGGCTATGATTGTTTTTGATGCTTGAGGATCTAATGAATTTCATGGTTCATATTCATGCCCACAGTCATAGTGAGGTAAGTATTCTTAGCTGGTACTAGATATTAGATTAATGTCTGAGATCCTACCTGTCACAGGAAATTTGGTTGATGTTCCTGATGCATGAATGCAACCCTAATATTTAACATGCAATATGCTTTGATACCTTGTGATCCTACCTGTAAGAAGAAACTATATTGATGTTAGTGCTCTAGGTTGTGATCAGCAATCATAGGACATCCGTTATTCCTATCACTGATTGAGACCTACCTGGTTATGGCTATGATTGATGTTGCTGCTTGAGAATCTGATGAATTCCAACATCCATAATTATACCCACAGTCATATTGAGGTACATGTTCTGAACTGGCATGGGAGATCAGATTGATATCTGATATTTTACCTGAAACAAGAAATTCAGTTGATATTCCTGATGCATGCATGTAGTCCCAGATATCTACTTTGCAATGAACTTTGATGCCTGTAACCATGCCTATAATAAGAAGCAAAACTGATATCAGTGCTGCATGTAGTGACTAACAATCGTGATGGAATCCATTATTCCTATTGCTGATGGAGACCCAAATTATGGCTGTGATCTGTGTTGCTGTTTGAGAATCTGAAGAATATGAAGGTCCATACTGATGCCTATGGACCTATTGAGGTAAGTGTTCTCAGGTAGCATTGCAGATCAGGTTGATATCTGAGACCCTACCTGCCAAAAACAGATTCAGTTGATGTTCCTGATGCATGCACACATAGCACCACATATTGGTCATGTAATGTACCTTGGTGCTTATTATCCTACCTGAATATTGAACCTATGTTGATGTCAGTGCTGTGTGCTGCGACCAGCAATTCATGATGGAGTGTACTATTCCTTCTGCTAATGGACAACCTAGTTATGGCTGTGATCTGTGTGGCTCTTTGAGAGTCTGATGCATTTGAAGGTCCATACTGATGCCTGAGGTCATATTGAGGCATTTTTACCTGTTACTGGAGATCAGATTGATGGCTACAACCCTACCTGCCACAGGAAATTCTTATGATGTGATGCATGCAAATGGCCCCTGCTGTTAATGAATTATTCTATCACCATAAGAAGTAATGATGTTAACAATTTGACCTACCACCTGAGAAGAAATACACAACCATAATTTCTTCTGCCCTCTGAATTAATGTTGATGTCACTCATATATGCCTAGCAACAGATGCCATGGTCAATACTGCTTTTGGCAACATTGTTTTCAATTGTTTACCTTTCATTGGGAACCATGTTAATATCACTAATCCAATGTGCCTGCACAGATTATGGTGCCAATCATCCATGTGTCCTACAGTAATAATGTTTAAACCCACTGTATGTGATGATTCTGAAGAGATTATTAATTACAACAATCTCTGAGGCCAGGAGTGTCTACAGAGAAGTTAAAGGTCAATACTCTTTCCTTATGTCTAATGAGTTACATGTTCTGAGATAAGCTACATTGAGCTCACATATATAGTGGTAACAGATACCATTGTGTGTCCATGATAGTTGAGGCCTCCAAAAGCCATAATGTCAACGATCCCAGCTAACTCATGGGACCACAGTAATATGAGTGTCTCCAAATGCCAATGGAATTTTTACTAATATATGTTACCCATGCTTCTGCCCAATCTATATGAAGTTTACTGCATCTGAAACCATCCTGCCACTAGAGAAGTGGTTTCTGTAGATGGTTCTACCTGTCCTCTGAAAAAGTCTTGATGTGCCTGATATTTCCTGGCAACAGACCCAGTGGCATATCCTAGATCCATGATGGCACAGATAACCAGGTCATCAGTGGTCCTGACTGCCACTTTGGACTTGATTAATGACATGTGTGATCCCAACTGCCAAGTATTGACATCACTCATCCATGCTTGCCCTGGTAAACAAGGTTGAGATACACAGTCAGTGTTATCTTTGAAGAGCTCACTGATGTCTGACAGAGAGTCTATTGTGAATGCTATAATCAGTAATGCTAAATTTGTAATGAGTTAAGTGATGTGTGCTGCTAGTGGAGATGCTGACAAGAGTTGTGATCCTACCTGCATTCTGAAGCTATGTTGATATCAGTGCTTCATGCTGTGAGGAGCATGTGAAGCCATGATGGAGTCTATTGTTGCTATTTCTGATGGAGACAATGGCTATGATTTGTGTTGCTGCTTGAGAATCTCAATTATTCCAAGGTCATGCCCATGGTCATATTGAGGTAAGTAATCATAGTTAACACTGGAGATCAGATTTATGTCTGAGGTCCTACCTGTCACAGGATATTCCATTGATGTTCCTGATTCATACATGTAGCCCCTGATGTTGAACATGCAGTGTACTTTGATGCCTGTGATACTATCTGTAAGAAGAAGCTATGTTGGTATCAGTGCTGTATGTTGTGACTAGCAATCTTGATGGAGTCCTGTATTCCTATTGCTGATGGAGACCCTTGTTGTGGCTATGATTGGTGTTGCTGCTTGAGGATCTGATGAATTTCAAGTTCCATGCTGACGCCAGTGTCCATACTAATGTACGAGTTCTAAGCTGACACTAGAGATCAGATTGATGTCTCAGATCCTACCTGCCACAGGACATTCTTTTGATGTCCTTGATGCATGTATGTAGAGCCGGCTGCCACCCATTTAATGTGCAAGATCTCCACTGCCACCAAAGAGGTAGTGATGTCAAGGATCTATCCAGCCACTGGAGCTGAGATTTTTGACCTTAATTTCTTCTGCCCTGTGAATGAACGCTGATGTCCATGATATATACCTGGCAATAGACACATGGTATTCCCCAAGATCCATGCTGCTAATGGTAACCTTGTTAGTGATCCCAGGTGCCACTGGGAACCATGGCAATACTACTAATCCAAACTGGCTGCAGTAATTATAATGGTAAAAATCATCCGTGCTGTTGATATTAGCCAAGTGGAAATCCTTAGCTGGTGTTACTTCTGAAGACATTGTTAATATCAAGCATCCCTGAGACCAGCAGTCTACAGTGAAGTGCAAAGTCAGTGGAGCTGCCTCAGGTCATGTTTAGCTGCATGTTTTGAAATATATATTGTTGAAGTCATACAGTGAAAAAAGACACTGTTGTATGTCCATGAAAATTTTGGCCTACAGCAGCCATGATGGCAGTGACCCTGACACTGATTCTGATCACAATAATGTGAGTGCTTCTAATCGCCAATAGAATTTTTACTGATGTCAGTATTTCATACTTCTGAACCGTTTAAGACAGGTGTACAGCAATTCATAAGAATTTTTTTTGTTTTTTTCAAGACAGGCTTTCTCTGTGTATCCCTGGCTGTCCTGGAACTCACTCTGTAGACCAGGCTGGACTTGAACTTAGAAATCTGCCTGCCTCTGCCTCCCAAGTGCTGGAATTAAAGGTGTGCAACACCACCGCCCGGCAATTCATAAGCATTTTGATGCAGAGATGCATTCTTCCACTAGAGAAGATATTTCTGTACATGGCCATACCTGTCCTCTGAAACTATCTTGATGTTCCTGATACTACCTAGAAGCATCCACCATGATATATCCTAGATCCCCATTGCTACAGGCAACTAGGTTGTGACTGATTCACACTGCCACTTTTGAGTAGATTGATGATATCTATGATTGCAACTGCTAAGGCAAATACATACTCACCATGCTGCCACTGGTAACCATGTTGAAATCCATATTCTGTGATGTCATTGAAAAGCTTCAGTTTGTCTCTGATCCTTCAGCCAGAAGAGTCTTTTGTAAAGTTCCTCGTCAGTACTGCTGCCTAAGTGCATAATGAGGTAAGTTCTGTGTGCTGCTACTCCAGTAGCAGTCTCCAGACTATTTTACTTGTGAACCTGAAGCTATGTTGATGTCAGTATGGCATATGGTGAACAGCAATCATGATGGAGTCATGGTTCCTGTTGCTGATGGAGACCATGGTGATGGCTATGATCTATGCTGCTACCTGAGAATCCATTAAATTCCAAGATCCATACTGCACTCAAGAGCATTTTGAGGTAAGTGTTCCAAGTTGGACCTGGAGATCAGATTGATATCTGAGATCCTATATGCCATAGGAAATTCTGTAAATATCCATGATGCATGCATGTAGCTCTCAGTGTTGATCATGTAATTTATAAGATCCTTACTACCACCAGAAGAGGTAAAGACATCAAGGATCTATCCTGACACTGCAGATGAGGTTTATAACCATAATATCTTCTGGGCTCTGAATCAATTTTGATGTTACCAATATAAACATGTGGCAATAGACACCATGGTATTGCCAAAGATCCATGTGACCATTGGCAGCCTTGTATGCAGTTATGTGTGCTGTCACACAGAACCATGTTAATATTGCTAAAATATTAAATAGGAAAAGTACCAGTAGGAGCTATGATAATGCCAATCATCCCTGCTGAGGTCATATTGAAAGTTATAGTCCATGAAGCTTCTGATGAGATTATCAATGTCAAGGAACCCTGAGACCAGCAGAGTCTAATGTGAAGGTCAAGGTCATTACTTGTCCCTTAGGTCATGTTGAGTTCCATGTTTTATGTTATATTGAGGCCACATGAAGAATTGCAACAGACACCATTGTATGTCCATGAGACTTTAGGTCTCTAGCAGCCATGTTGTCAGTGATCCCTACTGCCTCGTGTGACTCCTATTAATATGAGTGTTTCCAAGTGCCAATGGAATAATTACTGATGTCTACTATCCATGCTTCTGCCCAACTTATGAGAATTGTCCTGCCATCCAAAACCATATTAATGTCAGGAGCATCCTACAACTAGGGAAGAGGTTTCTGTACATGGACCAACCTCTCCTCTGAAACTATCTTGATATGCCTGATACTTTGACGTCTCATATGTAGTGACAACAGAATTTTTTGTGTGTCCATGAGACACCAGGCCTCCAGTAGACATGGTACTGATACTGATCACTGTTGCCTCTTGAGACCACAGTGATATGTTTCCAAATACTGATGGAATCTTCCATGATGTTATGGATCAGATTATTGCTCAAAGATGTTGAAATCCATAGTCAGTGTTATCTTGGAAGACCTCCCTGATGTCTGACATTCCTCATCCAGAAGAGTTGGTAGTAATATTCATGATTAATAATCTTTCCTAATGTCTTAATGATGTAAATTCTGTGTGCTGCTACTAAGTGTACCTTTGATGGCTATGATCCTACCTACAAACTGATGCTATGTTGATGTCAGTGCTACATGATGTAGACAACAATAATGATGGAGTCCATTGTTCCTATTGGTGAAGGAGACTTTGGTGATGGCTATGATCTGTGCTGTTGCTTGAGGAATGCTGAATTCTAAGGTCTGTATTGACATTTGACATTATATTGAGGTAAGTGTTCTGAGCTGGCACTGAAGATCACATTGATGTCTGAGATCCTAGTTTCCACAGGAAATTCGGTTGACAGCCCTGCTGCTTTCATGTAGCCCTGCTGTGGACCATGAGTTCATTGATAGATATATCATGAGAGGAGACACCATTGCATTTCTACACTCATAAATTCCACAGGAGCAATGTTGTCAGTGATCCTTTCTCTCACTTGGGACCACATTAATATGAGTGATTCCAACTGGCATTGGAATCTATACTTATGTCAGGGATCCATGCTTTTGTCACCTGTGAGATTATTGTTGAGAAGTACACTCTCAGCTATAACAAATTTGATGCCAATAATCCATCCTGATAGTATAGATGTGCTTTCTGTTCACTGTGCTACATTCTCTGTGAAATTGTATTTTGCCAGGAAGTATCAGGAACATCAAAATAGACACCATGGTGTATCCAAGATCCCTAATGCCACAGGCAGCCTGGATTTTAAGGATCCTTATTGACACATGGGGCCAGGGTATGACATCAATTATCCTATCTGCTATGAGAAATATATTGATATCACTCTTCTATTGTGCCATTTTTAATCACATTGATATCTGTAGTCAGTGTTGTCTCTTAAGAGATTGATGATGTCTAGATTTACTGTGGCCAGAAGTGTCCCTTATAAAATTCATGGTCAGTACTCATAGTTTCTAGTTCCCAATAAAACACTGTTGATGGCAGCAATCAGTATTGCTGCATGAGAACAGGCTTATTTTCAAGTTCCATACAGATAGGTATGGTCATATTGAGTTAATTGTTCTTCGCTTGCACTAGGGATCATATTGATATGTTAGATCCTACCTGCCATGAAAACTATGGCAATATTTCTGATACATTCATGTATTTTCTCTATTTAGACCTTGTTATAAGTAATATCCTTGCCTCTAATGGAAGAGTTAGTGATGTTATTGAACCCTCCTGCCACCGGAGAAGAGATCTACACCCTTAATTACTTCTTCCCTCTGAATCTATGCTGATGCCAGTGATACAGCTCTCAATAGATGTTGTACTATATCCAGGATCCCTACTGCCAATTTCAAATATCTTTTAGAAATTTTTGCAGCCACTTTTGGCCAGGATGATGATATCAGTGATCTCAACTGCCAAAATAAATATAGTGATGTCACTCATCCATGCTGCTAACTGTAACTATGTTGATATCCATAGACATTGTTACCTCTGAAGAGCTTGGTGATGTCTGTCATCCCTGTTGTTAGTAGTCTGTCTTGGAGTTCATGGTCAATACTACTGCAACCAGAGAAGAGTTTCATTTCTGTGAACTGAATTGCAACCTTATGAAATGTTGAGGTCAGTGCTTCCTGCTGCCATCAGTAATCATGATGGTGTTTATTGTTCCTATTAATATATGACAGGACATAGGAAAGTATGAAATGTCTGTGATATAGGCATATAACCCTTGCTGTTGACTATATTATGTATAAGATCCTTACTGCAACCAAAAGAACTATTGGTGTCAATAATCCATCATGCAGATGAAGAAGAAGTTATTGTTAATATTCTCTCCTACCCTCTAAATCTATGCTGATGTCAATGGTGCACATGGAAACAGATACTGTGATTTTATCTAAGATCCATGTTGCCACAGGCAACCTTGTCTTAAGTGATCCCTGCTGCACTTGAATACCATGTTAATATCACTACTCCAAAGAAACTCCAAAAACTATGATGATGTCCATCATCCATGCTGACACTTGTAGCTATGTTGAATGCCATAGTCTGTGTTGCTTCTGACATGATTGTTAATGTCAAGGAAGCCTGTGGCTACCAGAATCTAGGGTAAATTCCATGGCCAACACTGCTAATTATAATTATGTTGAGTCAAACTTTCTGTGTTATGTTGACGTCAGTGATGCATTGTGGCAACAGACATCAGACATCAGAATCTGTACTGATGTCAGTGATCCATTTTTCTGCCATCTAAGACCATGTTATATATGAAATATGTGCTGTTTGCTGTACCCTTTTTGATGTCAAAGATCCATCCTACTATACAAAAAATTCTGTACATGGTCTGACCTGTCTGTTGAAACAGTGTTGATGTCACTGATACCTCCTCAAAGCAAACACAATGGTGTATCCTAGATCACTGCTGCCTCTGGCCCACCAGCAATCATGATGGTGTCTTTCATTCTAATGGAGAACATACCTGACACATGAAACTGGGGTGATATCCCTGATGCATGAATGTAGCCCTTGATAAAATCCTAACTGCCACCAGAAGAACAGTTAATGTACATGATCCATCCTGACAGAGATTTGTCCTGCCAGTTGTAAGCATATTGATGTCAAGAATTCACACTTTATCTAGGTCCATGATCTGACATATGAAGCTAAACTCTGATGTTACTGATAACCCTCTGATAAAACATATTATGCTATATCCAGATCTATGCTACCACAGGGCAGTAAGATGTTAAGGATCCCTGGTTCCACTTAGGACCTGGATGGTGGTATCAATGATCCCACCCACCAATGGAAATATATTGATGGCACTCTAACCTGATGCCAGTGGTAACCGTGTTGACATCCCTAGTAGGTGTTGAGTCTGAAGAACTTGGTGATATCTGTAATCCCTATTGTCATAAGTCTATCTAAAAAGCCATGGTTAATATTGCTTCTTAAGTTCAATTTGAGTTATGTGTTCTGAGCTGCCATTTGAGAAATCTGTGTGAATCTGACATGTAACCAGAATCTATGATGATGTCTCAGCTGCTTGCTGTCATTATCAAACAATATAGCATTTATGGATCCTACTAAGATCCTATCAGCCACAGGAAACTGATAACCTTGATATATGCATACAGACTCCAATGTAGACCATATTATATAAAACATCCTTACTTTCACCAGAATTACTATTGATATTAGTCATCCACTCTGCCTTCATTTCTTTTGAAATCCTACCTTCCACTAGAAACTATGATTAAGCCCTTGATACAGCAATGCATCCCCCAACATAGACCATATTATGTATAAGATCCTTACAACTGATGCTAGAGATGTATGCTCCCAGCTGTAAACATTTCCCTGTGAAATATCCATCTTGCCAATACAGAATATGTTTTTGTCAATGGTGTGTCATCCTCTGAAACTATGTAGATGTCAGTGATGCCTCCTGGCAACAAACACATGTTTTATCCCAGATCCCAACTGTCACCAGTCTCCAGAATGTTAATGATCCCTGTTGTCACTTTGGAGAAGTTGAAGATATGCCTGATCCCAGCTGCCAACAGAAAGATATTGATGTCATTCTTCCATGCTATCCCTGGTAACCATGTTGACAGCTATAATCACTGTTGAGTCTGAGGACCTTGACGATTTCTGTGATGCCTGTTTCCAGAAGAGTCTGTCAGGAAATTCATGCCTAATAATGTTGCATAAGTTTATGTCAAATTAAGTGTTCTGAGCTGTCAGCTGAAATGAGTTGGATTTCTGGGATTAGACGTAACTACCTGAAGTTATTGTGATGTCATTACTACCTGTTGTCACCAGGAAACAAGATGTTGTACTTCATTGCCACCGAGATTCTACCAGCCATGAAAAATTATGGTAATACCCCTGATGCATGCATACAACCCTTGCTATAGACAATATTATGAAAATATCCTTATGGCCATGAGAAGAGGTATTTATGTCAGTGATCCATGCTGTGACTCAAGAAGCAAGCTATGTCCATAAGCTTTTTCCCTCTGTGTATACACCGATCTCACTAACATACTTTTTGATAGACATTATGGTATAGCCCAAGATCATGCTGTCATGGGCCAACTCATCAGTGTTCCCTGCTATCACTGGGAACTCTACTAATATCACTAATCCAGCATGTCTTCAGAAATTACATTGATGTCCATTATCCAAGAGTAGCCAAGTTGAAATCCATAGTCCATCTTGCTTCTGAAGAGATTGTTAATGTCAAGGAGCCCTGTGACTAGCAGAATCTATTCTGACATTTATGGTCAATACTGCTGCTTGTGGACATGTGAAGTGTTCTGAGAACTGTTATATTGAGGTCACTGATATATTGAGCGAAAGGCACCATTGTATGTCTATGATCCTTGATTCCAGGAGCAGCTAGGATGTCAGGGTTTTCTGCTGCCACTTAGAGCCACATTAATATGAGTTACACCAACTGCCACCAAATTCTTTACTGATATCAGTGATCCACACATCTGCAACCTAATACCATGAAAGGTACAGATGTGTGCTGCTAGCTGTATCCAATTTAAGGTCAAAGATCCCCTGCCAGTAGAGTAGATATTTCTGTCCATTGTATGATATGTCCTCTGAAATTCTGTACATGTCAATGATAACTCTTGGCAACAATCACCATGGTTTATGCAAGATGCTGGTTGCTACCAGCCACCAAGATATTAGTGATTCTTGCTGCTACTTTTGACCACATTGATTATATCACTGATCCCAATTGCAAATGGAAATATATCGATGTCAGCCATACCTGCTGACGTTAGTAACTATTTTGACATCCCTAGTTAAAGCTGACTCAAAAGAGCTTGGTAATGTCTGTGAGCACATTACCAGAAGACTATATCTTGAAGATTATAGATTATATTGCTGCCTAAGTGCATGACAACTGTTCTGAGATGCCAACTGTGAGATGTGTGTGATCATATTTGCAACTGGAAGCTATGATGATAATAGTACTGCCTGTTGTCACGAGAAAACATGTTGGTATCTATAGGACTTATTAAGATACTATCTGCCACAGAAAGCTATGGTGATTTCCTACTGCATGCATGGGACCTTCAAAGGAGATAATATTTTAGAAAGAATACTTATTGACACCAGATTCACTATTGATGTGGATGATCCCTACTGCCAGAGATATGTGCTCTCACCTGTTACCATTTTGATGTCAATGATTCTTCCTGACACTCAAAAAAAGTTTTTTTTTTAATTATTGGATATATTCTATATTTACAATTCACGTCCAGTTTTCTGAGGAACCGCCAGACTGATTTCTAGAGTGGTTGTACCAGCTTGCAGTCCCACCAGCAGTGGAGGAGTGTTCCTCTTTTTCCACATGCTCGTCAACACCTGATGTCTTCTGAGTCTTTAATCTTAGCCATTCTGACTGGTGTGAGGTGAAATCTCAGGGTTGTTTTGATTTGTATTTCTCAAATGACTAATGATGTTGAACATTTTTTAAGGTGCTTCTCAGCCATCCAAATTTCTTCAGGTGAAAAGACTTTGTTTAGCTCTGTACCCCATCTTTTGATAGGGTTATTTGGTTTTCTAGGGTCTAAATTCTTGAGTTCTTTGTATACCTTGGATATTAGCCCTCTGTCAGATGTAGGGTTGGTGAAGATCTTTTCCCAATTTGTTGGTTGCTGATTTGTACTTTTGACAGTGTCTTTTGCCTTGCAGAAACTTTGTAATTTTATGAGGTCCCATTTGTCTATTCTTGATCTTAGAGCATAAGCTATTGGTGTTTGGATCAGGAACTTTCCCCCTGAGCCAATGTCCTCAAGGTTCTTCCCCAGTTTCTTTTCTATTAGTTTTAGTGTGTCTGGTTTTATGTGAAGGTCCTTGATCCACTTGGAGTTGATCTTAGTGCAAGGAGATAAGAGTGGATCAATTCTCATTCTTCTGCATGTTGACCTCCAGTTGAGCCAGCACCATTTGTTGAAAAGACTATCTCTTTTCCACTGGATATTTTCAGCTCCATTATCGAAGATCAATTGGCCATAGATGTGTGGGTTCAATTCTGGATCTTCAGTCCTATTCCATTGATCCACCTCTCTGTCATTGTACCAACACCGTGAAGTTTTTAACACTACTGCTCTGTAGTATTGCTTGAGGTCCAGGATACTGATTCCACCAGAATTTCCTTTACTATTGATAATAGTTTTAGGATGATAATAGTTTTTAGCTATCCTATGTATCTTGTTATTCCAGATGAATTTGAGAATTGCTCTTTCTAACTCTATGAAGAACTGAGTTGGGATTTTGATGGGGATTGCATTGAATCTGTATATTGCTTTTGCCAAGATTGCCATTTTAACTATATTAATCCTGCCAACCCACGAGCATGGAAGATTTTTCCATTTTCTGAGGTCTTCTTCCATGTCCTTCTTCAGAGACCTGAAGTTTTTGTCATACAAATCTTTCACTTGTTTGGTTAGAGTCAAACCAAGGTACCTTATATTGTTTGTGGCTATTGTGAAGGGTGTCATTTCCCTAATTTCTTTCTCAGCCTGCTTATCCTTTGAGTATAGGAAGGCTACTGATTTGCTTGAGTTGACTTTATAACTAGTCACTTTGCTGAAGTTGTTTATCAGCTGTAGGAGTTTTCTGGTGGATTTTTTTTTGGTCACTTAAGTATACCATCATATCATCTGTGAATAGTGATAGTTTGACTTCTTCCTTTCCAATTTGTATCCCTTTGATTTCCTTTTGTTGTCGAATTGCTCTAGCTAGTACCTCAGGTACTATATTGAAAAGATAAGGTGAGAGGGGGCAGCCTTGTCTAGTCCCTGATTTTAGTGGGATTGCTTCAAGTTTCTCTCCATTTACTTTGATGTTGGCTACTGGCCTGCTGTATATTGCTTTTGCTATGTTTAGGTATGGGCCTTGAATTCCTGTTCTTTCCAAGACTTTTAGCATGAAAGGATGCTGTATTTTGTCAAATGCTTTTTCAGCATCCAATGAGATGACCATGTGGTTTTTTTCTTTGAGTTTGTTTATGTAGTGGATTACATTAATGGATTTCCGTATATTGAACCATCATTGCATCCCTGGGTTGACACAAACTTGATCATGGTGAATGATCATTTTGATGTGTACTTGGTTTTGTATTGAGTATTTTTGCATCGATGTTCATAAGGGAAATTGGTTTGAAGTTCTCTTTCTTAGTTGGATCTTTGTGTGGTTTTGGTATCAGCATAATTGTGGCTTCATGGAATGAGTTGGGTAGTGTTCCTTCTGTTTCTATTTTGTGGAACAGTTTGAATGATCGTTTTGATGTGCTCTTGGATTCGGTTGGCAAGAATTTTATTTAGTATTTTTGCATCGATATTCATAAGGGAAATCTACATTGGCCTGTAGTTCTCTTTCTTTGTTGGATCTTTTTTTGTGGTTTTGGTATCAGTGTAATTGTGGCTTCATAGAATGAGTTGGGTAGTGTTCTTTCTGTTTCTATTTTGTGGAATAGTTTGAAGAGTATTGGTATTAGATCTTCTTTGAAGGTCTGATAGAATTCTGCACTAAAACCATCTGGTCCTGTGCTTTTTTTGGTTGGAAAACTTTCTATGAGCCCTTCTATTTCTTTGGGTGTTATGGGACTGTTTAGATGACCTATTTGATCCTTATTTAATTTTGGTATTTGGTATCTGTCTAGGAAATTGTCCATTTCCTCCAGATTCTCCAGTTGTGTGGAGTATAGGCTTTTGTAATATGATCTGATGATTTTTTTGAATTTCCTCAGTTTCTGTTGTTATATTTCCCTTTTAATTTCTAATTTTGCCAATTTGGATACTGACTCTGTGCCCTTTTGTAAGTCTGGCTAAGGGTTTATCTATCTTGTTGATTTTCTCAAAGTACCACCTCCTAGTTTTGTTGATTCTTTGTATGGTTCTCTTTGTTTCCACTTGATTGATTTCAGCCCTGAGTTTGATGCTTTCCTGTCTTCTACTCCTCCTGGGTGAATTAGCCTCTTTTTGTTCCAGGGCTTTCAGTTGTGCAGTTCATTTTCTAATATATGCTCTCTCCTGTTTCTTTTTGGAGGCACTCAGGGATATGAGTTTTCCTCTTAGCACTGCTTTCATTGTGTCCCACAAATTTGGGTATGTTGTACCTTCATTTTCATTAAATTCTAAAAAGTCTTTGATTTCTTTATTTCTTCCTTGACTTTAGTGTCATTGAGTAGAATATTGTTCAGCCTCCATGTGTATGAGAATTTTCTGTTGTTTTTGTTGTTATTCATGACCACTCTTACTCCATGGTGATCTGATAGGAGGCATGGGATTAGTTCAACCTTCGTATATTTGTTGAGGTCTGATTTGTGACAAATTATATTGTCGATTTTGGAGAAGGTACCATGAGGTGGTGAGAAAAAGGTATAGTCTTTTGCTTTAGGATGAAGTGTTATATATATATATATATATATATATATATATATATATATATATATATATATATGTTAAATCCAATTGGTCCAGAGTTTCAATATGTTTCCCTGTGTCCCTGTTTAGTTTCTCTTTTCCTGCTTGGTCCATTGAAGATAGTGGAATGCTGAGGTCCCCCGCAATTATTGTGTTAAGTGCAATGTGTGCTTTGAGCTTTAGTAAAGTTTCTTTTACAAATGAGGGTGGCCTTGCATTTGGAGCATAGATGTTCAGAATTAAGAGTTCTTCTTGGTGGATTTTTCCCTTGACCAGCAAGAAGTGACCTTCTGTGTCTCTTTTGATGACTTTAGGTTGAAAGCCATTTTTTTTCTGATATTAGAATGGCTATTCCAGCTCGCTTCCTGAGACCATTTGCTTGTAAAATTATCTTCCAGCCTTTTACTCTAAGGTAGTGTTTGTCTTTGACCCTGAGTTTTGTTTCCTGTATGCAGCAAAATGTAGGGTCCTGTTTCCATATCCAGTCTGTTAGTTTATATCTTTTCATTGAGGAATTGAATTCATTGATGTTAAGAGATATTAAGGAATAGTGATTATTTCTTCCTGTCATTTTTGATGCAATTTTTGTTTTTGAATGGTTATCTTCTTTTGAGTTTGATGGAAGAAGTTTACTATCTTGCTTTTTCCAGGGTGTAGTTTCCCTCCTTGTATTGGAGTTTTCCTCCTATTATCCTTTGTAGGGCTGGGTTAGTGGAAAGATATTGTGTAAATTTGGTCTTGTCATGGTATATTTTGATTTCTCCATCTACATTGTTTGAGAATTTTGCTGGGTATAGTAGTTGTGATGGTTTGTATATGCTTTTCCCAGGGAGTGGCACTATTAGGAGGTGTGGCCTTGTTGGAGTGGGTGTGTCACTGTGGGTGTGGGCTTAAAAGCCTCATCCTCATTGCCTGGAAGTCAGTCTTCCACTAGCAGCCTTCAGATGAAGATGTAGAACTCTCAGCTCCTCCTGTACCATGCCTGCGTGGGTGCTGCCATTTTTCTGCCTTGATGACAATGGACTGAACCTCTGAGCCTGTAAGCCAACCCCAATTAAATGTTGTCTTTTATAAAACTTGCATTGGTCATGGTGTCTGTTCACAGCAGTAAAACCCTAATTAAGACAGAAGTCTTGGCTGAAATTTGTGTTCTCTTAGAGTCTGCATGAGATCTGCCCAGGATCGTCTAGCTTTCATGGTCTCTGGTGAGAAGTCTGGTGTGATTCTCATAGGTCTTCCATTATATGTTACTTGGCCTTTTTCTCTTACTGCTTTAATATTCTTTCTTTGTTTAGTACATTTGAATTTTTGATTATTATGTGATGGGAGGTATTTTTGTTCTGGTCCAGTCTGTTTGGAGTTCTATAGGCTTCTTGTATATTCCTGGGCATCTCTCTCTTTAGGTTAGGGAATTTTTCTTCCATAATTTTGATGAAGATATATCTGGCCCTTTAAATTGTGTATCTTCACTCTCATCTATACCTATTATCCTCAGGTTTTGTCTTCTCATTGTGTCCTGGATTTCCTGGCTGGTTTGGCTTACAATGCTTTTGCATTTTGCATTTTCTTTGACTGTGGAGTCAATAGTTTCTATGGTATCTTCAGCATCTGAGCTTCTTACTTCTATCTCTTGTATTCTGTTTTTGATGTTTGCATCTACGACCCCTGATTTCTTCCCAAGGTTTTCTATCTTCAAAGTTGTCTCCCTTTGTGATTTCTTAGTTGTTTCTACCTCTGTGTTTAGATCCTGGATGGTTTTGCTCAGTTCCTTCACTTGTTTGTTTATGTTTTCCTGCCATTCTTTAAGAATTTTTTTTTGTGTTTCATCTTTCATGACTTGTGCCAGTTGACTCATTTTCTCCTGCATTTGTTTAAGTGATTTTTTTCATTTCCTCTTTATTGGCTTCTGTCTGTTGACTCATATTCTCCTGGAATTCTTTAAGTGATTTTTGCATTTACATTGTAAGGACTTCTAACCTATTCATGCTCCCCTGCATTTCTTTAAGAGATTTGTTTATGTCTTTCTTGGTGTTCCTCTAGCAGCATCATGACCAGTGCTTTCAAATCTTACTTTTGTTTTTCTGGTGTGTTGGGGTGTTCAGGACTTGCTGTGGTTGGAGAATTGGGTTCAGATGCTGCCATATTGCCTTGATTTCTGTTAGTAATGTTCCTTTGTTTGCCTTTTGAAATCTGTTTATCTCTGGAGTTAGTTGGTCTTGTTGTTACTGGTTGATGTTTGAAGCTCCTGTGAGCCTGGCATTTGGCCTTGCTGTTGTAGAGGGCATCTGTGCTCCCAAGGTGGTGACCAGAAGGTTTCTGCTACTGGGCTCCAAATTACCTCCTCAGCTCTGCTGGGCCATCCAAAGTCTCCTCCCAGCTTGCTGCTGGATGTGCAATTGGCCTCCAGCTGTCTCCTCCTGGCCTGCCTAGATGCCAGCTCTTAAGAATCATATTTTTTCCACCAATCTGGGCTCATCTATTAGATCTTTATGGTGACCTGGGATCCTCTGTTGGTTCTCTATGGTGACCTGGTCAGGCCACCAGCTCCAAGATGGTGGTGGGTCTCAGGGCTCTGTCTAACCACGGGATTCCCTGCAGGACAGGAGCTTCCCTGGTTGGACTGTTCGAGCCTAGATGGTGTCGCTCTCAGTCCACAGGGCTCAGTCTGGTTAGCTGTCTGTGGTGACCTGAGGCAAGATAGTGGTCTCTGCTGTAATCCAAGCACAGACCCCCGAGCGAGTTGGTGCCCGCGTGGGAAGGCGCAGAGACCACCCGCCAAGCTGATCTGGTTCTGGGTGCAGGCAAGAGCCTGACAGGGTAGTCGATGTTAGACTTGGACTCTGTCCATGCACCTGGCCCCAGATGCCAGCTGTCTGCGGTGACCCAAGGCAAGATAATGGCCTCCACTGAAAACCCCTCATTGATTTTTGTGTGTCTCCCCTACCCAGGTCTCTGTCACATCCTCAAGATGCCTGCAACCCACCTCTCAACCCATCCAAGTTGCAGATTTCCATATCAACTTATACGTAAGTTCATACCAAACATGACCCTTTGGGTCTGGATCGTCTCACTCACAATAATGTTATCAATTTCCATTGATTTGTCAGCAAAATTCATGTCTATGATTTTAGCAACTTAATAGTAACATTGTGTAGATGTATGACCGTTTTTAGTCCATTCTGCAGTGCAGAGATATCCTAGGTTGCTTCTAGTTCCTGGCTGTTATATATAAAGTTTCTTTGAACATAGTTGAGCAAATGCCCCTGGAATGGTTGAGAATCTTTTGGGGTATATGCCCTCGAGGGATATACCTTGACCTTGAGGCTGAACTATTTGCAATTTTCTGAGAAACCACCAAATTTATTTCCAAAGTGGTTGTATAAGTTGTACTCCCACCAGCAATGAATGAGAGTTCCTTTTGTTCCACATCCTGGCCAGAATGCACTATCACTTGAGTTATTGATCTTAGCTATTCTGACTGGTATAAGATGGAATCTCAGAGTAGTTTCGATTTGTATTTTCATTATGACAAAATGCTAGGTGCCAAAATGAATTCATTTTTCATTTAGATTCTGTTTTAAAGATAGGCTTAGGTTTTGACTTTCCCTCAGCTACAGACCTTGGAGAACTTGGGTGGTCAATAGTCACTGCACCCTGCCAGAAGAAGAACATCTTATAGCTGCCAGAAATTGGCCTCTGCAGAATGCCCAGACTTTGTGAAAAATCCCACTTGCCTTATTTCTTCCCCTGCCTGTATAAATTCCCTGAGATATACAGCTTGTTGGACCTTGATCAGAAAACATGTCTTAGTCACGTTCTTCACATCTCCTGTCCCTTCCATTCTCTCCCCTTCTCTCTTAGGGTCCCCAGTTGAAGACCCCTGAAGGACAGGGCACCTGGCATCCAATATGGGGCCCTTTCCTGAGTAAGGGTCTCAGAGAATGTTTTCTTCAAGGAGCGGACACTCATCTCCAAGAACCACCTACTCACAAGGTAGACACAGGTTCATCATAGATCGCTGCAGAAACACCCGTCTGTGAGCTGATCTGGGGTAAGTCAGGTGATTCATAATGGGACAGGCATTACGTAAGCACAAGGTTTTTCTTAGGGGTCTCAAGAAGGTCCTCAAGATGCAGGGAACTCGGGTTAAAAAAGAAAGATCTTCGCAAATTTTTTGTTTTCATTTCTGATATCTGACCCTGGTTTCCTCAAGAGGGCACCATTAATGGTGAATCCTGGACATGTGAGTGATGCCTTACAAGACTATTGATGCTACCTTTGGTCCAAGTGTGTTCCCATTCAGGCCTTTTCCTATTTGACCCTTATTTATGGTGTTTTAAAATTTATAATCAACATCCTGATCTTTAAAAAGTAGTTATACAAGGGTAGAAGGTCCTTGCTGAGACTTCTCACCCTCCCCCCATGTTGTCCCTTTGTGGCCACTGAGATTCATGAAATTGGTAACAAAGATTTCCCACACAGCCTGGTCAAGAACTTTCTTTTTTTATACTTAAAATTCTTATTTTATTGGATATATTCTCTATTTACATTTCATTTCCTTTTCTGGTTCCCTGCCCCTCAAAGGTCCCCCATGCCATTTTCCCTCCTCGTGTTCCCCCATCAACCCCTTCCTAATTCCCTGTTCTAGTATTCCCTTACACTGATGCATTGAGCCTTTCCAGAACCAGGGTCCACTCCTTCCTTCTTGTTGGACATCATTTAGTATGTGGATTGTGTCTTTCGTGTCCCAGGATTCTAGGCTAATATCCACCTATCAGTGAGTGCATACCATGGGTGTTCTTTTGAGACTGTGTTACCTCACTTAAAATGATGTTCTCCAGCTCCATCCATTTGTCTAAGAATTTTATGAATTCATTTTTTCTAATGGCTGAGTAGTACTCCATTATGTATATATACCACATTTTTTGTATCCATTCTTCCATTGAAGGACATTGGGTTCTTTCCAGATTCTGGCTATTATAAATAGGGCTGCTATGAACATAGTGGAGCATGTATCCTTATTGCATATTGAGGAATCTTCTGGGTATATGCCCAGGAGTGGTATGGCTGGGTCCTCCACAAGTATCATGTCAATTTTTTTGAGGAACCAGCAGACTGATTTCTAGAGTGGTTATACCACCTGCAGTCCCACCAGCAGTGGAGGAGTGTTCCTCTTTCTCCAAATCCTCACCAACGCCTGCTCTTTCCTGAGTTTTTAATCTTGGCCATTCTGACTGGTGTGAAGTGAAATTTCAGGGTTGTTTTGATTTGCATTTCTCTAATGACTAATGATGTTGAACATTTTTTAAGGCATTTCTCAGCCATCCAAATTTCTTCAGGTAAAAAGTCTTTGTTTAGCTCTGTACCCCATTTTTTATTTAAATTTTTATTTTCTATATTCTGTTTACATTCCAAAGGCTTTCCCCTTTCCCAGTTCCCCCCCCACCATATGTCCCATAATTCCTCTCCCCTCCAGCTATTCCCCAATCATCCCCCCCCCACGATTTCTCTGTTCTGGGTCTACAAAACTGGATCCAATCTTTTCAGGCCCAGGGTCCTCTCCTTTCTTCTTCTTGGGAGTCATTTGACTTACTAATTGTGCCTTGAGTATTTAGGGCTTCTGGGCTCATTAATATCCACTTATCAGTGATTGCATTTCATGTGTATTCTTTTGTGATTGGGTAAACTCACTTAGGATGATATTTTCCAGATCTAACCATTTACCTACAAATTGCATGAATTCATTATTTTTAATTGCTGAGTAGTATTCCATTATATAAATATACCACATTTTTCTGTACCCCATTTTTTGATAGGGTTATTTGGTTTTCCAGGGTCTAAGTTCTTGAGTTCTTTGTATACATTGGATATTAGCCCTCTGTCAGATGTAGGGTTGGTGAAGATCTTTTCCCAATTTGTTGGTTGCTGATTTGTACTTTTGACAGTGTCTTTTGCCTTGCAGAAACTTTGTAATTTTATGAGGTCCCATTTGTCTATTCTTGATCTTAGAGCATAAGCTATTGGTGTTCGGATCAGGAACTTTTCCCATGAGCCAATGTCCACAAGGATCTTCCCCAGTTTCTTTTCTATTAATTTTAGTGTGTCTGGTTGAATGTGGAGGTCTTTGATCCACTTGGAGTAGAGCTTAGTATAAGGAGATAAGAATGTATCGATTCTCATTCTTCTGCATGCTGACCTCCAGTTGAGCCAGCACCATTTGTTGAAAAGGCTATCTTTTTTTCCCCCTGGATGTTTTCAGCTCCTTTGTCGAAGATCAATTGGCCATAGATGTGTGGGTTCAATTCTGGGTCTTCAATCCTATTCCATGGATCCACCTCTCGGTCACTGTACCAGTACCATGCAGTTTTTAACACTACTGCTCTGTAGTATTGCTTGAAGTTCGGGATATTGATTCCCCCAGAACATCTTTTACTGTTGATGATAGTTTTAGCTATCCTGAGTTTTTTGTTATTCCAGATGAAATTGAGAATTGCTCTTTCTAACTCTATGAAGAACTGAGTTAGGATTTTGATGGGGATTTTATTGAATCTGTATATTGCTTTTGCCAAGATCGCCATTTTAACTATATTTATCCTGCCAACCCACGAGCATGGAAGATTTTTCCATTTTCTGAGGTCTTCTTCCATGTCCTTCTTCAGAGACCTGAAGTTTTTGTCATACAAATCTTTCACTTGTTTGGTTAGAGTCACACCAACATACTTTATATTGTTTGTGGCTATTGTGAAGGGTGTCATTTCCTTAATTTCTTTCTCAGCCTGCTTATCCTTTGAGTATAGGAAGGCTACTGATTTGCTTGAGTTGATTTTACAACCAGCCACTTTGCTGAAGTTGTTTCTCAGCTGTAGGAGTTCTCTGGTGGAGTTTTTTGGGTCACTTAAATATACTATCATATCACATCTGCGAATAGTGATAGTTTGACATCTTCCTTTCCAATTTGTATCCCTTTGATTTCCTAATGTTGTCGAATTACTCTAGCTAGTACCTCACGTACTATATTGGAAAGATAAGGTGAGAGGGGGCAGCATTGTCTAGTCCCTGATTTTAGTGGGATTGCTTCAAGTTTCTCTCCATTTACTTTGATGTTGGCTACTGGTCTGCTGTAAATTGCTTATACTATGTTTAGGTATGGGCCTTGAATTCCTGTTCTTTCCAAGAATTTTAGCATGAAAGGATGCTGTATTTTGTCAAATGCTTTTTCAGCATCCAATGAAATGACCATGTGGTTTTTTTTCTTTTAGTTTGTTTATGTAGAGGATTACATTGATGGATTTCTGTATGTTGAAACATCCCTGCATCCCTGGGATGAAGCCAACTTGATCATGGTGAATGATCATTTTGATGTGTTTTTGGATTTGGTTGGCAAGAATTTTATTGAGTATTTTTGCATCGATGTTCATAAGGGAGATTGGTCTGAGGTTCTCTTTCTTAGTTGGATCTTTGTGTGGTTTTGTTTTCACGGTAATTTTGGCTTCATAGAATGAGTTGGGTAGTGTTCCTTTTGTTTCTATTTTGTGGAATAGTTTGAAGAGTATTGGTATTAGGTCTTCTTTGAAGGTCTGATAGAATTCTGCACTAAAACCATCTGGTCCTGTGCTTTTTTTGGTTGGAAGACTTTCTATGACCCCTTCTATTTCTTTGGGGTTATGGGACTGTTTATACAATCTATTTGATCCTTATTTAATTTTGGTATTAATCTGTCTAGGAAATTGTTCATTTCCTCCAGATTCTCCAGTTGTGTTGAGTATAGGCTTTTGTAGTATGATCTGATGATTTTTTGATTTTCCTCAGTTTATGTTGTTATATCTCCCTTTTCATTTCTAATTTGGTAATTAGAATACTATCTCTGTGCCCTTTTGTAAGTCTATCTTGTTTATTTTCTCAAAGAACCAGCTCCTGGTTTTGGTGATTCTTTGTATGGTTCTTTTTGTTTCAACTTGATTGATTTCAGTCCTGAGTTTGATGATTTCCTGTCTTCTACTCCTCCTGCATGAAATACCTTCTTTTTGTTCCAGAGCTTTCAGGTGTGCTGTTAAGTTGCTAATATATGCTCTCTCCTGTTTCTTTTTGGAGGCACTCAGGGCTATGAGTTTTCCTCTTAGCACTGCGTTCCTTGTGTCCCATAGATTTGGGTATGTTGTGCCTTCACTTTCATTAAATTCTAGAAAGTCTTTGATTTCTTTCTTTATTTCTTCCTTGACTGAGGTATCATTGAGTAGAATATTGTTCAGCCTCCATGTGTATGAGAATTTTCTGTTGTTTTTGTTGTTATTGAAGACCACTCTTACTCCATGGTGATCAGATAGGAGGTATGGGATTAGTTCGATCTTCTTATATTTGTTGAGGTCTGATTTGTGACAAATTATATTGTCAATTTTGGAGAAGGTACCATGAGGTGCTGAGAAACTCGGAGGTGGAGGGATGTCTGCGCACCAACAGCTTGGCTCTATGGACCGTTGGGGTCCAGCCCGATCGGCTAGCAGAGGAGGGAGCCATCTTTCCTCGGGACACTGCTGGCGGCTGGCAGCTCTATCCAGGTGTGTGGACAGGTAGTCTAACATCGACTACCCTGTCAGGCCCTTGCCGGCACCCAGAGCTAGATTAGCTTGGTGGCAGTGGGAGGTCTGTGCACAGACAGCTCGAGGTGCACCCAGAGCCAGATCAGCTAGGCAGGCGGTCTCTGCACTGACCTGGGCAGGCACCAACTTGCTAGGGCATCTGTACCTGGAGCACAGCCAGAGGCCGACATCTTGCCTCAGGGCACCACAGACAGCTAACCAGACAGAGCCCTGTGGCCTGCGATCTCCACCATCTAGGCTCATCCAGAGCTGAGGAGGTTATTTCAGAGCCCAGTAGCAGAAACCTTCTGGTCCCCACCTCGTGAGCATGGACACCCTCTATGACAGAAGCACTAAACCCCAGGCTCACGGGAGCTTCAAATACCAACCAGTAACAAGACCAACTAACTCCAGAGATAGACAGATGGCAAAAGGAAAATGTACGAACTTTACTAACAGAAATCAAGGCAATATGGCAGCATCTGAACCCAATTCTCCAACCACAGCAAGTCCTGGATACCCCAACACACCAGAAAAACAAGAGCTGGATTTAAAAGCACTGGTCATGATGCTGCTAGAGGAACACAAAAAAGACATAAACAAATCTCTTAAAGAAATGCAGGGGAACATGAATAGGTTAGAAGCCCTTATAATGGAAACACAAAAATCACTTAAAGAACTTTCTGATAAACCTCCTATTCCAATTCCCCCTGAGAATTTTACACAAAGCAATCCACTGCCCCAGATTTATTCTTTGCTAAAAATAGAGCCCTTGTTGCCTGCTGATACCACTTCCCTTGAGGAGGAAGCTGCTAAGTATCACAATCCTGACTGGTCCCCTCTTCCTACCCTCGAGGCTTGTCTTCCTTTATACCCCTCTGTTCCCTCTGTGGTCTCATTGGCAGCATCAATGCTTCAACCCAGTTTGGCTCAAGACTTAATTTCTCAAGCAAAATCCCAAATCCCAAAGTTCAACCCACACAGCTTCTCTAAAAGCGTTATTAGAGAGGAAAAGAGAATACCTCCAACTCATCAAAGAAAGGGCACTTTGTTTAGAATTAACAACCTTGTCGGCTGAAGAACCATCTAAAGACACTCCTAAGAGAGTTAACAAAATTACCAAGAAAAAACAGTCAGTCCTTGCCTTTCCTATTACCTGCAGTAAGGCTAAAGTGGTCTGTGATAGTACTAGTAAGGGTCAAAAAGATATCCCCTCAGAGCCTGATTGGGAGGTGGCGGAGGAGGATACCCATCAAAGGGCAGAGGCTTCAGGAGAAGATGGTGAGGACTCTGAGGAATCTGAGGCTGAGTGAGCGGTGGTCTCCAGACAGGAACTAAACATATTTACTGATCAGAAATACTGCAGAATGGGCTTTAAACATGTTTAAGATTTAAAGATGGTGATTTCTAATTATGGGCCCAAGGCCCCCTTTACATTGTCCCTTTTGAAAAGTCTCAGTGACTGATGGCATCTGTCCAATGATTGGTAATCTCTGGCTAGAGCAGCATTAACTGGTGAAGATTATGTTCTATGGAAAACTGATTTTTTTTGAAAAGTGCAGAGAGATTGTTCTCTGCAATAAAGAAAGTAAAGCCTCTTGGACTTTTACTAAGGTTAAGCTCCTTGGTCGCAGGCCTTATGACAGCAATGAAGCACAAGCCTGTTTTTTCCCCAGGACTGTTAGTACATACACAAAATGCTGGACTTAAAGCTTGGAACTATCTCCTCCATAAGGGCTCAGCCACCACCTCTCTTGCTAAAATTTTAAAGGATCCTGAGGAGCAATACAGTGATTTCATCAGCAGGCTTAATGAAGCTGTCAAACAGCTCAATGGCAAAGGTGAAACCGAAAGCTCCTTTTTAAAGCACCTCGCTTTCAAAGCTGCCAACCCTGCCTCTCAAGTAGCAATATGTCCCCATAGCCTTGGAGCAGAGATTTCTCATTCCATTAAGCTTAGTGCTGGGATAGGCTATGGGATTGGCCATTGGAGCTGTGTTAAGACAGAACACAACTCAAGAGAGGTCCAGACTTTGCTTTAATTTCAAACAGCCTGGTCATTTTTCCAGAGACAGCTCTCAACCTAGAGTTGCTCAAGTGCCACCTAATAACTTTTGTCCATGTTGTAAATGTGGCCAACACTGGACCTCTGAATGCCATACTAGGATAGATGCACAGGGCAATATTCTTCCTCAGAGGTAGGGAAACTTCCAACTAGTGCAACACCTAGCCCCCATTTCATGAATTAACCCCAGGGGAATCAGGTTCATTCTGCAGACACAGGTGCCAACAGGTACCCGTCTCCTCCCTCTGCTGCACAACCACAGGTAGTGCAGGACTGGACCTCAGCTCCTCCACTGATACAATACTGAACTCCTTAGAAATCGGAGTTCTAATACTCTCCACAGGAGTCTTTGGCCCACTACCCACAAAATGTGTGCATTGGTTTTGGGGTGAGGCAGTCTAACATTACAGGGTCTTCACATCTCACCTGGAATAATAGACAATGATTATACCCGTGAGATCAAAATATTGGCTTCTTCTCCCTCGAGACGCCTGCCAATTCATAAAGGCCAAATAATTGCTCAGCTTCTTTTGTTTCCTTTTCCCCCCACTGACAATGCACCTATTCGAACCTCTAGGGGTGCCATTTGCCTATGTTCATCAGATATCTACGGGATCTAGCCCATTACTAAAGAAAGACCATCCTTAATAATTAAACTTGATGGCAAAGAATTTGAGGGAATTACTGACACAGAGGCTGATGCCTCTGTTATCTCATTAGATAAATGGCCTTCCACCTGGACGTTAATGACATCATTAACCCATGTTAAAGATATCGGCCAAACTGCTAATAATCAACAAAGTGCTAAGGTTCTTACTTGGAGTGATAACCAAGGGAACAGTGGCTCAGTCAGACCCTATGTTGTTCCAGGCTTCCCAATTAACCTTTGGCGCATTAACCTGTTGTCTCAAATGGGTGTAATGATGTATAGCCCTAATGAAGTAGTGACACAACAGATGATGAGACAGTGGTTCTGACCGTGACAAGGATTGGGAAAGTTCTCTCAGGGCATCACTGAGCCCATTCACATTGTAAAAAACCCTGGCCGTATGGGCTTAGGCATGATAAACATACCCTGATGGCCATTGACATTCCTGCAGCACATGCAGATACAATTACTTAGAAAAAAATGATGCCCCCATATGGGTTGCTCAATGGCCATTATCCCTTGAAATATTGGCTGCTGCTACTCAGGAACAACTTGATGCAGGCCATATTGAACCTATCACCTTATCCTAGAACACCCCTATCCTTCTGATTAAAAAAAAAATCAGGGAAGTGGAGACTCTTATAGGATCTGAGAGAAATTAATAAAACTATGATCACTATGGGGGCCCTACAACAGGGGCCTGCCCATCCCAGTGGCCATTCCTTCTTATTATTATAAAACCATAATTGATCTTAAAGACTGTTTCTTCACCATCCCCTTTCACCCAGTGATAACCAATGATTTGCCATTAGCCTTTCTGTAATTAATTTTAAGAGACCCATATCCTGGTTCCAGTGGCATGTTCTTCCACAGGGGATGGCTAACAGCCTAACCCTTTGCCAAAATTTTTTTACTTTAGCTGTTGACCCCCCCCCTTTCATGGTGCTTGGCCTTCTATATATGTTATACATTATTTAGATGATATTTTTTTGGCTGGATCAAATACAACAGATCTTTTATTATGTTATAAAAATTTAACAAGGGTTTAGCTTCATGGCTTCTTAATAGTTAATGATCAGATTGAGTCATATGATCCTTGTTTTTATTTGGGCTTTGAGTTAAGAAGTTTCAAAATACTTCCTGAAAGAATCATTTAGAGTTTGAACATTTCAACACCTTAAATGATTTTCAAAGATTATTGGGAGATATTAATTAGATCTGTCCTTAATTTAAAAAAACCTCACTAGAGACCTTAAGCCTTTATTTGACATCCTCAAGAGTGATACTGACCCAATTTCTCCTTGAACCTTAACACCCTTGGCCATGAAAGTCATAGAGCTAGTAGATTCTGTCATTCAGCAACAAGGTGTTTCCTTTATTGATTATCAACAGCCCTTGTTGTTTGTAATATTTGAAATATGCTTTTCACCCATGGGGGTATTTTGGCAGCCACAGGGACTTCTCCTGTGGACACATCACCATGCTTCTCCCTCCCATGTTTTAACTCCCCTTTCATGTTTGGTTGCTTCCCTTATTTGTTTGGGCAGATAACAGAGCCACAAATACTTTGGCAAAGATCCTGATAAACTAATTATTACCTTTACAAAAGGACAAATAGATGG
Source organism: Apodemus agrarius (assembly GCA_964023405.1). Lineage (NCBI taxonomy): Eukaryota > Metazoa > Chordata > Mammalia > Rodentia > Muridae > Apodemus > Apodemus agrarius. The sequence goes on from OZ030010.1 coordinate 109,140,106, forward strand.
GTTGATGCAAACCACTGATGATTGTCCAGTTATTTGCACTTCATTTAGAGGAGAAATAGATAATCACTATCCTACAAACAATCTGTTACAGTTTTCTAAAGTTCATCCCTTTGTTTTTCCTGTTAGAACTCATTCAAAACCCCTTCAAGATGCTCATTTGGTTTTAACTGATGGTTCCTCCACTGGCATGGCTGCCCTTGTTATAGGTAAGCAAACTTTTACCTTTAAAACGCCTTATAAGTCTGTCAAGCTGGTTGACTTTTTTGCCATTATACAAGTTTTTTTAAAAAAATTACCTAATGATGCTTTTAATGTGTATACTTATAGTGCTTATGTTGCTTTTTCGGTTCCCTTATTGGAGACTGTCCCCTTTATTACCTCTACCAATGCCACCCCACTTTTCCAAGAATTACAAGATTTAATTATTACTAGCAGTGTCCAATTTTTCTTTCCATTTTTTTTATTTTCTATATTCTTTGTTTACATTCCAAAGGCTTTCCCCTTTTCCAGTTACCCCCTCATCATATATTCCATAAGTCCCACGTTTTTATTGCTCATGTTTGAGCCAATTCTGATCTCTCTGGACCACTTGTCCAGGGAAATGCTCGGGCCAATGCTGCCACTCAATATGCTTTTCCAATTTTGATTCATTCCTTGGAACAAGCACAAACTCTTTGCCTACTTTTAAAAATTACTCAAACTCTTTGCCTACTTTTAAAAATTACCCAGGAACTGGCACAGCAAATTGTTAAAGGTTTCCCAGGCTTTGTTACATTCCTGCCTACACTCCATTTGGGGGTTAATCCTTGTGGCCTAGTTCCTAATGACATTTGGCAGATGTCACACACCTGCATGAGTTTGGCAAATTTAAATATTTACATGTTACTATTGCTTCATTCAGTGGATTTATTTTTATCTCCTTACATGTTGACGAAGCTTCAAAAAGTGTGATTGCCCATATCTTAAATTGCCTTTCCTTATGAGCAAACCTAAGGTTATTAAGACTGACAATGGCCCTGGGTAAGTTGGAAAGACTTTCCAATCCTTTTATTTACAATTAGATATAGAACATGTTACTGATATCCTGTATAACCCACAAAGTCAGGGTATTGTTGAGAGAGCCCAGTAGACTATTAAAAATACCATTCAAAAATTAAAAAATAGTGAGTTTTACCCTCATGTGGGCACTCCTTGCAATATCCTACATCATGCTTTCTTTGTTCTTAATTTTCTTAATTTAGATACCTATGGCAAATCTGCTGCTGATGGCTTCTGGCATCCAGAGACAGATACAAATTATGCCACAGTTATGTGTCAAGACCCTCACACTTCTACTTGGAATGGCCCTGACCCTGTTCTTATTCGGGGTAGGGGCTGTACTTGCAATTTTGATACAAAAGAAGGGGGAGCCTGATGGCTTCCTGAACTCCTGGTTAAACAAGTAAATGATGACAAACATGCCTTAGATCATGATGACAATTCCAGGGAGTAGTTTTCCTTAAGAACTTACTTTTCTTCTTTTGTCTTCCAGATTAAACCATTGAAAATGGCCGTGGTCCTTACCACTCTTGGATGGGACTTTCAGGGTGGGGCAATCTAGGAAAGGGGAAATCATTTGAAATGCAAATAAAGAATATATCAAATAAAAACAAACATTTTCTTATAAAATTGAAGATTTACATGAGAAATATTTCTGCTAGTCTATGTCTTCTCATTGGAGCATTAAGTCCATCATTTTTAAGAGATATTAACAAATAGTGATTGTTTCTTCCTGTTATTTTTCATGTGATTTTTATGTTTGTGTAGGTATCTTCTTTTAGATTTGTTGGAAGATTACTTTCTTGCTTTTTCTAGGGTATAGTTTCCTTCCTTGTGTTGGTATTTTCCATCTATTAACCTGTGTAGGGCTAGATTTATGGACAGATATTGTGCAAATTTGGTTTTATCATGGAATATCTTTGTTTCTCCAGCTATGATGATTGGGAGTTTTGCTCGGTATAGTAGCCTGGGCTGGCATTTGTGTTCTCTTGGGGTCTGTCTGAGGTCTGCCCAGGATCTTCTAGCTTTCATCATCTCTGGTGAGAAGTCTTGTGTAATTCTGATAGGTCTGCCTTTATAAGTTACTTGTCCTTTTTCCCTTACTGCTTTTAATATTCTTTCTTTGTTTAGTGAATTTGGTGTTTTGATTATCATGTGACAGGAGGAATTTCTGTTCTGGTCCAGTCTGTTTGGAGTTCTGAAGGCTTCTTGTATGTTCATGGGCATCTCTTTCTGTAGGTTAGGGAAGTTTTCTTCTACAGTTTTGTTGAAGATATTTACTGACCCTTTAAGATGTAAATCCTCGCTCTCGTCTATATCTGTAACCCTTAGGTTTGGTCTTCTTATTGTGTCCTGGAGTTCCTGGATGTTTTGGGTTACCATCTTTATGCATTTTTCATTTTCTTTGACTGTTGAGTCAGTGTTTTCTATGGTATCTTCAGTACCTGAAGTTCTTTCTTCTCTGTCTTGCATTCTGTTGTTGATGCTTCATCTATGACTCCTGAATTCTTTCCAAGGTTTTCTATCTGCATAGATGTCTCACTTTGTGATTTCTTTATTGTTTCTACTTTGACTTTTAGATCCTGGATGGTTTTGTTCAGTTCCTTCACTTGATTGTTTGTGTTTTTCTGTAATTCTTTAAGGGATTTTTATGTCTCTTCTTTAAGGGCTTCTGCCTGTTGAACCATGATCTCCTGTGTTCCTTTAAGTTATTTAAGTCTTTCTTGAAGCCCTCTATCAGCATCATGAGATACGATTTTAAATCCAATTCTTGCCTTTCTGGTTTGTTGGGGTATCTGGGTCTTGCTGTGGTGGGAGAACTGGATTCTGATGTTGCCATATGGCCTTGGTTTCTGTTTGTAGGGTACTTGTGCTTGCCTTTTGCCATCTGAATATCTCTGGTTCTCTGTATTGTTGGCTTTGACTGGAGTTTGTTCATCCCATGGGCTTGTATGCCTGTGTCCTTACTCCTCTGAACTCAGAAGTGAAAGCACTGCTGGGAGATCACTCTCTCTTGGAGGGTTGTGCACAGAAGGCTGTGGAGTCTCCTGGCTCCCTGAAGCCACCACAGTATTTTAGTTACTTTTTTTCATTTGCTCTTAGCTTCTTTTCCCATCTCTGAATATTTGTAATTACTCGATAAAGTTACAATTCAAAATAATAGAATATTTACTTCTCATGCAGCTATATATATTTAAAGAAAATCACAAGATTATGCTTCTATTGCATCATCAGTGTCAGTGATTAAATTTTTTGTCCTATTTCATGTTCATAAATTCTCAAATGGCTATTTTATATTTTTTCCTCCCTTGTGATTGTACCAAATGTTTTTAATGTCATTCTCTCAGAAGAAATTCTTTCTTCTGACTGCATTGTGAAAATTGAAGCTTTAAAAAAGCCATTTCCAAAGTCTTTCATGGCCATATCACCTTATCTGCAATTTACTTTACTTTTCTGACATTTGACTACATAAAAGAAAAGCATTTCATCATTTATCTCCTACAATGCTGGGCAAAAACCATACACCAAAGGTATTTGCATTTTAATTCGTAAAATCTGTTATCACCTATGAAAATAGATGATAGAGACAGTCAGAAATTCAAGAAAAGAACAAATCTTCCTTCCTTCCTTCCTTCCTTCCTTCCTTCCTTCCTTCCTTCTTCCTTCCTTCTCTTAGTGACAGAATGTAATCTTGTTACCCCTTAGAAGCCAAAGTGGGAAAAGAGTAAAACAAAGCTATGGTTATTTCAACAGTTCAGGTCATGAACAGTCCCTGCCTTGGAGGAAGTACAGAGTAATCAGATTAGGGACACGCATGGCCTCCACAAATTATGAGAGACATATAAAAAGCTTCTACTTCAAACATCCCAAATGCAAATGGCTCAGTGAGCACCATCATTTTCAGAGCTTTCCCCAAATTTCCAGGCCTATAACAGTATTTTCTAATCTTAAAAGAAACTAGGCCATCTTGCCTCAGGTCACTGCAGACAGCTGGCAGCTGGGGCCAGGTGCATGGACAGAGTCCTAGTCTAACAATGACTACCCCATCAGGCTCTTGCCTGCAACCAGAGCCAGAGCAGCTCAACGGGCAGTCTCTTTGCCAACCCGCGCGGGTACCAACTTGCTCGAGGGTCTGTGGCTGGAGTACAGTGGAGGCTGCCATCTTGCCTCGGGTCAGCAGAGACAGTTGACAGCTGGGGCCAGGTGAGTGGACATAGTCCCTGTATAACATCAACTACCCTGTCAGGTTCTTGCCTGCACCCAGAGCCAGATCAGCTTGGCGGGAGGTCTGTGCATATACAGCTGTGCAGGCTGTTGCTGACCGCTGGGGGCCTGCTCGCTCAGTTTGCAGTGGAGTCCGCCATCTTGCCTCAGGTCACTGCAGACAGCTGGAAGCTGGTCTAACTGGCAGAGTCCCAGTCTAACATCAACTACCCTGTCAGGCTCTTGCCTGCACCCAGAGCCAGAGCAGCTCGATGGGCGGTCTCTGCGCAGACCTGTATGGGCACCAACTTGCTTGGGGATCTGTGCCTGGAGTACAGTAGAGGCCCACATCTTGCCTGGGGGCCACTACAGACAGCTGGCATCTTGGGCCAGGTTCTCAGATCCCAGGTCCAGCAGACAAGATCTGCACAGGTTAGCCAAACATGTACAGGAATATAAAATTGTACAGCTTCTACCTAGGAGAAGGAGGATCAGAATCCATAGCTGAAATGTAATGAAGAATTCCCAACTGAGGACAAAGGGGAAATAAGAAGATTGGCTTTGTCACAGGAGAGCTAGCTGGCATCATTTGCCTTCCAGTCACAATGTGCTGAGAAAGTTCATTGCTTAGCTGACATCTTGAATAGGACAGCCTGAAAGAATTGATAGGCAAGATAGCTGTTCTGGAAAAGTGGTAGGAGCAAGTCTTTAAAAGAAGTAGCTTTAGGGACTGATATCCACACCATCTTGGATCCCGCAGTTCAACCAGGGAAACTCCTGATCTACAGAGAGCCCCACAGTTAGACAGAGCCCCATGGTCTGACACTATCTTGGGAGAGCACCTCAACCAGACTGAACCCTGCGGACTGAGAGAGCCATTGTCCAGGCTTCAGCAGTCCAGCCAGGGAAGATATGGTCCTGCAGGGAATTCTGCAGTTAGACAGAGCCCTGAGACCCACCACCAACTTGGAGCTGGTAAACTAACCAGGCAAACAAGGAGGAGACCACAGGAGGCCTGTTAAGCACCCAGCAGCAAGCTGGGAGGCAACTTGAGTCCGGCCCAGCAGAGCTGAGGAGGTAATTCAGAGCACAGTGGTGGAAACCTTCCAGTTTCCACTTCAGGAGAACTGACGCTCTCTGCAACAGCAGTGCCAAATGCCAGGCTCATAGGAGCTTCAAGCACCAACTAGTATCAACAAGACCAACTAGCTTCAGAAATAAACAAATGGCAAAAGGCAAACGTAGGAACGTTACTAACAGTAATCAAGGCAATATGGCAGCATCTGAACCCAGTTCCCCAACAGCAGTAAGTCCTGGATACCCCAACACACCAGAAACGCAAAATTCAGATCTAAAATCACTGGTCAGGATGCTGTTAGAGGAATACATAGATAAATCTCTTAAAGAAATACAGGAGAAAATGGATCAAAAGTTAGAATCCAATAAGTAGGAAATACAAAAATCACTTAAAGAAATACAGGAGAAGGTGGGTCAACAGGTAGAAGTCATGAAAGAGTAAACAAAAACCTCTTAAAGAATTACATGAAAACACACACAAGCAAGCGAAAGATCTGAGCAAAACCACCAAAGGATCTAAAAACAGAAGTAGAAACAACTAAGAAATTGCAAAGGGAGACAACTTTCGAAACTTTCGAGATAGAAAACCATGGGAAGAAATCAGGGGCCATAGATGCAAATATCAACAATAGAATACAAGAGATAGAAGAAAGAATCTCAGATTCCAAAGATACCATAGAAACCATGGACTCAACAGTCAAAGAAAATGCAAAATGCAAAAAGCTTGTAACCCAAAACATCCTGGAAATCCAGGACACAATGAGAAGGCCAAACCTAAGGATTATAGGTATAGATGAGAGTGAAGATTTACAATTTAAAGGGCCAGCAAATATCTTCAACAAAATTATGGAAGAAAACTTCCCCAACCTAAAGAGAGAAATGCCCATGAATATACAAGAAGCCTATAGAACTCCAAACAGACTGGACCAGAACAGAAATACCTCCCATCACATATTAATCAAAACCCCAAATGTACTAAACAAAGAAAGAATATTAAAGGCAGTAAGAGAAAAAGGCCAAGTAACATATAAAGGAAGACCTATGAGAATTACACCAGACTTCTCACCAGGGACCATGAAAGCTAGAAGATCCTGTGCAGATATCATGCAGACTCTAAAACAGCACAAATTTCAGCCAAAACTACTACACCCAGCAAAACTCTCAATCGCCATAGATGGAAAAACCAAGATATTCCATGACAAAACCAAAATTGCATGAAATCTTTCCACAAAACCAGTCCTACAAAGGATAATAGGGGAAAAACACTAACACAAGGAGGAAAGCTACATTCCAGAAGAAGCAAGTTAGAAACCTTCTCTCATCAAACCCCAAAGAATATAACCACTCAAATAGAAAAATAATTTCAAAAATGTGAGGAATTGGGCTCTCTGGGCTGGCAGCAAGGTGCCATCTTGCCTTGGGACACCGCGCAAAATGCTAGCAGCTGGAGTCAGGTGCATGTACAGAGACCTAGCTTAGCTTAGCATAGATAACACCTCCAGGCTCTGGCCAGCGCCCAGAGTCAGAGGAGATCGGCAGATCTGTGCATCCACAGCTCAGCAGCGGTTACTGACCTCTGGGGACAGACTCGCTGTGTTTTCAGCAGGGGCCGCCATCTTGCCTTGGGACACCACGTGGACTGCTAGCGGCTGGAGTCAGGTGCGTGGACAGAGACCTAGCTTAGCATAGCATAGACAACACCTTCAGGCTCTGGCCAGCACCCAGAGTCAGAGGAGATCAGCAGGAGATCTGTGCACCTACAGCTCAGCTGTGGTTGCAGACCTCTGCAGACCGGCTAGCCGGGCTTGCAGGAGGTGCCATCTTGCCTCTGGACACAGCGAACTGCTGGCTGCTGGGGTCAGGTCAAGGCAGACAACTGGAGGCTGGGATCAGGAGCACGGACACCCTCTACTACAGCAGTGCCAAAGGCCAGGCTCACAGGAACTTCAAACTCCAACCAGTAATAATAAGACCAACTAACTCCAGAGATAAATAGATAGCAAAAGGCAAACATAGGAACGTTACTAACAGAAATCAAGGCAATATGGCCCCATCTGAACACAATTCGCCAACCACAGCAAGCCCTGGATACCACAGCACACCATAAAAAGAAGAGTTGGATACAAAAGCACTGGTCATTTGAGTACAAGAGGGCTATTGATTTGCTTGAGTTAATTTTATAATAGAGACAGAAGGGACACTGCCCAACTCATTCTTCGAAGCCACAATTACCCTAATACCTAAGCAACAAAAAGATCCAACAAAGAAAGAGAACTACAGGCCAATTTCTCTTATGAATATCGATGCAAAAATACTAAATAAAATTCTTGCCAACCGAATCCAAGAGCACATCAAAATAATCGTTCACCATGATCAAGTAGGCTTCATCCCAGGGATGCAGGGATGGTTCAATATACAGAAATCCATCAATGTAATCCACTACATAAACAAACTAAAAGAAAAAAAACCACATGGTAATCTCATTAGATGCTGAAAAAGCATTTGACAAAATTCAGCATCCTTTCATGCTAAAAGTCTTGGAAAGAGCAGGAATTCAAGGTTTTACTATTTTAAACATAGTAAAAGCAATCTACAGCAAACCAGTAGCCGACATCATAATAAATGGAGAGAAACTTGAAGCAATCCCACTAAAATCAGGGACTAGAAAAGGCTGCCCTCTCTCTCCATATCTTTTCAATATAGTACTTGAAGTTCTAGTGAGAGCAATTAGACAACATAAGGAAGTCAAAGGGATACAAATTGGAAAGGAAGAAGTCAAACTATCATTATTTGCAGACAATATGATAGTTTACTTAAGTGACCCAAAAAACTCCACCAGAGAACTTCTACAGCTAATAAACAACTTTAGCAAAGTGGATGGTTATAAAATTAACTCAAGCAAATCAGTAGCCTTCTTGTACTCAAAGGACAAGCAGGCTGAGAAAGAAATTAGGGAAATAACACCCTTCACAATAGCCACAAACAACATAAAGTACCTTGGCGTAACTCTAACCAAACAAGTGAAAGATCTGTATGACAGGAACTTCAAGTCCTTGAAGAAAGAAATCGAAGAAGACCTCAGAAGATGGAAGAATATTTCTTGCTCCTGGATTGGCAGGATCAATATAGTAAAAATGGCCATCTTGCCAAAAGCAATCTACAGATTCAATGGAATCTCCATCAAAATCCCAACTCAATTCTTCATAGATCAAGAAAGAGCAATTCTCAAATTCATCTGGAGCAACAAAAAACCCAGGATAGCTAAAACTATTCTCAACAATAAAAGGACTTCTGGGGGAATCGATATCCCTAACCTTAAGCAGTACTACAGAGCAATTGTGTTAAAAACTGCATGGTATTGGTACAGCAACAGACAAGTAGATCAATGGAATAGGATTGAAGACCCAGAAATTAACCCACAGACTTATGGTCACTTGATCTTTGATAAAGGAGCCACAGCCATCCAGTGGAATAAAGATAACCTTTTCAAGAAATGGTGCTGGTTCAACTGGAGGTCAACATGCAGAAGAATGGGAATTGACCCACTCTTATCTCCTTGTACTAAGATCAACTCCAAGTGGATCAAGGACCTCCACATAAAATCAGACACACTGAAACTATTAGAAAAGAAACTGGGGAAGACCCTGGAGGACATGGACACAGGGGGAAAGTTCCTGAACAGAACACCAATAGCTTATGCCCTAAGATCAAGAAGTGACAAATGGGACCTCATAAAATTACAAAGTTTCTGTAAGGCAAAGGACACTGTCAGAAGGACGAAACGGCAACCAACAATGTGGGAAATGATCTTCACCAACCCCACATCCGACAGAGGGCTAATATCCAATATATACAAAGAACTCAAGAAGTTAGACCCCAAAGAACCAAATAACCCTATCAAAAAATGGGGTACAGAGCTAAACAAAGAATTTTCACCAGAAGAAATTCGGATGGCCGAGAAACACCTTAAGAGATGTTCAACATCATTAGTCATCAGGGAAATGCAAATCAAAACAACCCTGAGATTCCACCTCACTCAAGTCAGAATGGCTAAGATTAAAAACTCGAGAGACAACAAGTGCTGGCGAGGATGTGGAGAAAGAGGAACACTCCTCCACTGTTGGTGGGATTGCAAAATGGTAAAACCACTCTGGAAATCAGTGTGGCGGTTCCTCAGAAAATTGGGCATGCCACTCCCAGAGGATCCTGGCATACCACTCCTGGGCATATACCCAGAGGATTCTTCTGCATACAACAAAGACACATGCTCCACTATGTTTATAGCAGCCTTGTTTATAATAGCCAGAAATTGGAAGGAGCCCAGATATCCCTCAAAAGAGGAATGGATACAGAAAATGTGGTATATTTATACAATGGAGTACTACTCAGCAATTAAAAATAATGAATTCATGCAATTTGTAGGTAAATGGTTAGATCTGGAAACTATCATCCTAAGTGAGCTAACCCAATCACAAAAGAATACACACGAAATGCAATCACTGATAAGTGGATATTAATGAGCCCAGAAGCCCTAAATACTCAAGGCACAATTAGCAAGTCAAATGACTCTCAAGAAGAAAAAAAGGAGAGGACCCTGGGCCTGTAAAGATTGGATCCAGTATTGTAGACCCAGAACAGAGAAATCGTGGGGGGGGGAAGAGTGGGGAATGGCATGGGGGGAGAGGAATTATGGGACATATGGAGGGGGGTAACTGGGAAAGGGGAAAGCCTTTGGAATGTAAACAAATAATATAGAAAAGAAAAAAAAGAAAAAAAACTCAAGAGACAACAAGTGCTGGCGAGGATGTGGAGAAAGAGGAACACTCCTCCACTGTTGGTGGGATTGCAAAATGGTAAAACCTCTCTGGAAATCAGGGTGGCGGTTCCTCAGAAAATTGGGCATGCCACTTCCAGAGGACCCTGTCATACCACTCCTGGGCATATACCCAGAGGATTCCCCTGCATACAATAAAGACACATGCACCACTATGTTTATAGCAGCCTTGTTTATAATAGCCAGAAATTGGAAGGAGCCCAGATATCCCTCAAAAGAGGAATGGATACAGAAAATGTGGTATATTTATACAATGGAGTACTTACTACTCAGCAATTAAAAATAATGAATTCATGCAATTTGTAGGTAAATGGTTAGATCTGGAAACTATCATCCTAAGTGAGCTAACCCATTCACAAAAGAATACACATGAAATGCAATCACTGATAAGTGGATATTAATGAGCCCAGAAGCCCTAAATACTCAAGGCACAATTAGCAAGTCAAATGACTCCCAAGAAGAAGAAAGGAGAGGACCTTGGGCCTGTAAAGATTGGATCCAGTATTGTAGACCCAGAACAGAGAAATCATGGGGGAGGGGGAATGAGTGTGCAATAGCAGGGTGGGGGAGAGGAATTATGGGACATATGGTGGGGGGTAACTGGGAAAGGGGAAAGCCTTTGGAATGTAAACATAGAATATAGAAAATAAAAATTAAAAAAAAGAATACACATGAAATGCAATCACTGATAAGTGGATATTAATGAGCCCAGAAGCCCTAAATACTCAAGGCACAATTAGCAAGTCAAATGACTCCCAAGAAGAAGAAAGGAGAGGACCCTGTGCCTGTAAAATTGGATCCAGTATTGTAGACCCAGTACAGAGAAATCGTGGAGGGGGCGGGAATGAGTGGGGAATAGCAGGAGGGGCAGAGAAATTATGGGACATATGGTGGGGTGTAACTTGGAAAGGGGAAAGCCTTTGGAATGTAAACATAGAATATAGAAAATAAAAATTAAAAAAAGAGATGTTCAACATGATTAGTCATCAGGGAAATGCAAATCAAAACAACCCCGAGGTTCCACCTCACACCAGTCAGAATTGCTAAGAATAAAAACTCAAGAGACGATAAATGCTGGCGAGGATGTGGAGAAAGAGGAACACTCCTCCACTGTTGGTGGGATTGCAAAATGGTAAAACCTCTGGAAATCAGTGTGGCGGTTCCTCAGAAAATTGGGCATGTCACTTCCAGAGGACCCTGTCATACCACACCTGGGCATATACCCAAAGGATTCCCATGCATACAATAAAGACACATGCTCCACTATGTTTATAGCAGCCTTGTTTATAATAGCCAGAAATTGGAAGGAGTCCCGATATTCCTCAAAAGAGGAATGGATACAGAAAATGTGGTATATTTATACAATGGAGTACTACTCAGCAATTAAAAATAATGAACTCATGCAATTTGTATGTAAATGGTTAGATCTGGAAAATATCATCCTAAGTGAGCTAACCCAATGACAAAAGAATACACATGAAATGCAATCACTGATAAGTGGATATTAATGAGCCCAGAAGCCCTAAACACTCAAGGCACAATTAGCAAGTCATGACTCCCAAGAAGAAGAAAGGAGAGGATCCTGGGCCTGTAAAGATTGGATCCAGTTTTGTAGACCCACAACAGAGAAATCATGGGGGTGGGAATGATTGAGGAATACTTAGGGAGGAGAGGAATTATGGGACATATGGTGGGGGGGACTGGGAAAGGGGAAAGCCTTTGGAATGTAAACATAGAATATAGAAAATAAAAATAAAAAGAAAAAAAGAAAAGCGGATAAAGTCAGAAAGTTTTTATTAGGCAAAGCAACCCAGATAACACTCATTGTGTGTTTTATCCCATAAGTAGAGGCTAAAGTTGTGTCTTTATGTATGTGTACATATGGGAGGTGTGGGTCATCAAAGTCAAATGTAGCCTGCTAGGGAAAGAGATTGATTGCTATTATGGTACCATGGAAATAAAATAAAATAAAAAAGCACTGGTCATGATGCTGGTAGAAGAACACAAAAAAGGCATAAACAAATCTCTTAAAGAAATGCAGGGGAATGTCAATAGGATAGAAGCTCTTACAATGCAAACACATAAATCACTAAAAGAACTCAAGGAGAATTTGGGCCAACAGACAGAAACCAATAAAGAGGAAATGAAAAAAAATCACTTAAAGAAATGCAGGAGAACTTGAATCAACAGGCAGAAGTCACAAAGAGGAAACACAAAAATCTCCTAAAGAATTACATGAAAACACAAACAAACAAATGAAGGAACTGACCAAAACCATCCAATATCTGAACACAGAGGTAGAAACAACTAAGAAATCACAAAAGGAGGCAACTTTGGAGATAGAAAACCTTGGGAAGAAATCAGGGGTCGTAGATGCAAACATCAACAACAGAATACAAGAGATAGAGGTAAGAATCTGAGATGCTGAAGATAACATAGTAACCATTGACTCCACAGTCAAAGAAAATATAAAATCCAAAAGGCTTGTAACCCAAAACATCCAGGAAATCTAGGACACAATGAGAAGACCAAACCTAAGGATGATAGGGATAGATGAGAGTGAAGATCTACAACTTAAAGGGCCAGCAAATATCATTAACAAAATTATGGAAGAAAACTTCCCTAACTTAAAGAGAGAGATGCCCATGAATATACAAGAAGCCTACAGAACTCCAGACTGGTCCAGAACAGAAATACCTCCTGACACATAATAATCAAAACCCCAAATGTACTAAACAAAGAATATTAAAGGCAGTAAGAGAAAAAGGCCAAGTAACATATAAAGGAAGGCCTATCAGAATTACACCAGACGTCTCTCCAGAAACCATGAAAGCTAGATCCTGGGCATACCTCATGCAGACCCTAAGAGGACACAAATGTCAGCCAAGACTACTATACCCAGCAAAACTCTCAATCAACATAGATGAAGAAATCAAAATATTCCATGACAGGACCAAATTTACACAATATCTTTCCACTAACCCAGCTCTACAAAGGATAATAGGAGGAAATCTCCAAGACACGGAGGGAAACTGCACCCAAGAAAAAGCAAGACAGTAACCTTCTTCCATCAAACTCAAAGGAAGATAACTACTCAAAAACAAAAATAACATCAAAAATGTCAGGAAGTAATAATCACTATTCCTTAATATCTCTTAACCTCAATGGACTCAATTCCCCAATAAAAAGACATAGACTAACAGACTGCATACAGAAACAGGACCCTACATTTTCCTGCTTACAGGAAACACACCTCAGAGTCAAAGACAAATACTACCTTAGAATAAAAGGCTGGAAGACAATTTTGCAAGCAAATGGTCGCAGGATGCAAGCTGGAATAGCCATTGTAATATCAGATAAAATTGACTTTCAACCCAAAGTCATCAAAAGAGACACAGAAGGTCACTTCTTGTTAGTCAAAGGAAGAATCCACCAAGAAGAACTCACAATTCTAAACATCTACGCTCCAAATGTAAGGGCACGCTTATTCGTAAAAGAAACTTTACTAAAGCCCAAAACACACATTGCACCTAACACAATAATTGCGGGGGACCCCAATACTCCACTATCCTCAATGGACTGATCAGGAAAACAGAAACTAAAGAGGGACATAGAGAAACTCATTGAAACTTTGGACCAATTGGATTTAACAGATATATAGAACATTTCATCTTAAAGCAAAAGACTATAACTTTTTCTCAGCACCTCATGGTACCTTCTCCAAAATCGACCATATAATTGGTCACAAGACAGACCTCAAAAATATAAAAAGATCGAACTAATCCCATGCCTCCTATTGGATCACCATGGAGTAAGAGTCTTCTTCAATAGCAACAAAAACAATAGAAAATCCTCATACACGTGGAGGCTGAACAATATTCTACTCAATGATACCTTAGTCCAGGAAGAAATAAAGAAAGAAATTAAAGATTTTTTAGAATTTAATGAAAATGAAGGCACAACATTCCCAAATCTATGGGACACAATGAAAGCAGTGCTAAGAGGAAAACTCATAGCCCTGAGTGTCTCCAAAAAGAAACAGGAGAGAGCATATACTAGCAACTTAATGGCACACTTGAAAGCTCTGGAACAAAAAGAAGGTATTTCACCCAGGAGGAGTAGAAGACAGGAAATCATCAAACTCAGGGCTGAAATCAATCAAGTGGAAACAAAGCGAACCATACAAAGAATCAACAAAACCAGGAGCTGGTTCTTTGAGAAAATAAAAAAGATAGATAAACCCCTAGCCAGACTTACCAAAGGCCACAGAGACAGTAATCAAATTAACAAAATTAGAAATGAAAAGGGAGATATAACAACAGAAACTAAGAAAATTCAAAAAATCATCAGTTCCTACTACAAACGCCTATACTCAACACAACTGGAGAATCTGGAGGAAATGGACAATTTCCTAGACAGTTACCAAATACCAAAATTAAACCAGGATCAAATAGATCATCCAAACAGACCCATAACCCCCAAAGAAGTAAAAGGGGTCATGGAAAGTCTTCCAATCAAAAAAAGCACAGGACCAGATGGTTTTAGTGCAGAATTCTATCAGACCTTCAAAGAAGTCCTAATACCTATACTCTTCAAACTATTCCACAAAATAGAAACAGAAAAAACACTACCCAACTCATTCTAAGAAGCCACAGTTACCCTAATGCCAAAACCACACAAAGATTCAACTAAGAAAGTGAACTACAGGCCAATTTCCCTAATGAATATCGATGCAAAAATACTAAATAAAATACTTGCCTACCAAATCCAAGAACACATCAAAATGATCCTTCACCATGATAAAGTTTGTTTCATCCCAGGGAAGCAAGGATGGTTCAATATATGGAAATCCATCAACATAATCCACTAAATAAACAATCTCAAAGAAAAAAACCACATGGTCATCACATTGGATGCTGAAAAAGAATTTGACAAAATTCAGAATCCTTTCATGCTAAAAGTCTTGGAAAGAGCAGGAATTTAAGCTCCATATCTAAACACAGTAAAAGCAATATACAGCAGACCAGTAGCCAACATCAAGGTAAACGGAGAAAAACTTGAAGCAATCCCACTGAAATCAGGGACTAGACAAGGCTGCCCCCTCTCACCATATCTCTTCAATATAGTACTTGAGGTACTAGCTAGAGCAATTTGACAACAGAGGGAAGTCAAAGGGATACAAATCGGAAAGGAAGAAGTCAAACTATCACTATTTGCAGATGATATGATAGTATACTTAAGTGATCCAAAAAACTCCACCAGAGAACTCCTGCAACTGATAAACAACTTCAGCAAAGTGGCTGGTTATAAAGTCAATTCAAGCAAATCAGTAGCCTTCCTATACACAAAGGATAAGCAGGCCAAGAAAGAAATTAGGAAAATGACACCCTTCACAATAGTCACAAACAATATAAAGTATCTTGGAGTGACTCTAACCGTACATGTGAAAGATCTATATGACAAAAACTTCAGGTCTCTGAAGAGGGAAATTGAAGAAGACATCAGAAAATGGAAAAATCTTCCATGCTCGTGGGTTGGCAGGATTAATATAGTTAAAATGGCAATCTTGGCAAAAGCAATATACAGGTTCAATGCAATCCCCACCAAAATCCCAACTCAGTTCTTCATAGAGTTAGAAAGAGCAATTCTCAAATTCATCTGGAATAACAAAAAATCCAGGATAGCTAAAACTATCATCAACAGCAAAAGAACTTCTAGGGGAATCAATATCCCGGACCTCAAGCAATATTACAGAGCAGTAGTATTAAAAACTGCATGGTATTGGTTCAGTGACAGGGAGGCGGATCAATGGAATAGGATTGAAGACCCAGAATTGAACCCACACACATATGGCCAATTGATCTTCAACAAAGGAGCTGAAAACATCCAGTGGAAAAAAGATAGCCTTTTCAACAAATGGTGCTGGCTCAACTGGAGGTCAAAATGTAGAAGAATGATAATTGATCCACACTTATCTCCTTGCACTAAGCTCAACTCCAAGTGGATCAAGGACCTCCACATAAAACCAGACACACTGAAACTAATAGAAAAGAAACTGGGTAACACCCTTGAGGACATTGGCTCAGGGGGAAAATTCCTGAACAGAACACCAATTGCTTATGCTCTAAGAGCAAGAATAGACAAATGGGACCTCATAAAATTACAAAGTTTCTGTAAGGCAAAAGATACTGTCAAAAGGATAAATCGGCAACCAACAAATTGGGAAAAGATCTTCACCAACCCTACATCCAACAGAGGGCTAATATCCAATATATACAGAGAGCTCAAGAAGTTAGACCCCAGAAAACCAAATATCCCTATCCAAAAGTTGGGTACAGAGCTAAACAAAGACTTTTCACCTGCAGAAATTCGGATGGCTGAGAAACACCTTAAAAAATGTTCAACATCATTAGTCATTAGAGAAATGCAAATCAAAACAACCCTGAAGTTTCACCTCACACCAGTCAGAATGGCTAAGATCAGAAACTCAGAAGATATCACGTGTTGCCGAGGATGTGGAGAAAGAGGAACACTCCTCCACCACTGGTGGGACTGCAAGCTGGTACAACCACTCTGGAAATCAGCCTAGCGTTTTCTCAGAAAACTGGACATGATACTTCTGGAGGATCCACCCATACCACTCCTGGGAATATACCCAGAAGATTCCCCAGCATGCAATAAGGATGCATGCTCCACTATGTATGAACAGCCTTATTTATAATAGCCAGAAGCTGGAAAGAACCCAGATGTCCCTCAACAGAGGAATGGATACAAAAGTGTGGTATATATACACCATGGAGTACTATTCAGCCATTAGAAACAATGAATTCATGAAATTCTTAGAGAATTGGATAGAGCTGGAGAATGTCATACTAAGTGAGGTAACACAGTCTCAAAAGAATACCCGTGGTATGCAGTCACTGATAAGTGGATATTAGCCTAGAATCTTGGGACAACAAAGACACAATCTACATATTAAATGATATCCGACAAGAAGAAAGGAGTGGATACTGGTGCTGGAAAGGATCAAAACATCAGTGTAGGGGAATACAAGAACAGGGAAGAGGAAAGGGGTGGAAAAGGGAGCAGGGGGAGGGAAAAGGCCATGTGAGAACTTTGGGGGTTGGGGAACCAGAAAAAGGGAAATGAATTGTAAATATAGAATATATTCAATAAAAAAAAACAAAAAAACAAACAAACAAAAAAATGATCATTCACCATGATCAAGTAGGTTTCATCCCAGGGGTGCAGGGATGGTTCAATGTATTGAAATCCACCTATGTAATCCACTGCATAAACAAACTAAAAGAAAAAAACCACATGGTCATCTCATTAGATGCTCGAAAAGCATTCGACAAAATTCAGCATCCTTTCATGCTAAAAGTCTTGGAAAGAGCAGGAATTCAAGGCCCATACCTAAACATAGTAAAAGCAATATACAGCAAACCAGTAGCCAACATCAAAATAAATGGGGAGGATCTTGAAGCAATCCCACTAAAATCAGGGACTAGACAAGGCTGCCCTCTCTCTCCATATCTTTTCAATATAGTACTTGAAGTTCTAGCAAGAGCAATTAGATAACATAAGGAAGTCAAAGGGATACAAATTGGAAAGAAAGAAGTCAAACTATCATTATTTGCAGATGATATGATAGTATACTTAAGCGACTTAAGCCCGAAAAACTCCACCAGAGAACTTCTACAGCTGATAAACAACTTTAGCAAAGTGGCTGGTTATAAAATCAACTCAAGCAAGTCATTAGCCTTCTTGTACCTAAAGGAAAAGCAGGCTGAGTAAGAAGTTAGGGAAAGAACACCCTTCACAATAGCCACAAACAACATAAAGTACCTTGGCGTGACTCTAACAAAACAAGTGAAAGATCTGTATGACAGGAACTTCAAGTCCTTGAAGAAAGAAATCAAAGAAGACCTCAGAAGATGGAAAAAAATATTTCTACCTCTTGGATTGGCAGGATCAATATAGTAAAAATGGCCATCTTGCCAAAAGCAATATACAGATTCAATGCAATCCCCATCAAAATCCCAATTCAATTCTTCATACATCTAGAAAGAGCAATTCTCAAATTCATCTGGAGCAACAAAAAACCCAGGATAGCTAAAACTATTCTCATCAATAAAAGGACTTCTGGGGGAATCAATATCCCTGACCTTAAACAGTACTACAGAGCAATTGTGTTAAAAACTGCATGTTATTGGTACAGCAACAGGCAAGTAGATCAATGGAATAGGATTGAAGACCCAGAAATTAACCCACAGACTTATGGTCACTTGATCTTTGATAAAGGTGCTACAACCATCCAGTGGAATAAAGATAGCCTTTTCAACAAATGGTGCTGGTTCAACTGGAGGTCAACATGCAGAAGAATGGGAATTGACCCACTCTTATCTCCTTGTACTAAGATCAATTCCAAGTGGATCAAGGACCTCCACATAAATCCATACACACTGAAACTAATAGAAAAGAAACTTGGGAAGACCCTGGAGGACATGGGCACAGGGGGAACGTTCCTGAACAGAACACCAATAGCTTATGCTCTAAAATCAAGAATTGACAAATGGGACCTCATAAAATTTTAAAGTTTCTGTAAGGCAAAGGACACTCTCAGAAGGAGAAAATGGCAACCAACTAATTGGGAAAAGATCTTCACCAACCCCACATCCGACAGAGGGCTAATATCCAATATATACAAATAACTCAAGATGTTAGACCCCAAATAACCAAATAACCCTATTAACAATGGGGTAAAGAGCTAAACAAAGAATTGACACCAGAAGGAATTCAGATGGCTGAAAAACACCTTAAGAGATGTTCAACATCATTAGTCAGGAAAATGCAAATCAAAACATCCCTGAGATTCCACCTCACACCAGCCAGAATGGCTAAAATTAAAAATTCAGGAGACAACAGCTGCTCGTGAGGATGTGGAGAAAGAGGAACACTCCTTCACTGTTGGTGGGATTGCAAGACAGTATAAGTGCTCTGGAAATCAGTCTGGTGGTTCCTAAGAAAATTGGGCATGACACTTCCAGAGGACCCTGTCATACCACTCCTGGGCATATACCCAGAGGATTCCCCTGCATACAATAAAGACACATGCTCCACTATGTTCATAGCAGCCTTGTTTATCATAGCCAGAATTTGGAAGGAGCCCAGATGTCCTTCAAAGTAGGAATGGATACAGAAAATGTGGTATATTTATACAATGGAATACTACTCAGCAATTAAAAATATAAATTGTAAATATAGAATATATCCAATTAAAAAAAAACAAAAAAAATGAATTCATGCAATTTGTAGGCAAATGGTTAGATCTGGAAAATATCATCCTAAGTGAGTTAACCCAATAACAAAAGAATACACATGAAATGCAATCCCTGATAAGTGGATATTAATGAGCCCAGAAGCCCTGAATACTCAAGGCACAATTAGCAAGTCAAATTATTCCCAGGAAGAAGAAAGGAGAGGACCCTGGCCCCAAAAAGATTGGATCCAGTTTGGTACTAGATTATCAGGACAGGGAAATGATGGTGGTGGGGTGATTGGGAAATAGTTGGGGAGGAGGGAGAGGACTTATGGGACATATGGTGGGGGGGGGAACTATGAAAGGGGAAAGCCTTTGGAATCTTTGGAATGTAAACAAAGAATATAGAATAAAAAGTATATAAAAAAGAAAAAAAAGAAATGAACAAACTACAATAATTTTAAAGTACAATTTATATCATGCATAGTTTTACATCCATGTTAATAAATGTGGTATAAAAAATCAAGAAAATCTCTTAATTTTGTAACCCTTTGTAGAACTGAAAAACAAATTACATACTTCTAATACACAATGGTATAGAATATAAATTAGCAGTTCAGAAAGGAGAAATGGGGGGGTATAGTGAGATACTACTGAACTAATACAAGACTAAAACACAGCATGGCACATACAAATCTCATAGCTCCACATTTAGTATCAAAGTACTAGGATAGGTGGTACTGGCCCTCCATTTTTTTCTGTCTGCAATATACATTTCTGTCTTGGAGCTGATCCCATTTACTATATTCTGCCATCCTTGGCAAACATTTCTAGTTCCTAGCATCTCCAATATCTTGGGGTCTCCTGTGAAATCCAGGTTTCAGTCACAACTTTACGTAATGGTTTCTCATAGCCTCCAGCCTCTCAAGACCTTCATAGAGGTAGTTTGCTTCTGCATGCTGCCTGGTCTCAGCAGCTCTCTTAAAACTTAAAGGAAGGATCCATGGATAAAGAAACTGTGATAAGTTTACACAATGGAGTATTACTCCGGGGCTAAAAACAATACAGAGATGGCTCAACAGTTAAGAGCACTGGCTGCTCTTCTAGAGGATAAGCATTCCATTCCCAGATCCCACATATCAGCTCACAACTGCCTGTAACTCCAGTTCCAGGGGATCTGGTATCCTCACACAGACATGCATGCAAGTGAAACACCTATATACATAAAATATAAATATTTTCTTTTAAAAAAATAGCCAATGGCATCATGAAATATGTTCAAAAATGGATGGAGCTACAGAAAACTACCCAGAGGGAGTTAACTCAGACCCAGAGAGGTTAATGAACAAGGAGAACTCAAGTTGGGGTCCAGTACATGTATCGCCCTGGAAAGGGAAAATAGTTGAGATTTCACAGGCGTACTAGGGGCAGGTAGGCATGGGAATCAGGAGGGGAGGTGAAGGCAGAGTACTAGGAGAGATGACTGGAATTGGGGGACATTTCATGGAGGATATAGAAATCTAGTGTAATAGAAACTCCCTGGAAACTAAGAGGGTGACCCTAGTGAAAACTGACTCCTAGTATTGGGAGATGCACTACTTGAACCAATCATCTTCTGAAATCAGGCGAGGCTTCCAGTAGTGGGACAGGAACATCAACCCAGCCACAAAAACTTCTACCTACAATTGTCCTGCTGGGGTAAAGATGGGGTAAAGGAGGGACAAAACTTATGGGAGTGGCCAAAGGATGATGAGGCAAGCTTGGGACCCATGCCACAAGAGGAAGCCCATACCTTAAACTGCCTGGATGGTTGGGAAGAAGATGGATAGCCCAGAGACCTAGATAGAACCAAACTCGACTGGCATACATAACTATATATAAATAAATAAAATCAAGAAATCATTTCAAATGATATACTGCTATACTCATAGACTGCAGCCTAGCATAATTGTCATCAATGAGGCTCCATCCAGCAACTGATTGAAACACATGCAGAGACACACAACCAAACATTAGAGCAAATTCATGGAATCCTGTGGAAATGGGAGAGAAAGGACTGTAGGAACAAGAGGGGTCAAGGATAACAAAAGAAAAACCACAGAATCAACTAATATGGGTTCATGGGGCTCGCAGGCTCTGAGCAGACAAATCAGCAAGCCTGCATGGGTCTGAGCTAGACCCTCTGCATATATGTTTTTGCTATGTAGCTTGGTGGAGTTCCTAACAGTGGGAGTGGGGTGTCTCTTGTGCTTTTGCCTGCTTTTTGAACCCTTTTCCTCCTCCTACTGGATTGTGTCATCCAGCCTTAATATGAGGAAGTGTGTCCAGCTTTAATGCTACTTGATATGCCATGTTTGTTTGGAATCCATGGGATACAAGCCCTTTTCTGTAGGGAAGCTGGAGAAGAGTAGATCTGGAAGTGAAGGAAGGTGGAGGGGAGGTACTTAAATGAGAAGAGAGAGGGGGAAGAAAGGAAATGAAAGGAAAGGAAAGAAAGAAAGAAAGAAAGAAAGAAAGAAAGAAAGAAAGAAAGAAAGAAAGAAAGAGGGGAGGGAGGGAGGGAGAGAAGGAAGGAAGGAAGGAAGAAAGGAAAGGAAAGGAAAGGAAAGGAAAGAAAGAAAGAAAGAAAGAAAGAAAGAAAGAAAGAAAGAAAGAAAGAAAGAAAGAGCCATGATTGTCTCCAGTGGAGCCCTGCCAGAGCCTTACAAATACAGAGGCAGATGCTAGCAACCAACTATTGTACTTGGCATGGGATCCCCAATGTAGGAGGTGGAGGATGGTCCAGAGGAGATGAAGGGGTTTATAGTCCCATGGGAGGAACAATGATTTCAGTCACGCAGACACCCCAGGACTCCCAGGGACTGAGCCATCAACCAAGGGCCACACAAGGTTCCAGCAAACAATGTGGCAGAGGAAGGCCTTGTTGGGCATCAGTGGGAAGAATGGTCCTTGGTCAGGTAAAGGCTCAAGAGAGGCAGGGAACAAAGTGAAACTGAGGGGGGAGGAGGAGGGAGTGTGTTTGG
Source organism: Apodemus agrarius (assembly GCA_964023405.1). NCBI lineage: Eukaryota > Metazoa > Chordata > Mammalia > Rodentia > Muridae > Apodemus > Apodemus agrarius. The sequence continues at coordinate 109,162,544 of OZ030010.1, forward strand.
TGGAAGGGCATATACATGGAGGCAGGGGGAAGGAGGAGGGGGAGGGGTTTGGGGGATCTTAGGGGAGGGGGTATCGGGAAAGGTTTTTACCATTGGCAATGTAAATGAAGATGATATTCAATAAAATAAGAAAGAAAGAAAGAAAGAAAGAAAGAAAGAAAGAAGGAAGGAAGGAAGGAAGGAAGGAAGGAAGGAAGGAAGGAAGGAAGGAAGGAAGAGAGAAAGGAAGAAAGAAATTGACACCATCACTTTTACTTTTACACCCTTCATTTTTTTTAAAGCCAGAACAATGAGATCTTGGCAACTGCTATCTTGGGATAGACCCTGGCCCTCTTGAATTACATTAGCAGCAGATCTTTTATTCGGGTGTTTTTATAAAGACTGAAAAAGTCTCAATCTCTCTTTCACAAGTTGGAAGCTTAGTTAAACTGGGTCTTGCTCTAAGGGCACCCTTTTCTTTATGCCAGTGTCCAGCAAGAGCACTCTTCTTTTTCCTTGTTGTTAATTCCTCTCTCATATATATCTGGACTGCAGTTTCTCTCCTCTCCTTCCTCCCCCCTCCTCTTTCCACTGGATCCACTCTTCACCTCCGTTCAGGAAAAAGCAGCCCAAATTATAGAAGAAAACTTCCCTAACCTAGAGAAAGAGATGCCAATGAATATACAAGAAACCTTCAGAACTCCAAGCAGACTGGACCAGAACAGAAAATCCTCCTGGCACATAATAATCAAAACACCAAATTCACTAAACAAAGAAAGAATATTAAAAGCAGTAAGGGAAAAAGGGCAAATAACTTACAAAGGCAGACCTATCAGAATTACACAAGACTTCTCTACCAGAGACGATGAAGCTAGAAGATCCTGGGCAGATCTCATACAGACCCTAAGAGAACACAAATGCCAGCCCAGGCTACTATACCCAGCAAAACTCTCAATCATCATAGATGGAGAAACCAAGATATTCCGTGATAAAACCAAATTTGCACAATATCTGTCCACAAATCCAGCCCTACAAAGGATGATTGACAGAAAATGCCAAAACAAGGAGGGAAACTACACCCTAGAAAAAGCAAGAAAGTAATCTTCTTCCAACCAAGCCAAAAGAAGATACCCACACAAACATAAAAATAACATAAAAAATAACAGGAAGCAACAATTACTATTCCTTAATATCTCTTAACATCAATGGACTCAACTCCCCAATAAAAAGACAGACTAACGAAATATTTCTCATGTAAATCTTCAATTTTATCAGAAAATGTTTGTAATTCCCCTTTTAATTAATTTAGTAATTTCTTTTATGTCTAACATTTTATCTGCATTATTTTTCATGATAATCTTCAATTTTGATATGTCTTTCTATATACTATATTGATTTCTAAAGTGGCTATGCAAGTTTTCACTCCTACCAGCAATGGAGAAGTGTTCCCCTTGCTCTACAACTCGAGAGGTACCAGCATATTCTATTTCTTGAGTTTTTGATCTTAGCTATTCTGATGGGTATAAGATGGTATATTAGAGTTGTTTGTTTTGATTTGCATCCCTGATGACTAATGATATTGAACATTTTTAAATACTTCTTAAAGATACTTCTGTTGAGAATTCTCTATTTAGCTTTGTACACCAATTTTAATTGGGTTATTTGGTTTGTTGGTATCTAATTTCTTGAGTTCCTTATATATTTTGGATATCAGTGCTCTGTTAGATGTAGGATTGTTGAAGATCTTCTCGCATTTTGTAGGCTGTCGATTTGTCCTATTGATGGTGTCCTTTGCCTTACAGAACCATTTCAATTTAATGGGGTCCTATTTACTAATCGTTGTTCTTACTGCCTGAGCTATTGATGCTGTGTTCAGGAAGTTGTCTTCTGTGGCAATGCATTCAAGATTATCCCCTACTTTCTCTTCTATCAGATTTAGTGTTATCTAGTTTTATGTTGAGGTCTTTATATAAATATACTACATTTTCTGTATCCATTCCTCCTTTGAGGGGCATATGGGTTTTCCCCCAATTTCTGGCTATTATAAATAAGGCTGCAAGAACATAGTGGAGCATGTGTCCTTGTTGCCTGCAGGGGAATCCTCTGAGTATATGCCTGTTAGTGGTATGACAGGGTTCTTTGGAAGTGTCGTGCTCAATTTTCTGAGGAATTGCCAGACTGATTTCCACCATCAGTGGAATAGTGTTCCTCTTCCTCCACATCCTCGCCAACAAATGCTCTCTCCTGAGTTTTTAACCTTAGCCATTCTGACTGGTGTGAGGTGAAATCTCAAGGTTGTTTTGATTTGCATTTCCCTAGTGACTAGTGATGTTGAACATTTCTTAAGGTGCTTCTCAGGCATCCGAATTTCTTCAGGTGAAAATTCTTTATTTAGCTATGTACCCCATTTTTTAATAGGGTTATTTGGTTCTCTGGCATTTAACTTCTTGAGTTCTTTGTATATATTGGATATTCGCCCCCTGTCGGATGTGGGGTTGGTAAATATCTTTTCCCAATTTGTTGGTTGCCGTTTTGTCATTCTGACAGTGTCCTTTGCCTTACAGAAACTTTGTAATTTTATGAGGTCCCATTTGTCGATTCTTGATCATAGAGCATAAGCTCTTGGTGTTCTGTTCAGGAACTTTTCCCCTGTGCCCATGTCCTCCAGGGTCTTCCCAAGTTTCTTTTCTAATAGTTTCAGTGTGTCTGGTTTTATGTGGAGGTCCTTGATCCACTTGGAGTTGATCTTAGTACAAGGAGATAAGAGTGGATCAATTCCCATTCTTCTGCCTGCTGACCTCCAGTTGAACCAGCACCATTTGTTGAAAAGGCTATCTTTTTTCCACTGAATGATTGTAGCTCCTTTATCAAAGATCAAGTGACCATAATTCTGTGGGTTCATTTCTGGGTCTTCAATTCTAATCCATTGATCTACTTGCCTGTTGCTGTACCAATAACATGCAGTTTTTTAACACAATTGCTCTGTAGTACTGCTTGAGGTCAGGGATATTGATTCCCCCAGAAGTCCTTTTATTGATGAGAATAGTTTTAGCTATCCTGGGTCTTTTGTTGCTCCAGATGAATTTGAGAATTGCTCTTTCTAGATCTATGAAGAATTGAATTGGGATTTTGATGGGGATTGCATTGAATCTGTATATTGCTTTTAGCAAGATGGCCATTTTTACTATATTGATCCTGCCAATCCAAGAGCTAGAAATATTTTTTTCATCTTCTGAGGTCTTCTTCGATTTCTTTTACATTATATTAAAATCTTCAGGTTCATCAGAATATATCTCCACTTCTTTTTTCCATTTATTTCTAATATCTTCCTTATGTTTAACAATGTATATATCAATTTTTCCAAATAAATCTTCAATTTTAATATTTTTCCCCCGTAGTTCCTCAATTTTGGCAGAAATATGTTATATGAAAATCTTCAGTTTTATCAGAAAATGTCTCCACTAATTTTATCCATTTATTTCTATTAGTTTTGTATGTCTACCAATCACTCTGTAAATTTTTACAAGACCTTCCATTTTAACATTTTCCCCAAGTATTTCCTCAATTTTGTCAGTAATATGTTACATGAAAATCTTCAGGTTTTTTCAGAAAATGTCTCTACTATCTTTTTCCATTTGTTTCTAATTGTGTTTGTGTCCCCCCCCCATCCAGCATTGGAGCTAGGTGGTTCAGCTGGCTGCTGCTGGCTCTGTTCTCAGCCCATGATTTTCCTGGCCTTTGTTCTATTCAGAACAAACCAGCCACACCTGGAAGCCAAAGAAGCATCCTGGACCTGGAATTCTCAAACTCTAGCAGGAGAGCCAGCCACCTGTTGAGTCTGGAGCCAGCAAAGAGCTCTCTCAAGACTTGATCCCAAGACTGCCTCATGCCTGGGGGAGGGAATCTTTCAGACTATATCTTGGGTTACACTTTATTAAAATTGGGTTTTGAAAGGCAAATGTCTCCTTGAGCTCATTCTTTTGTGCTGCTTTCCCCATCCATCTCATATTTTTTCTTGCAGAGCTAGCCCGGAGTAGCTACAGAGAGCTATGGAACTCAACATGTTTGTATGTTTACCAATGTATCTGTAAAATTTTCCAAGAAAATCTTCAAGTTTAAGGTTTTTCAATGAATTTGCTCAATTTTCCATCAATATATAATATGAAAATCTTCAGTTTTATCAGAAAATGTCCCCACTTCCTTTTTCCATTTATTTCTAATTGTTTTCGTATGTCTACCAATGTATCTGAAAAATTTCCCATGAAAATCTTCAATTTTGACATTGTCACATGTATTTCCTCAATTTTCTCAGAAATCTGCTCTATGAAATTCTTCAGTTTTATCAGAAAATGCCTCCACTTCTTTTTTCCATTTATTTCTAATTGTTTTCATAAGTCTACCAATGGATCTGTCAAATTTTCCAAGATAATCTTCACTTTTAACATTTTTTGCCATACTTCCTCAAGTTTTTCAGAGATATATGAAAATATTCAGTTTTTATCAGAAAATGTCTCCACTTCGTTTTTCAATTTATTACTAATAGGTTTTAATGGCTGCCATTGTATCTGTAAAATGTTCCAAGAAAATTTTCAATTTTAGACTTTTCCCATGAATTTCCTCAAGTATTCATAAATATGTTATATGAAAATCTTCAGTTTTATCAAAAGTATCTCCACTACTTTTTACATTTATTTCTCATAGTTTTCATATGTCTACCAATGTATCTCTTAAAATTTTCAAGTAAATCTTCAATTTTAAAATTTTCCCATGTATTTCCTCAATTTTGTCAGAAATATGTTATATGAGAATCTTCAGTCTTATCACAAAATACCTCCACTTAATTTTTCCATTTTTTCTAATCGTTTTCATATGTCTACCAATGTATCTATCCAATTTTCCAAGATAATCTTCCATATTAACATTTTCCCATGTATTTCCCCAATTTTTTCATAAATACGTTATATGAAAATTTTCAGTTTTTTTCAGAAAATGTCTCCAATTCTTTCTCCAATTATTTCTAATAGTTTTCAGATATCTACCAATGTATCTCTAAAATTTTCTAAGAAAATCTTCAATTTTAACACTCTTCCTATGAATTTCCTCAATTTTAGCAGAAATATGATATATGAAAATCTTCAGTTTTATCAGAAAATGTCTCTACTACCCTTTTTCCATTTATTTCTCATAGTTTTTATATGTCTACCAATGTATCTATAAAACTGTCCATGAAAATCTTCAATTTTATCATTTTTCTCATGTTTTTTTCAATTTTCTCAGAAATGTTATATGAAAATCTTCAGTTTTATCAGAAAATGTCTCTACTACATTTTCCATTTGTTTCAAATTGTTTTTCTATATCTACCAATGTATCTGTAAAATTTTCCAAGAAAATCTTCAATTTTAAATTTTTTGCCATGTATTTCCTTAGTTTTTCAAATGTTATATGAAAATCTTCAGTTTTAGCAAAAAATATCTACTCTTTGTTTTTCTATTTATTTCTAAGAGTTTTTTTATGTCTACCAAAGTATCTGTAAATTTTTCAAAGAAATTATTCAATTTAAGTATTTTTGCTAAATATATTTCCTAATTTTTTTCACAAATATATTATATGAATATCTTCAGTTTAATCAGAAAATATCTCCAATTCTTTATCCCTTTATTTCTATTAGTTTTCTTATGTCTACCAATGTATCTGTCAAATTTTTTAAGAAAATATTCTATTTAAACATTTTTCCATGTTTTTCCTCAATTTTTTCTGAAATATGTTATATAAAAATCTTCAGTTTTTTCAGAAAATGCCTCCACTTTGTTTTACTATTTATTCCTATTTTTTATGTCTACCAAAATGTATCTGTAAAATTTTCAAATAAAATATTCAATTTCAAAAATTTCCCATGTATTTCCTCAATTTTGTCTGAAATATGTTGCATGAAAATCTTCAGTTTTATCAGAAAAAGTTTCCACTTCATTTTTCTATTTACTCCTAATAGTTTTTTATGTCTGCCAATGTATCTGTAAAAATTTCCAAGAAAATATTCAATTTAAACATTTTCCCTTATATTTCTTCATTTTTTCATAAATATGCTATATAAAAAATTTTCAGTTTTATTAGAAAATATCTCCACATTTTTGCATTTATTTCTCATAGTTTTTGTGTCTACTAGTATATCTAGAAAATTTTCCAAGAAATTCTTCAATTTTATAATTTTCCCATGTATTTACTCAATTTTTCATAAATGTTATATGAAAAACTTCAGTTTTATCAGAAAATGTCTCCAATTCTTTTTTCCATTTATTTCTAATAGTTTTCATATGTCTACCATTGTGTTTGTAAAATTACCCAAGAAAATCTTCAATTTTCACATATATCCCTTGTATTTCCTCAATTTTGAGAAATATGACATATAAAAATCTTCAGTTTTATCAGAAAATATTCCCAAATCTTTTTTCCATTTATTTTTAATTGTTTTCCTATGTCTACCAATGTACAGTAAAATTTTCCAAGAAAATCAATTTTAACATATTTTCCATGTATTTCCTCAATTTTGTCAGAAATGTGATATATGAAAATCTTAAGTTTGATCAGAAAATGTCTCTACTTCATTTTTCCATTCATTCCTAATAGTTTCTGATGTCTACCAATGTATCTGTAAAATTTTCAAAGAAATTATTCAATTTTAACATTTTTCCATGTATATCCACAATTTTGTCAGAAATGTTATATGAAAATCGTCAGATTTATAAGAAAATGTCTCTATTTCATTTTTGCATTTATTTCTAATAATTTTCGTATGTCTACCAATTTATCTGAAAAATTTCCAATATATTCAATTTTAACATTTTTCCCATTTCCCCAATTTTTCTTAAATATGTTATATGAAAATTTTCAGTTTTATCAGATAATGTCTCTACTTCTTTTTTCCTTTTATTTCTAATAGTTTTCATATGTCTACCAATGTATTGTAAAATTACAAGGAAATCTTCAATTTTAACATTTTTGTCAAGTATTTCCTCAATTTTTCATAAATATGTTACATGAATATCTTCACTTTTAGCAAAAAACATCTCTACTATATTTTTGCATTTATTTCTCATAATCTTCATTTGTCTGCCAATGTATCTAAATTTTTTCAAGAAAATCTTAAATTTTAACATTTTTCCATGTATTTCCTCAATTTTGTCAGAAATAGGTTATATGATAATCTTCAGTCTTATCAGAAAATGTCTCCACTTATTTTTTCCATTTATTTCTAATAGTTTTTGTATGTCTACCAATGTGTCTGTCAAATTTTCCAATATAATCTTCAGTATTAACATTCTGCCATGTATTTCCTCAATTTTTTCAGAAATATATGAAAATCTTCAGTTTTGTCAGAAAATGTCTCCACTTTGTTTTTCCATTTATTCTTCAGAGTTTTTGTATGTTTAACAATGTATCTGTAAAATTTTCCAAGAATATATTCAACTTAAACATTTTTCCCATGTATTTCCTCAATTTTCAGATATATATTATATGAAAATCTACAGTTTTATCAGAAAATAATCTCTTCTTTTTTCCATTTATTCCTAAATATTTTCATATTTATGCTATTATATATGTTCAATTACCCAATAAAAGGTTCAATTTAAACATTTTCCCATATATTTCTCAATTTTTTTCAGAAACATGTTACATGAAAATCTTCAGTTTGATCAGAACATGTCTCTACTTCGTTTTTCTATTTATCCCTAAGAATTTTGCATGTATACTATGTATCTCTAAAATTTTCTAAGAAATTATTCAATTTAAATATTTCTCCTTTGTATTTCCCCAATTTTTCATAAATTTCTTATATGAAAATCTTCAGTTTTATCAAAAAAATCTCCAATTTTTTTCATTTATTTCTAAGTTTTCATGTCTGCCAATGTATTTGTAAAATTATCCAAGAAAATCTTCAATTTTACATATATCCCTTGTATTTCTTCAATTTTTCAGAAATATGATATATGAAAATCTTCAATTTTATAAAAAAATATTTCCACATCTTTTCTGCAATTATTTGTAATCATTTTCCTATGTCTACCAATGTATAGTAAAATTTTCCAAGAAAATCATCAATTTTAATATATTTCCCATGCAATTCCTCAATTTTGTCAGAAATATGATATATGAAAATCTTAAGTTTTATCAGAGAATATCTCTGTTGGTATTCTGTCCAAGTTCCACCCCACAGTTACCTGGCAATAGCCAGGTATGCCCTGCCCCATATACCTGGCCCACTATAAGAGGGGCTGCCCCCCCTCCTCACTCTCTCTCCCCTCTCTCATCCTCTTACCTCTCTGCACTCTCATCTCTCTGCCCCTCTTGGGCTCCCCTCCCCCCTCTCTCCACGTGGTCATGGCCGGCCTCCACTCCTCTCTTCTCTCTCTCTCTCTCTCTCTCTCTCTCTCTCTCTCTCTCTCTCTCTCTCTCTCTGCCTCCACTATACCATTGACTCTCATCCTCTTCTCTAAATAAACTCTATTCTATACCATGTTGGTGTGTGTGTGGTCCTTCAGGGGGAAGGGATGCCTAGACATGGGCCCGCTTAGGTACCCCCTCCCCCCACACCACCATGCCACACTCACTAATACCCTTTCTCTCTTTTATATCCCATCATTGGTGCCGAAACCCTGGAATAACAACAACATTAGGCAACAACAATCTACTTTGTTTTTCCATTTATTCCTAATAGTTTTTGATGTCTACCTATGTATCTGTAAAATTTTCAAAGAAATTATTCAATTTTAACTTTTTTACCATGTATTTCCTCAATTTTTTCAGACATATATTATATGAAAATTTTCATTTTTATCAGAAAATGTCTCCACATCTTTTTTCTATTTATTTCTAATTGTTTTCGTAAGTCTACCAATGGATCTGTAAAGTTTTTCAAATAAATATTCAATTTTAAACTTTTTCCCTTTAATTTCTTCAATTTTTTCAAAAATACATTTTATGAAAACAGACTTTTATCAGAAAATGTCTACAATTATTTTTTCCATTTATTTCTAGTAGTTTTCATTTGTCTACCCATGTATCTGTAATATTTTCCAAGAAAATCTTCAATTTTACCATTTCCCCTCTTATGTCCTCATTTTTAAGAAATGTATTATATTAAAATCTTCAGTTTTATCACAAAATGTCTCCACTTCTTTTTTCCATTTATTTCTAATAGGTTTCATATATCTACAAGTGTATCTGTAAAATTTTCCAAGTAAATCTTCAATTTTAGTGTTTTTCTGATGTATTTATCCAATTTATTAATAAAAATGTTATATAAAAATTTTCAGGTTTATGAGTAAATGTCTCCACTTCTTTTTTCCATTTATTTTTTAGAGTTTTAAATGTCTACCAATGTATTTGTAAAATTTTCCATGATAATCTTCAATTTTAATATTTTTCTCAAGTATTTCCTTAATTTTATCACAAATGTTATATGAAAACCATCAGTTTTATCAGAAAATATCTCCACTTATTTTTCCATTTATTTTTCATAGTTTTCATATGTCTCCCAATGTATCTGTAAAATATTCCAAGAAAATCTTCAATTTAAACATTTTTCCAATGGATTATCCCAATTTTTTCATAAATATGTTATGTGAAAAACATCAGTTTTATCAGGAAATGTCTCCACTTCTTTTTTCCATTTCTTTCTAATAGTTATTCGTATGTTTACTAATGTATTTGTAAAATTTTCCATGAAAAATTCAATTATAATTTTCCCCATGTATTTCCTTAATTTTATCACAAAAATGTTATATGAGCATCACGTTTGATCAGAAAAAGTCTCCACTTCTTTTTTTCATTTATTTCTAATATTTTTCATATGTCTACCAATGTATCTGTAAAATTTTCCAAGAAAATCTTCAATTTTAACATTTTCTGATGTATTTTCCCAATTTATTCATAAATATATGAAAATTGTGTTTTATCAGAAAATGTCTCCCCTTCCTTTACTATTTATTTTTTAAAATTTTTCATATGTCTACAAATGTATCTATAAAATTTTCTAAGAAAACCTCGAATTTTAAACTTTTTCAGATGTATTTTTCCAATTTTTCATAAGTATATTATATGAAAATAATCAGTTTTATCAGAAAATGTCTCCAATTGTTTTTCCATTTATTTCTATTAGTTTCCTTATGTCTATCAATGTATCTGTAAAATTTTCCAAGAAAATATTCAATTTATCATTTTTCTGATATATTTTCCCATTTTTTCAACAATTTGTTCTATGAAAATCATCAGTTTTCTCAGAAAATGATTCTACTATTTATTTTCCATTTATTATTCATACTTTTCATATGTCTACTAATGTATCTGCAAAATTTTGCAAGAAAAACTTCAATTTTAATATTTTTCTGATGTATTTTCCCAATTTATTCATAAATATATTATATGAAAATTGTCAGTTTTATCAGAAAATGTCTCACCTTCATTTTTCCATTTATTTCTAATATTTTCATATGTCTAGGAATGAATCTGTCAAATTTTCCAAGCAAACCTCGAACTTTAAACTTTTTCAGATGTATTTTCCCAATTTTTTAATAAATATATTATATGAAAATAATCAGTTTTATCAGAAAATGTCTCTAATTCTTTTTAAATTTATTTCTATTAGTTTTCTTATGTCTACCAATGTATCTGTAAAATTTTCCAAGAAAATCTTAATTTATCATTTTTCTGATGCATTTTCCCATTTTTTCATCAATTTGTTCTATGGAAATTGTCAATTTTCTCAGAAAATGACTCCATTTCTTTTTTCCATTTATTTCTAATAGTTTTCATATGTCTTCCAATGTATCTGTAAAAATTTTCATTAAAATATATATGTAAAACTTTCCAAAAAATCTTCAATTTTAACATTTTTCAGATTAATTTTCCCAATATTTTCTCAAATATGTCTACCAATGAATTTGTAAATATTTCCAAGATAACTTTTAATTTTAAAGTTTATCCGATGTATTTTCCAATTTTTTCATAAATGTTATATGAATATTGTCAGTTATATGAGAAAATGTCTCCAATTCTTTTTTTCCATTTATTTCTATCAGTTTTCGTAGGATTACCAACTTATTTGTAAAATTTTCCATAAAAATCTTCAATTTTAACATTTTCCCATGTGTTTCCTTCATTTTATCACAAAAAAGTCATATGAAAATCATCAGTTTAATCAGAAAATGTCTCCACTTCTTTTTTCCATCTACTTCTAATAATTTTCACATGTCTACCAATGTATCTGTAAAATTTTCCAAGAAAATCTTCAATTTTAATGTTTTTCCGATGGATTTTCCCAAATTTTTCATAAATGTTATATGAAAATCTTCAGTTTTATCAGAAAATTTCTCCACTTCGTTATTCCATTTATTTCTAAGAGTTTTCATATGACTACCAATGTTTCTGTAAGATTTTCCAAGAAAATCTTCAATTTTAACATTTTTCTGATATATTTTCCCATTTTTCATAAATATGTCATATGAAAATCTTCAGTTGTATAAGAAAATATCTCCATTTCTTTTTTCCATTTATTTATAATAGTTTTCATTTGTCTGCCAATGTATGTGTAAATTTTTGCAAGAAAAATTATGATTTTAACATTTTTCCAATGAATTTTTCCAAATTTTTAATACATATGTTATATGAATATCATCAGTTTTATCAGGAAATGTCTCCAATTCTTTTTTCCACTGATTCCTCTTCGTTTTCATATGTCTACCAATGGATATGTAAAATTTTCCATGAAAATCTTCAATTTATGATTTTTCCAATGTATTTTCCCAATTTTTCATCTATTTGCTACAAGAAAATCAATATTATCATAAGATGTCTCCACTTGTTTTTTCCATTTACTTCTAATAGGTTTCATGTGTCTACCAATGTATCTGTAAAATTTTCCAAGAAAAACTTCAATTTTAACATTTTTCCTATGTATATTCCCAATTTATTCATAAATATGTTATATGAAAATCATGAGTTTAATCAGAAAATGCCTCCAATTCTTTTTGCCATTCACCTTTAATAGTTTTCATATGTGTAGCAATTTATATGTAAAATGTTGCATGAAAATCTTCAATTTTAACATTTTCTGATGTATTTATCCAATTTATTCATCAAAATGTTGTATGAAAATGTTCAGTTATATCAGAAAAATGTCTCCACTTCTTTTTTCCATTTATTTCTAATAGTGTTCATAGATCTACCAATGTATTCGTAAAATTTTCTATGAAAATCTTCAATTTTAATATTTTTCTGATGTATTTATCCAATTTATTCATCAAAATGTTGTATGAAAATGTTGTTATATCAAAAAGTGTCTCCACTTCCTTTTTCCATTTATTTCTAATAGTGTTTGTATGTCTACCTATGTATTTGTAAAAATTTCCATGAAAATCTTAAATTTTAACATTTTCCCCATGTATTTCCTTTATTTTATCACAAATATTTTATAAGAAAATCTTCAGTTTTATCAGAAAATGAATGTCTCCTCTTCTTTTTTCCAATCATTTCTAATAGTTTTCATATGTCTCCCAATGTATCTGTAAAAGTTTCCATGAAAATCTTTAATTTTAACAATTTTTCCGATGGATTTTCCCAATTTTTCACAAACATATTTTATCAAAATCATCACTTTTATCAGAAAATGTCTTTTTTCCATTTATTTCTAATGGTTTTCATATACCTACCAATGTATCTGTAAAATTTTCCGAGAAAATCTTTAATTTTAACGTTTTTCCAATGTATTTTGCCAATTTATTCATAAAAATGTTATAGGAAAATATTCAGTTTTATCAGAAAATGTCTCCACTTCTTTTTTCCTTTACTTTCTAAGAGTTTTCTTATGTCTACCAATGTCTGTAACATTTTCCATGAAAATCTTCAATTTTAACGATTTTCCAATGTATTTTCCAATTTTTTTAGAAACATGTCCTATGAAAATCGTCAGTTTTAACAAAAAATGTCTTCCTTTCTTTTTTTCATTTATTTCTATTAGTTTTCATATGCCTATCAATTTATCTGTGAAATTTCCATGAAAATCTTCAATTTACCCCTTTTCCGATGCATTTTCCCTATTTTTCATCATTTTGTTACATGAAAATCGTCGGTTTTATCAGAAAATGTCTCCACTTCATTTGTACAATTACTTCTAATAATTTTCATATGTCTTTCTACCAATGTATCTGTAAAATTTTCCAAAAAAATCTTTAATTTCATCATTTTTCAGATGTATTTTCCCAATTTTTTCATAAATGTTATATGAAAATGGTCAGTTTTATCAGAATATGTCTCCAACTCTATTTTCCATTTATATCTAAGTTTTCATATGTCTACCAATGTATCTGTAAAACTTTTCACGAAAATCTTCTATTTTAACATTTTTCCCATGTATGTCCTTAATTTTATCACAAATATGTCATTTAAAATTCATCAGTTTTATCAGAAAACATCTCCAATTCTTTTTCGCATTCATTTCTAATAATCTTCATATGTCTCCCAATGTATCTGTATTTTCCAAGAAAATCTTCAATTTATCATATTTCCGATGTATTGTCCCAATTTTTCTTCAATTTATTACATGAAAATCGTCAGTTTTTATCAGAAAATGTCTCCACTTCACTTTTCCATTTACTTCTAATAGTTTTCATAATCGAACAACGTATCTGTAAAGTTTTCCATGAAAATCAACAATTTTAGTATATTTCCATGCTTCATTTTGTCACAAATGTTATACAAAAATGGTCAATTTTATCAGAAAATGTTTCCAAGTCTTTTATACATTCATTTCTAATAGTTTTCATATGTCTCCCAATGTACCTGTAAAATTTCCCATTAAAATATGTAAAATTTTCCAAAAGCCTTCAATTTTAATACTTTCCAATGCATTTTCCCAATTTTTCGTAAATATGTAATATGAAAATCTTCAGTTTTTCAGAAAATGTCTCCACTTCATTTTTCCCTTTATTTCTAATAGTTTTCATTTGTCTACTAATGTATTTGTAAAACTTTCCAAGCAAAACTTATTTTTAAACTTTTTCCGATGTATTTTCCCAATTTTGTCATAAATATGTTATATAAAAATCATCAGTTTTATGTGAAAATATCTCCAATTCTTTTTTCCATTTATTTCTATTAGTTTTCAGATGTCTACCAATGTATGTGTAAAATTTTCTGAGAAAATCTTCAATTTTAACATTTTCCCATATATTTCCTTAATTTCATCACAAAAATGTTATATGAAAAACCTCAGTTTTTGAACAATACTCTACTCAATGACACCTTGGCAAAGAACAAATAAAAAAAGAAATCAAAGACTTTTTAGAATTCAATGAAAATGAAGGTACAACCTTCCCAAATCTATGAGACACAATGAAAGCAGTGCTAAGAGGAAAACTCATAGCTCTAAGTGCATCCAAAAAGAAACTGGAGAGAGCATACACTAGCAGCTTAATGGCACATGTTAAAGCCCTGGAAGAAAAACAAGTTAATTCACCCAGGAGGAGTAGAAGACAGGAAATCATCAAACTCAGGGCTGAAATCAATCAAGTAGAAACAAAGAGAACCATACAAAGAATCAACAAAATTGGTTCTTTGAGAAAATCAACAAGATAGATAAACCTTTAGCCAGACTAATCAAAGGACACAGAGACAGTATCCAAATTAACAAAATTAGAAATGAAAAGGGGGCTATAACAACAAAAACTGAGGAAATTCAAAAAAATCATCAGATCCTACTACAAAAGCCTATACTCAAAACAACTGGAGAATCTGGAGGAAATGGACAATTTCCTAGACAGATACCAAATACCAAAATTAAATCAGGATCAAGTAGATCAGCTAAACAGTCCCATAACCCCTAAAGAAATAGAAGGGATTATAGAAAGTCTTCCAACCAAAAAAAGTTAGGGACCAGATGGTTTTAGTGCAGATTTCTACCAGACATTCAAAGAAGACTTAACACCAATACTCTTCAAACTATTCCACAAAATGGAAACAGAAGGAACACTGCCCAACTCATTCTTTGAAGCCACAATTTCGCTGATACCTAAACCACAAAAAGATCCAACAAAGAAAGAGAACTACAGGCCCTTATGATTATTGATGCAAAAATACTAAATAAAATTCTTGCCAACCAAATCCAAGAACATATCATAACGATCATTCACCATGATCAAGTAGGCTTCATCCCAGGGATGCAGGGATGGTTCAATATATGGAAATCCATCAATGTAATCCACTACATAAACAAACTAAAAGAAAAAACCACATGGTCATCTCATTAGATGCTGAAAAAGCATTCAACAAAATTCAGCATCCTTTTATGCTAAATGTCTTGGAAAGAGCAGGAATTCAAGGCCCATACCTAAACATAGTAAAAGCAATCTACAGCAAACCAGTAGCCAACATCAAAATAAATGGAGAGAAACTTGAAGCAATCCCACTAAAATCAGGGACTAGACAAGGCTGCCCTCTCTCTCCATATCTTATCAATATAGTACTTGAAGTTCTAGCGAGAGCAATTAGACAACATAAGGAAGTCAAAGGGATACAAATTGGAAAGGAAGAAGTCAAAGTATCATTATTTGCAGACGATATGATAGTTTACTTAAGCGACCCAAAGAACTCCACCAGAGAACTTCTACAGCTGATAAACAACTTCAGCAAAGTGGCTGGTTATAAAATTAACTCAAGCAAATCAGTAGCCTTCTTGTACTCAAAGGAAAAGCAGGCTGAGAGAGAAGTTAGAGAAATAACACCCTTCACAATAGCCACAAAAAACATAAAGTACCTTGGTGGGACTCTAACCAAATAAGTGAAAGATTTGTATGACAGGAACTTCAAGTCCTTGAAGAAAGAAATCGAAGAAGACCTCAGAAGATGGAAAAATATTTCTTGCTCCTGGATTGGCAAGATCAATATGGTAAAAATGGCCATATTGCCAAAAGCAATATACAGATTCAATGCGATCCCCATCAAAATCCCAACTCAATTCTTCATTGATCTAGAAAGAGCAATTCTCAAATTCATCTGGAGCAACAAAAAACCCAGGATAGCTAAAACTATTCTCAACAATAAAAGGACTTCTGGGGAATCAATCCCTGACCTCAACCAGTACTACAGAGCAATTGTGTTAAAAAACTGCATGGTATTGGTACAGCAACAGGCAAGTAGATCAATAGAATTGAAGACCCAGAAATAAACCCACAGACTTATGGTCACTAGATCTTTGATAAAGGAGCCACAACCATTCAGTGGAAAAACGATAGCCTTTTCAACAAATGGTGCTGGTTCAACTGGAGGTCAACATTCAGAAGAATGCAAATCGACCCACCCTTATCTCCTTATACTAAGATCAACTCCAAGTGGATCAAGGACCTCCATGTAAAACCAGACACACTGAAACTATGAGAAAAGAAACTGGGGAAGACCCTGGAGGACATGGACACAGGGGGAAAGTTCCTGAACAGAACACCAATAGCCTATGCTCTAAGATCAAGAATTGACAAATGGGACCTCATAAAGTTACAAAGTTTCTGCAAGGCAAAGGACACTGTCAGAAGGACAAAACGGCAACCAACAAAGTGGGAAAAGATCTTCACCAACCCCACATCTGACAGAAGGCTAATATCCAATGTATACAAAGAACTCAAGAAGTTAGACCCCAAATAACCAAATAACCCTATCAAGAAATGGGGTACAGAGCTAAACAAAGAATTTTCACCAGAAGAAATTCGGATGGCTGAGAAACAACTTAAGAGATGTTCAACATCATTAGTCATCAGGGAAATACAAATCAAAACAACCCTGAGATTCCACCTCACTCCAGTCAGAATGGCTAAGATTAAAAACTCAAGAGACAACAAGTGCTGGCGAGGATGTGGAGAAAGAGGAACACTCCTCCACTGTTGGTGGGATTACAAAATGTTAAAACCACTCTGGAAATCAGTCTGGTGGTTCCTCAGAAAATTGGGCACACCACTTCCAGAGGACCCTAGCATACCACTCCTGGGCATATACCCAGAGGATTCCCCTGCATACAATAAAGACACATGCACCACTAAGTTTATAGCAGCCTTGTTTATAATAGCCAGAAATTGGAAGGAGCCCAAATATCCCTCAAAGGTGGAATGGATACAGAAAATGTGGTATATTTATACAATGGAATACTACTCAGCAATTAAAAATAATGAATTCATGCAATTTGTAGCTAAATAGTTAGATCTGGAAAATATCATCCTGTGTGAGTTAACCCAATCACGAAAGAGTACACATGAAATGCAATCACTGATAAGTGGATATTAATGAGCCCAGAAGCCCTAAATACTTAAGGCACAATTATCAAGTCAAATGATTCCCAAGAAGAAGAAAGGAGAGGACTCTGGGCCTGAAAAGATTGGATCCAGTTTTGTAGACCCAGAACGGAGAAATCGTGTGTGTGTGGGGGATGATTGGGGAATGGTTGAGGGGGAGAGGAATTATGGGATGTATGGTGGCGGGGAACTGGGAAAGGGGAAAGCCTTTGGAATGTAAACATAGAATATAGAAAATAAAAAATTGAAAAAAATAAAGGCAAAAAAAAAGAAAAACCTCAGTTTTATCAGTAAGGGTCTCTACTTCTTTATTTCATTTATTTCTAATATTATTCCAATGTTTACCAATGTATCTGTCAAATTTTCGAAGATAATCTTCAATTTTAACATTTTCCCATATATTTCCTTAATTTCATCACAAATGTTATATGAAAATCATGTTTTATCAGAAAATGCCTCACCTTCATTTTTCCATTTATTTCTTTTTTTTATTTCCTATATTCTATGTTTACATTCCAAAGTCTTTCCCCTTTCCCAGTTCCCCCCTCCCTATGTCCCATAGTTCCTCTCCCCCCAACTATTCCCCAATCATTCCCCCTCCCCCCACAGTTTCTCTACAAAACTGGATCCAATCTTTCCAGGCCCAGGTTTCTCTCCTTTCTTCTTGGGAATCATTTGACTTTCTAATTGTGCCTTGAGTATTTAGGGCTTCTGGGCTCATTAATATCCACTTATCAGTGATTGCATTTCATGGGTCTTCTTTTGTGATTGGGTTAGCTCACTCAGGATGATATTTCCCAGGTCTAACCATTTACCTACCAATTGCATGAATTCATTATTTTTAATTGCTGAGTAGTATTCCATTGTATAAATATACCACATTTTCTGTATCCATTCCTCCTTTGAGTGATATCTGGACTCCTTCCAATTTCTGGCTATTATAAATAAGGCTGCTATGAAAATAGTGGAGCATGTGTCTTTATTATATGCAGGGGAATCCTCTGGGTATATGCCCAGGAGTGGTATGCCAGGGTCCTCTGGAAGGAACATGCCCAATATTCTGAGGAACCGCCACACTGATTTCCAGAGTGGTTTTACCATTTTGCAATCCCACCAACAGTGGAGGAGTGTTCCTCTTTATCCACATCCTCGCCAGCATTTGTTGTCTCTTGAGTTTTTAATCTTAGCCATTCTGACTGGTGTGAGGTGGAATCTCAGGGTTGTTTTGATTTGCATTTCTCTGATGACTAACGATGTTGAACATCTCTTAATGTGTTTCTCAGCCATCCGAATTTCATCTGGTGAAAATTCTTTGTTTAGCTCTGTGCCCCATTTTTGATAGTGTTATTTAGTTCTTTGGGGTCTAACTTCTTGAGTTCTTTGTATATATTGGATATTAGCCCTCTGTCGGATGTGGGGTTGGTGAAGATCTTTTCCCACATTGTTGGTTGTCGTTTTGTCCTTCTGACAGTGTCCTTTGCCTTGCAAAAACTTTGTAATTTTATGAGGTCCCATTTGTCAATTCTTGATCTTAGTGCATAAGCTATTGGTGTTCTGTTCAGGAACTTTCCCCCTGTGCCTATGTCCTCCAGGGACTTTTCAAGTTTCTTTCCTAATAGTTTCAGTGTGTCTGGTTTTATGTGGAGGTCCTTTATCCACTTGGAGTTGATCTTAGTGCAAGGAGATAAGAGTGGGTCAATTCGCATTCTTCTGCATGTTGACCTCCAGTTGAACCAGCACCATTTGGTGAAAAGACTATCTTTTTTCCACTGGATGGTTGTGGCTTCCATGACAAAGCCAAATTTGCATGATATCTTTCCACAAATCCAGCCCTACAAAGGATAATAGGGGGAAAACACCAAGACAAGGACGGAAACTACACCAGGGAAGAAGCAAGATAGAAACCTCCTCTCATCAAACCCAAAAGAAGATAACCTCTCGAATATAAAAAATAAATAAATTAAATAAATAAATATAATTTCAAAAATGTCTGGAGGTAATAATTACTATTCCTTAATATCTCTTAACATCAATGGACTCAGTTCCCCAATAAAAAGACATAGATTAACAGACTGGATATGGAAACAGGACCCTACATTTTGCTGCATACAGGAAACACATCTCAGTGTTAAAGACAAACACTGCCTTAGAGTAAAAGGCTGGAAGACAATTTTACAAGCAAATGGTCTCAGGAAACAAGCTGGAGTAGATAAAATTGACTTCCAACCTAAAATCATCAAAAGAGACTCAGAAGGTCACTTCTTGCTGGCCAAAGGGAAAATCCACCAAGAAGAGCTCTCAATACTGAACATCTATGCTCCAAATGCAAGGGCACCCTCATTCGTAATAGAAACCTTACTAAACCTTACTAAAGCGTAAAGCACACATTACACCGAACACAATAATTGTGGGTGACTTCAACACTCCACTCTCCTCAATGGACCGGTCAGGAAAGCAGAAACTAAACAGGGACACAGTGAAACTAATTGAAACTCTGGACCAATTGGATTTAACAGATATATATAGAATATTTCATCCTAAAGCTAAAGAATATAAATCACACGCATTTCTTGAACCCCGTAGTTTCACGCAGCCAAGCTGCAATCCAGGCAGAGGCTGTGTGATATTTACTGGGGAATGCCTTGTTTGGCAGGGCTGTTCAAGGAATGCCGCTGTGGGCCTCCTTGGCTGCAGATAGAGCTGAGCTGAAATTTCTCATGGCAAGCTGTGTGACCTTTTTCTGACCTGTTCTTTTACTTACAAGATGTCCCTGCCAGCCGGAGGTGCGAGCATCCAGGCGTAATAGTTCATCAGAGTTCATTCTTTGAGCTACGGTACTGGCCATGATTTATTTTCTAGAGATCCATTGCTTTGCTTTTAATCAGCTGTACAGTTATTACCTAGATACATTAAAGAATTAACCTCCCAACAATATCTATTATTTGTGTAGTTAGCTGGCTTTGGCACTCTGACATGGAAACCATCAGTTAGGTAAAGTTTCTAGTAAACCTAAGGGGGTCTTACAAGAAGGAAGCAAGATATTAAACTAAAACTGCACTAACAATACCTAGCCCTATAACATAGTGGTTTCCAAGGACTCTTGAACTACTAGCTTATCATTAACTGCAGAGGGACGCGATGACTTTGTGTGTATTCTCTAACGTTCATACCTGATTGATTTTGTATTTCCTTGTGCCAGATACTCATGGTAACCATTCTTTGTATACATTTCCCTGGATACATTTTTTCTTCAAGTAATATAATGCCAACTTGTATAAAAGTTCCTGCCTCAGAACAGTATAGTACATTCAGACGCATTCAGATCTTGTGTGTGTGTGTCTGTCATTCGCCGGACCTGTACCTTCCTGCATACCAAAGACCCTGATTCCCCCACGGGTGTGTATGTTCCGACTGAGTCGGTCCGTGGCAGCTGGCACCTCAGAACAGGGACAAATTGGGCAGGTAATTTTCCTTCTTTCTTTCTTTCTTTCAAGGTAACTGGCCGGATCTTGCCAGGGAGCCGCGGTCCCGCCGGTAAAAGATCACTGGTTAAGTGCAAGTAATCTGATATCATGGGGCAGACCGAGTCAAAGCAGGAATGAATGTTCTTTTCAGTATTTAAGCATATGATGGCTAGCAGAGGATTTAAAGTTTCAAAAAGCACAACCAGAGAGTTCTTTGACTTCGTAAAGAAGGTAAGCCCTTGGTTCCCGGAGGAAGGTTCTTTGTCTTTATCAGATTGGAAGAAAATAGGTAAAGATATGAGAAAGTATGCTCAGGAGTGTGGTGAAGGGGAGCTCCCCCCTCAGGCTTATCCATTGTGGCTACAGATGAGGGAGCTTTTGTCGGATGCCACAGACCTTGAGGGACTTGTTCAGGAGACTATTTCCGTGCAGGATGAGAGAGAAGCTAAGCCTTTAAACAAGCCTGCATGTTCTTATGGTACAAACTCTATAACAATGCCGTTAAAGGCTTTTGATGAAAATTCTAGTGACAATATCGAGTCAGACCGAGACCTGGACGAAAAGCAATCTGCAGGCAAAAAAGGGAAAAGAGGAAGGTGTCCTTTGCTCCCAAGGGGCTTCCAAGGAGCAGTGGAAGAAGCTAAAAGGAAGGGAGATTTAACTTTCTCCTTTCCAGTGATAGAAGGTAAAGGAGATGAGGAGCCTGTATGGGAACCTCTCCCTTTAAAGACACTGAAGGAGCTACAATCGGCCGTTAAGACATCAGGCCCTTCTGCTCCATATACAGTCCAGGTCCTGGACATGGTGGCCAGTCACTGGCTTACTCCTCATGATTGGCATCAGACAGCGAAAGCCACATTAGAACCAGGAGATTATGTCTTGTGGAGAACAGAATATGAGGATAGATCAAAGCAGACCGTTATTCAGTTTGCTAAGAAAAGAGGCTCCAAGCCAAGCATGGATATGCTACTAGACACAGGAGTATATACTTCTCCTCAGAGTCAGGTGAGCATCCCTAGAGATGTGTTGGAAGCAATTACAACAAATGCTGTACAGGCTTGGAGAAAGCTGCCACCTCCCGAAACCAAAGGAACTACTCTCTCTGGAGTAAGGCAGGGAAATGAGGAAACTTATCAAAGTTTCATCTTTCGACTTGAAGAGGCAATCTTTAGAATGATGCCTCCTTCAGAAGGTACTGAGATACTCCTTAAGCAGTTGGCTTGGGAAAATGCTAATGCTTTATGCCAAGATTTGATAAGGCCTATTAGAAAGACAGGAACAGTGCAGGACTATGTAAAAGCCTGCGTGGATGCCTCACCAGCCGTAGTCCAAGGTATGGCCTACGCTGCAGCTATGAAGGGAGAGAAATACAGCGCCTATGTTAAAAAGACTTATGGTAAAGGAGGGAAAGCAACCTCCAAGCCCACTTGTTTTAAATGTGGGAAATCAGGACATGTGCAAAAGCAATGTCCAGGAAACAATAAGAGGGACTCCAATAGAAGGGGTTCTCCCCCAGGAGTATGCCCTCGTTGCCAAAAAGGCAAGCACTGAAAAAATGAGTGCAAGTCTAGGTTCCACAAGGATGGAACACCCCTTAATGGGGAAAAGAAGGAGGAGAAATCAAAAAACTAAATCAGGGGCAGCCTCTCAGCCCCAAACTCAAAAGAGAGTAAACTACTGTAGTTACTTCAGGGAGTCCTCTGAATCCTGAGGCTCCTGAATTTACTATACATGATTTGCCTAGAGCTACTCCTGGTAGTGCTGGTTTAGATTTAGCCTCTTGTGATGATGTAATATTCTCTAGATGGGACGGTGTTTCCTTAGTCTCTACGTCTACCTTGGGAACTCTGCCACAGGGAACTGTGGGGTTAATAATTGGCCGTAGTTCAAATTATAAAAAGAATTTTGAGGTGTTGCCTGGTGTGATTGATAGTGATAACACAGGAGAAATAAAAGTCATGATTAGACCATTAAAAGAAACTATACAAATTCATAAGGGGCAGAGAATAGCTCAGCTTCTGCTCCTGCCTTATCTTAACTTACCTAATCCAATCTTAAAGCATAAACGTGGACAAGGGAAGTTTGGTTCTACAGATGTTGTGGCATGGGTCCAAAATATTGGTATGAAAAGACCTTTTAAAACAGTTAGAATAAATGAAAAGTTGTTTCAAGGACTTTTAGATACAGGGGCAGATAAGACTTGTATAGCAGAAAAGGATTGGCCTTCATCTTGGCCATGTAAGAGGACTTCTTCTTCTCTGTTAGGTTTAGGGACAGCTTTTAATGTGGCTCAAAGTTCACAGTTTCTGAAATGGAAATTGAAAGGAAAGACAGGAATGATTCAGCCTTACGTTGTTCCTTCTCTCCCCTTTTCCTTGTGGGGAAGAGACATGATGAGTGACATGGATGTAAAATTAGTCACCTCAGATAATCTGAGTGAACAGCATTTTTCATAGGGGCCGCTGAGGGCTTGTTGTATGCAGACAAATTAAATTAGAAATCAGAGCAGCCTGTATGGCTCAGTCAGTGGCCCCTAACAGAAGAAAAAATACAGGCTATAGAACAACTTGTGCAAGAACAATTAGAAAAAGGACATCTTAAAAAAAGCAATAGTCCTTAAAACACTCCCATATTTGTAATAAAAAAAATCTGAAAAGTAGAGATTGCTACAGGACCTTAGGGCAATAAATGCTACCATGGAAGACATGGGAGCGTTGCAGCCAGGACTGCCCTCTCCAGTGGCAGTTCCTGCAAGATGGGATGTGATAGTAATTGATTTGCAAGATTGCTTTTTTACTATAAAATTACATCCTGAAGATTGTAAAAGATTTGCTTTTAGTGTGCCAGCTATAAATTTGAGAAGGCCATATAAAAGGTATCAATGGAAAGTGTTGCCTCAAGGAATAAAAAATAGTCCGACATTATGTCAAAAATTTGTGGATCAAGCTTTAGTATTTATTAAAAAAAAATCCTAAAGCTTACTTTGCCCACTTTATGGATGACATCTTGATAGCTCATCAATCACCATCAATTAATAAGAAAATATTACTTTATACAATTGAACATTTTACCAAATTTGGATTAATAATAGCCCCAGATAAGATACAAAAGAATAGACCTTTAAGTTATTTGGGACAGTTAATTCATGATGACTATATTGCCTCACAAAAGATGTCTATAAGAGTAGACAAATTAAGGAATTTAAATGATTTTCAGAAATTATTAGGAAATATTAATTGAATTAGACCTTTTTTGAAAATTACTACAGGAGAATTAAGTCCTTTGTTTCAACTATTACAAGGGGATACTGATCCTAAGTCTCCAAGAGTTATGACTCAAGAAGCCATAAAAGCCTTAGCATTGGTGGAGGAAAACTTAAATGATACAAAGGTAAAGCAGATATCTTATGATAAAGAGTGGGACTTGATAATTTTTAAAACACCTTACACTCCCACTGGATGCTTATGGCAGGATGGTGTGTTGGAATGGATACATTTACCTCATGTGCAACAGAAAATGTTGGCTTCTTATCCATACATGTGCTCATTATTGATTAATAAAGGGAGAATGAGATCCAGGAAACTATTTGGTAGAGAAATGCATAATATTATTTTACCATATAATAAAAAGCAATTTGAAATACTATTGATGAAAGATGATGATTGAGGAATTGCATTGCAAGGTTATACAGGACAAATTAAATATCATTATCCTAAACATCCTTTAATTAAATTTTATAAAAAAACAAAAATAATTTTCTCAAATAAGTGTTCTTCACAACCTTTAGAGTCTGCCTTATATATTTCTACAGATGGCTCCTCTAATGAGAGGTCCGTGGTTTATGTACCAGGACAAAAGCCTCTGATAGAGGAAGGTGTACAGACTTCTGCTCAGCAAGCAGAGATAAGAGCAGTTCTACTTGCTTTTCAAAATTTTACAGAAAAATTTAATCTTTATACGGATTCAAAATATGTGGTTAATTTGTTTCCAGCCATAGAAACAGCCTTGCTTTCAGGGCAGTCTCAAATTTTAAATTTATTACAGCAATTGCAAGATACAATTAGAAAAAGAGCAGAAAAATTTTATATAGGACATATACGGGGTCACTCTAATTTACCAGGCCCTCTTAGTAAAGGAAATTATATGGCTGATGCGTTAACTAGAGGAACAGTTATGAATGTATTAGAGGCAAAGAATAGTCATGAGCTACATCATCAAAATGCTCTTGCTTTAAGAAGGATGTTTCATATTACTAGAGAACAAGCCAGACAGATAGTTAAGGATTGTGGTAATTGTCCTCAAGTTTACCACCCACAAAAAATGGGAGTAAATCCCCGAGGCCTTAAGGCATTAGCTTTATGGCAAATGAACGTTACACATATCCCTAAATTTGGAAAATTGGCTTATGTTCATGTGACAGTGGATACTTATTCTCATGTGCTGTTTGCCTCTGCTAGAAGTGGAGAAGCTGTAAAAGATGTAATTCAACATCTTGTACAAAGCTTCTTGATGATGGGAAAGCCATTGAGAATTAAGACAGATAATGCTCCAGCTTATACATCTAAGGCTTTTGCCTCTTTTCTGCAAGCATGGGATATACACCATACCACAGAAATACCATATAATCCCCAAGGACAGGCAATAATTAAGAGATCTCACCAAACTTTAAAAAATCAGATTGAACACCTCAGAGCTGCTAATAAATATTTTTCTCCCCATCATCTTTTAAATCATGCTCTTTTTGTGATAAATTATTTAAATACTGATGAACAAAGAAACTCCCCTACTATGAAACATTGGGGAGGAATAAAAGAAGAACAACTTCCACAAGTAATGTGGAAAGACTTATTAACCGGATCCTGGAAAGGACCGGATGCTTTAATTTCCTCTGGAAGAGGATATGCTTGTGTTTTTCCACAAGATACAGACAGTCCAATCTGGATCCCAGACAGGCTCATTCGGCCGTTTAACCAGAGGGCCTCTATCAAGGAATCAGAGGAGAAAGCAGAGACTAAAAAAGAAGAAAATGCTAAGAATGATGATGGGGCTTGATCTTGCTGTTCTACGGGAGACCTCAACTGTTCCTGAACCATCACAGGAGTCAAGGGAGGATCTGCCCACCTGGGGACAGCTGAGGAGACTCGCCCGAGAAGCACAGCAGATGATCACTAGCACCAAAAAGCAGTTATCGACAGAAAATATGTTTCTTGCTATGTTTGTTATCTTTTCTATGCAAATGTGTCCTGTGTCTGCAGTTTCATATTGGGCTTATGTTCCTCATCCCCCACTTCTTCATCCCGTGGGTTGGGCGGAAAATATAAATATTAGAGTAATGACCAATGATACTGGACTTATGGGGGGACATGCTACTCTTTCCTCACATCTAACCTCTACTCCATTTAGATATAAGGGGATGTCAGACTCTGCTCCAATTTGCATAGATTTAGCTAGATCGGGGTCTATGGGTTGTCTTTCTCTTGCCTATAAAACTATTCTTGCTAATGCTCCAGATAGATCACCTCCAGCAAAAAAAAACCTCCATATCATAGAAGATTTATGTGAAAAATTAAACTAAAAATTTTGGGGACTAATTTTCATAATAAAACCTTTGAAAAGTTATCTAAGGACATCCCTTTAGATTCATGTTCCCGGAACTACAAAGATAAAGATAAGATGTAAGAGCCTCCTCAGAGTTATAAAAGACCAAGTTGGCTTAAATGTGGTTTTAAACATTGGGCTATAGCACATACTCCCTGAAAGAATCAAGAGAAGATTTATGATTATTCCATAGCCACACCAAATAATAATAACTATAGAGCTTTTCTTCTTGCAAAAAAATTACAGTATCATAGATATAAACCTAAAGGGTTTACTTTAGAACCTATTAATAGGTGGTTTACACCAGGATGGGTAGAACCTATTTATGTTAGTCATTCTCCTTCAGGTGATGTTTTGAATACATTTCCAGGACTATTTAGACTTTTTGCTGCATCAGATATAATTTACTTTAAAAAACCTCTAGAGCATAGACCTCTTCCTGTAGCGATTAGATCTTGTTTGAGCTATCCTTATAGTATACTTGCTAAAAATGATACAGATTTAATCATTACTAAATTAGGGCACTCTTATGAGGTTCACTGTTCCGAATGTATTTTGACTAATTGTATTAATCATAAGTTGATTGAATCCTATTCACGCATTGTGATATTACAAAGGCCTTCCTACTTAATGCTTCCTATAGATCTAAAAGATGAAGCTTGGTTTGACAATGAGGCTTTACAGGTAGTTACTAGAATTAGTGAGCTTATTAGGCCAAAGCGTTTTGTAGCAGCTTTAATGTTAGGTATCAGTGCCTTGATAGCTATTATAACTTCACTTACAGTTTCATCAGTTGCTTTAGTCTCAAAAATGAAGACTACACACTTTGTTAATGATTTGAATAAAAATGTTTCTTTGACACTGGTAAAACAAGAGGTTATAGACAAAAAATTAAAAACAAAGATTGATGCTTTAGAGGATATAGTTCTAGAGTTAGGACAAGAGATAGAAAATATTAAGGTTCAGCTTTCCACCAGATGTCATGCCAGCTTTCGATACATATGCGTAACGCCATTAATCTATGACGAGCAACATAATTGGACTCTTACTAAAAATCATTTGTTAAAAATTTAAAAAGATAATAATATTTCACATGATATGGCTCAATTAAAAACTCAAATTGCGGTTATGAGTAAGGCACAAGATGGATCGGTTAACTTAGAAGATTTGGCTCAGGCTTTTAGTTCTAGTTTAAAGTCTCTGAACCCTATAACTTGGTTACATTGGATTGTTGTAGTTGCCGTGGCTGCAGGGGTAATCTTTCTTTTTCTTCTTATCCTTCCAATAATTTTCAAACTAGTCTTCTCCTCCATTTCTGCTGCCAAAAGAGATATTCATGAGCTCAAATTAAAAAATAAAAAAGCGGGAGAAATCACACGCATTTCTTGAACCCCGTAGTTTCACGCAGCCAAGCTGCAATCCAGGCAGAGGCTGTGTGATATTTACTGGGGAATGCCTTGTTTGGCAGGGCTGTTCAAGGAATGCCGCTGTGGGCCTCCTTGGCTGCAGATAGAGCTGAGCTGAAATTTCTCATGGCAAGCTGTGTGACCTTTTTCTGACCTGTTCTTTTACTTACAAGATGTCCCTGCCAGCCGGAGGTGCGAGCATCCAGGCGTAATAGTTCATCAGAGTTCATTCTTTGAGCTATGGTACTGGCCATGATTTATTTTCTAGAGATCCATTGCTTTGCTTTTAATCAGCTGTACAGTTATTACCTAGATACATTAAAGAATTAACCTCCCAACAATATCTATTATTTGTGTAGTTAGCTGGCTTTGGCACTCTGACATGGAAACCATCAGTTAGGTAAAGTTTCTAGTAAACCTAAGGGGGTCTTACAAGAAGGAAGCAAGATATTAAACTAAAACTGCACTAACAATACCTAGCCCTATAACATAGTGGTTTCCAAGGACTCTTGAACTACTAGCTTATCATTAACTGCAGAGGGACGCGATGACTTTGTGTGTATTCTCTAACGTTCATACCTGATTGATTTTGTATTTCCTTGTGCCAGATACTCATGGTAACCATTCTTTGTATACATTTCCCTGGATACATTTTTTCTTCAAGTAATATAATGCCAACTTGTATAAAAGTTCCTGCCTCAGAACAGTATAGTACATTCAGATGCATTCAGATCTTGTGTGTGTGTGTCTGTCATTCGCCGGACCTGTACCTTCCTGCATACCAAAGACCCTGATTCCCCCACGGGTGTGTATGTTCCGACTGAGTCGGTCCGTGGCAAATATACCCTTTTCTCAGCTCCACATGGTACCTTCTCCAAAATAGACCATATAATTTGTCACAAGACAGATGTCAACAAATACAAGAAGATCGAGCTAATCCCATGCCTCCTATCAGATCACCATGGAGTAAGAGTGGTCTTCAATAGCAACAAAAACAACAGAAAGCCCACATACACATGGAAACTGAACAATACTCTACTCAATGACACCTTGGTCAAGGAAGAAATAAAAAAAAGAAATCAAAAACTTTTTAGAATTCAATGAAAATGAAGGTACAACCTACCCAAATCTATGGGACACAATGAAAGCAGTGCTAAGAGGAAAACTCATAGTTCTAAGTGCATCCAAAAAGAAACTGGAGAGAGCATACACCAGCAGCTTAACGGCACACCTTAAAGCCCTGGAAGAAAAACAAGTTAGTTCACCCAGGAGGAGTAGAAGACAAGAAATCATCAAACTCAGGGCTGAAATCAATCAAATAGAAACAAAGAAACCGTACAAAGAATCAACAAAACCATGAGCTGGTTCTTTGAGAAAATCAACAAGATAGATAAACCCCTAGCCAGACTAACCAAAGGACACAGAGACAGTATACAAATTAACAAAATTAGAAATGAAAAGGGAGACATAACTACAGAAACTGAGGAAATTCAAAAGATCATCAGATCCTACTACAAAGGTCTATACTCAAAACAACTGGAGAATCTAGAGGAAATGGACAATTTCCTAGACAGATACCAAATACCAAAATTAAATCAGCATCAAATAGATCAGCTAAATAGTCCCATAACCCCTAAAGAAATAGAAGGGGTTATAGAAAGCCTCCCAACCAAGAAAAGTACGGGACCAGATGGTTTTAGTGCAGAATTCTACCAGACCTTCAAAGAAGACTTAACACCAATACTTTTCAAACTATTCCACAAAATAGAGACAGAATGGATACTGCCCAACTCATTCTTTGAAGCCACAATCATGCTAATACCTAAACCACAAAAAGATCCAACAAAGAAAGAGAACTACAGGCCCATTTCTCTTATGAATATCGATGCAAAAATACTAAATAAAATTCTTGCCAACCGAATCCAAGAGCACATCAAAACGATCATTCACCATGATCAAGTAGGCTTCATCCCAGGGATGCAGGGATGGTTCAACATATGGAAATCCATCAATGTAATCCACTACATAAACAAACTAAAAGAAAAAAGCCACATGGTCATCTCATTAGATGCTGAAAAAGCATTTGACAAAATTCAGCATCCTTTCATGCTAAAAGTCATGGAAAGAGCAGGAATTCAAGGCCCATACCTAAACATAGTAAAAGCAATCTACAGCAAACCAGTAGCCAACATCAAAATAAATGGAGAGAAACTTTCCATTTATTTCTAATAGTTTTCATTTGTCTGCCAATGTATCTGTAAAAATTTCCATGAAAACCTTCAATTTAACCATTTTCCAATGTATTTTCCCAATTTTTTCATAAATATGTTATATGAAAAATGCCAGTTTTATCAGAAAATGTCTCCAATTCTTTTTCCATTTATTTCTGTTAGTTTTCGTATGTCTACCAATGTATATGCAAAATTTTCCATGAAAATCTTCAATTTATGATTTTAACCATGTATTTTCCCAATTTTTCATCAATTTGATACAAGAAAATTGTCAATTTTATCATAAAATGTCTCCACTTGGTTTTTCCATTTACTTCTACTAGGTTTCATTTGTCTACCAATGTATCTATTAAATTTTCCAAGAAAAACTTCAATTTTAACATTTTTTGATGCATTTTCCCAATTTATTCATAAATATGTTATATGAAAATCATGAGTCTAATCAGAAAATGTCTCCAATTCTTTTTCCATTTATTTCTAATAGTTTTCATATGTCTCCCAATGTATCTGTAAAATTTTCCATGAAAATTTTCAATTTTAACATTTTTTCCAATTGATTTTCCCAATTTTTTTCACAAATATGTTATATCAAAACAGTCAGTTTTATCACAAAATATCTCCACTTTTTCCATTTATTTCTAATTGTTTTCATATGCCTACCCATGTACCTGTATCTGTAAAATTTTTCAAGAAAATCTTCAATTTTAACATTTTTCTGATGTATGAAAATCGTCGGTTTTATCAGAAAATGTATCCACTTCATTTTTAATTACCTCTAATAATTTTCATATGTCTACCAATGTATCTGTAAAATTTTTCAAGAAAATCTTCAATTTTATCATTTTTCACATGTATTTTCCCAATTTTTTCATAAATATGTTATATGAAAATGGTCAGTTTTATCACAATATGTCTCCAATTCTTTTTCCATTTATATCTAATAGTTTTTGTATGTCTCCATTTATTTCTCATAGTTTTCATATGTCTCCCAATGTATCTGTAAAATTTTCCAAGAAAATCTTAAATTTTGACATTTTTCCTATGTATTTTCCCATTTTTTCATAAATATGTTATATGAAAATCATCAGTTTTGTTTGTTTTTTTGTTTTAGGTTTTGTCAAGACTGGGTTTCTCTGTGTAGCCCTGGATGTCCTGGAATACAATCTATAGACCAGGCTGGCCTCGAATTCTTTAATCTACCTCCATCTGCGTCCCAAGTGCTGGGATTACAGGCATGCACCACCACTGCTTGGCTGAAAATCGTCATTTTTATCAGAAATTGTCTCCACTTCACTTTTCCATTTATGCCTAATAGTTTTGATACATCTGCCAATGAATCTCTAAAATTGTTCAAGAAAATCTTCAATTTTAACAGTTTTCTGATGTATTTTACCAATTTATTCAGAAAAAAATGTTATTTGAAAATTGCCAGTTTTATCAGAAAATGTCTCCAATTCTTTTTTCCATTTATTTTTAAAAGTTTTCATATGTCTACCAATGTACCTGTAAAATTTTCCAAGAAAATCTTCAATTTTAACATTGTCCCATATTATTTCCTTAATTTCATCACAAAAATGCTATATGAAAAACTTCAGTTTTATCAGAAAGGGTTTCCACTTCTTTATTCCATTTATTTCTAATATTATTCCAATGTCTACCAATGGATCTGTAAAATTTTCAAAGAAAATCTTCAATTTTAACATTTTTCTGACGTACTTTCCCAATTTATTCATACATGTTACATGAAAATCATCAGTGTTATCAGAAAATGCCTCCCCTTCATTTTTCCATTTATTTCTAATAGTTTTCATATGTCTATCAATGTATCTGTAAAATTTTCCATGAAAACCTTCAATTTTAACAATTTTTTGATGTATTTTCCCAATTTTTTCGTAAATATGTTATATGAAAAATGTCAGTTTTATAAGAAAATGTCTCCACTACTTTTTTTCCATTTACTTCTAATAGTTTTTATATTTCTACCATTGTATCTGTAATGTTTTCCAAGAAAATCTGCAATTTTAACATTTTATGATTAATTCTCCCATTTTCTCATAAATTTAATATATGAACATCTTCAGTTTTATCAGAAAATATCTACACTTAGTTTTTCCATTTACTTCTATTAGTTTTCTTTTATCTGCCAACATATATGTAAAACTATAAGAAAATCTTCAATTTTAAAGTTTTTCTGATGTATTTTACCAATTTATTTATAAAAATGTTATATGAAAATCTTCAGTTTCATCAGAAAATGATTCCAATTCTTTGCTCCATTTATTTCTAATAGTTTTCATATGTCTACCAATGTATCTGTAAATTTTTCCATGAAAATCTTCAATTTATCATTTTTCCTATGTATTTTCCCAATTTTTCATCAATTTGTTATATGAAAATCATCAGTTTTATCAGAAAATGTCTTCTTCCGTTTTTCAATTTGCTTCTAATAGTTTTCATGTCTACCAATGTATCTGTTAAATTATCCAAGAAAATCTTTACTTTTAACATTTTTCCTATGTATTTTGCCAATTTTTTTCATAAATATGTTATATGAAAATCATTTTATCAGAAAATGTCTCTTTTTTCCATTTATTCCTAATAGTTTTCATATGTCCACCCATGTATCTGTAAAATTTTCCAAGAAAATCTTCAATTTTAACATTTTTCCGATGTATTTTCCCAATTTTTTCATAAATATGTTACATGAAAATGGTGAGATTTTTCAGAGTATGTCTCCAATTTTTCCCATTTATTCCTAGTAGTTTTCATATGTCTCCCAATGTATCTGTAAAATTTTCCATGAAAATCTTCTATTTTAATATTTTCCCCATATATTTCCTTAATTTTATCACAAATATGTTATACAAAATGGTTAGTTTTATCAGAAAATGTTTCCAAGTCTTTTATACATTCATTTCTAATGGTTTTCATATGTCTCCCAATGTATCTGTAAAATTTCCCATTAAAATATGTAAAATTTTCCAAAAGCCTTCAATTTTAACATTTTCCGATGCATTTTCCCAATTTTTTCATAAATATGTATATGAAAATCTTCAGTTTTTTTCAGAAAATGTCTCCACTTCATTTTCCCTTTATTTCTAATAGTTTTCATTTGTCTACTAATGTATCTGTAAAACTTTCCAAGCAAAACTTTAATTTTAAACTTTTTCCGATGTATTTTCCCAATTTTGTCATAAATGTTTGTTATATGAAAATCATCAGTTTTATGTGAAAATATCTTCAATTCTTTTTTCCATTTATTCCTATTAGTTTTCAGATGTCTACCAATGTATGTGTAAAATTTTATGAGAAAATTTTCAATTTTAATATTTTTTCCGATGATGTATTTTCCCAGTTTTTTAAAAATATGTCATATGAAAATTGTCAGTTTTATCAGAAAATGTCTCCACTTCTTTTTTTCTTTCCTTTCTAAGAGTTTTCTTATGTCTACCAATGTGTCTGTAAAATTTTCCATGAAAATCTTCAATTTTAACATTTTTCCAATGTATTTTCCCAATTTTTTATAAATGTGTTCTATGAAAATCGTCAGTTTTAACAGAAAATGTCTCCCCTTCTTTTTTCATTTATTTCTATTAGTTTTCATATGCCTACCAATTTATCTGTGAAATTTCCATGAAAATCTTCAATTTACCCCCTTTTTGATGCATTTTCCTTATTTTTTCATCATTTTGTTATATGAAATTTGTCGGTTTTATCAGAAAATGTCTCCACTTCGTTTGTACAATTACTTCTAATAATTTTCATATGTCTGTCTACCAATGTATCTGTAAAATTTTCCAAGAAAATCTTCAATTTTATCATTTTTCTAATGTATTTACCCATTTTTTCATAAATATGTTATATGAAAACTCAAGAGAATATGGGTCAATAGATAGAAGCCAATAAATAGGAAACATGAAAATCACTTAAAGAAATGCAGGAGAAATTGCATCAACAAGCAGAAGTCATGAAAGAGGAAACACAAAAACCTTTTAAAGAAATACAAGAAAATACGAACAAACAAGTGAAGGAACTGAGCAAAACCATCCAGGATCTAAAAACAGAAGTAGAAACAACTAAGAAACAACAAAGGGAGACAACTTTGGAGATAGAAAACCTTGGGAAGAAATCAGGGGCTATAGATGCAAATATAAACAACAGAATACAAGAGATAGAAGAAAGGATCTCAGGTGCCGAAGATACCAGAGAAACCATTGACTCAATGGTGGAAGAAAAGCAAAAAGCAAAAAGCCTGTAGCCCAAAACATCCAGGAAATCCCGGACACAATGAGAAGACCAAACCTAAGCATTATAGGGATAGAAGAGAGTGAAGATCTACAACTTAAAGGGCCAGCAAATATCTTCTACAAAATTATGGAAGAAAACTTCCTTAACCTAAAGAGAGAGATGCCCATGAATATACAAGAAGCCTACAGAACTCCAAACAGACTGGACCAGAACAGAAATACTTCCGGTCACATAATAATCAAAACCCCAAATGTACTAAACAAAGAAAGAATATTAAGAGCAGTAAGAGAAAAAGGCCAAGTAACATATAAAGAAAGACCGATTAGAATTACATTGAACTTCTCACCAGAGACCATGAAACCTAGAAGATCTTGGGCAGATATCATGCAGACTATAAGAGAACTCAAATGCCAGCCAAGAATACTACTTGACCCAGCAAAACTCCCAATGACCATAGATGGAGAAACCAATATATTCCATGATAAAACAAAATTTACAAAATATCTTTCCACAAACCCAGCCCTACAAAGGATAATAGGTAGAAAACACCAATACAAAGAGGGAAACTACACACAGGAAACAGCAAAATAGTAACCTTCTTTCATCAACCCCAAAACAAGATAACCACTCAAATATAAAAAAATAACATAAAAAATAACAGGAAGAATAATCAAGACTCCTTAATATCTCTTAACACCAATAAACCAATTCCCCAATAAAAAGACATAGACTAACAGACTGGATATAGAAACAGAACCCTACAGTTTGCTTCTTACAGGAAACACTCCTCAGGGTCAAAGACAAACACTACCTCAGAGTAAAAGGCTGGAAATTTTTTTTACAAGCAAACGGTCTTAGGAAACAAACCTGAGCAGCCACTCTAATATCAGATAAAATTGATGTTCAACCTAAATTCATCAAAAGAGACACGGAAGGACACTTGCTGGTCAAAAGAAAAATCCACCAAGAAAAACTCTCCATTCTGAACATCCATGCTCCAAATGCAAGGACACCCTCATTCATAAAAGAAACTTTACTAAAGCTCAAAGCACACATTACAACTAACACAATAATTGTGGGCGACTTCAACACTCCACTTTCCTCAGTGGGCAGATCAGGAAAACGGAAACTAAACAGAGACAAAGTAAAGTTAATTGAAGCTTTGAACCAACTGGATTTAACAGATATATACAAAACATTTCATCCTAAAGCAAAAGAATATACCTTTTTCTTAGCACTTCATGATACATTCTCCAAAATCGACCATATAATTGGTCACAAGACAAACCTCAACAAATATAAGAAGATCAAAATAATCCCATGCCTCCTATCAGGTCACTATGGAATAAGAGTGGTCTTCAATAGCAAAAAAATAACAACAGAAAGCCAGTATACACATGGAGGCTGAACAATGCTCTACTCAATGATACCTTGGCCAAAGAAGAAATAAAGAAAGAAATCAAAGACTTTTAGAATTAATGAAAATGAAGGCACAACATACCCAAATTTATGGGATACAATGAAAGCAGTGCTAAGAGGAAAACTAATATCCCCAAGTGCCTCCAAAAAGAAACTGGAGAAAGTATACACTAGTGGCTTAACGGAACACCTGAAAGACCTGGAACAAAAAGAAGCTAATTCACCCAGGTGGAGTAGAAGAGAGGAAATCATCAAACTCAGGGCTGAAATCAATCAAGTAGAAAAAAAGGACCATAAAAAGAATCAACAAAACCAGGAGTTGGTTCTTTGAGAAAATCAACAAGATAGATAAACCCTTAGCCAGACTGACCAAAGGGCACAGAGACAGTATCCAAATTAACAAAATTAGAATTGAAAAGGGGGATATAACAACAGAAACGGAAGAAATTAGAAAAATCATCACATCATACTACAAAAGACCATACTCAACACAACTGGAAAACCTGGAGGAAATGGACAATTTCCTAGAGAGATACCAAATACCAAATTAAATCAGGATCAAATAGATCAGCTAAACTTTCCCATAACCCCTAAAGGAATAGAAGCGGTCATAGAAAGTCTCCCAACCAGAAAAAGGACAGGACCAGATAGTTTTAAAGCAGAATTCTATCAGACCTTCAAAGAAGACTTAACACCAATACTCTTCAAATTATTCCACAAAATAGTAACAGAAGGAAAACTACCAAACTCATTCTATGAAGCCACAATTACAGATACCAAAACCACATAAAGATCCAATACAGAACGAGAACTACAGGCCAATATCCCTAATGAATATGGATGCAAACATACTCAAAAAAATTCTTGCCAATCAAATCCAAGAAAACATCAAAACTTATTCACCATGATCAAATAGGCTTCATCCCAGTGATGCAGAGACGGTTCAATGTATGGAAATCCATTAATGTGATCGACTACATAAACAAACTTAAAGAAAAAAACCCACATGGTTATTTCATTATTTGTGGAAAAAGCATTTGGCTTCCGGGGCTACCCTCACGGGGGGTAGGGGGGGATCTGCTAGGCTCTCGCCGCCAGGCAGGCCGAGCTCCGCCTAGGCTCTGTGGGACGTCGCCCGCACCGTCAGGCTGTGCACCGAGGCAGCAGGCAGTAACCAGCTCGCGGGCCCCTGGACCAGCAGTAGCAGAGGGCCTCCATATTGCAACCAGGACACAGCTGGAGAGGCCCAGGTAGACAGACTCCATCAGGGGCTACCATCGCAAGGGTGGCAGCCAGCTCATGATCCCTTAAAGCAGCAGTCACGCATATTCACCAGTAGAGAAACAACAGGTGAGCCCAGCCTCACGGGAGATTCAAACACCAGCCAGTGACAACAAGGCCAATTAACACCAGAAATAAACAGATGGCAAAAGGAAAATGAAGGAACATTACTAACAAAAATCAAGGCAACATGACAGCATCTGAACCCAGTTCTCCAACAACAGTAAGCCCTGGATACCACAAAACACCAGAAAAACAAGACTTGGTTATAAAATCACTGGTCAGGATGCTGGTAGCTGAACACATAGAAAAATCTCGTAAAGAAATAGAGGAGAAAATGGATCAAAAGTTAGAAGCCTTTACGAGGCAAATACAAAAATCACTTCAAGAAATTCAGGAGAAGATGGATCAAACAGAAGAAGACAATAAGGAAGAAAGACAAAAGTCACTTAAAGAACTACAGAAGAACGTGGGCCAACAAGTAGAAGCTATGAAAGAGGAAGCACAAAAATCTATTAAAGAAATACATGAAAACACAATCAAGCAAGCAAAAGATCTGAGCACATCCATCCAGATACTAAAAACAGAAGTAGAAACAACTAAGAAATCACAGAGGGAGACAACATTGGAGATAGAAAACCTGGGGAAGAAATCAGGGGCCATAGACGCAAGTATCAACAATAGAATACAAGAGATAGAAGACAGAATCTCAGAAGCTGAAGATACCATAGGAACCATTGATTCAACAGTCAAAGAAAATACTAAATGCAAAAAGATGGTAACCCAAATCATCTAGGAAATCCAGGACACAATGAGAAGACCAAACCTAAGGATTATAGGTATAGACGAGAGTGAAGATTTACAAGTTAAAGGGCCACCAAATACCTTCTATAAAATTATGGAAGAAAATTACCCCAACCTAAGGAGAGAGATGTCCATGAATGTACAAGAAGCCTATAGAACCCCAAACAGACTGGACCAGAACAGAAATACCTCCCATCACATAATAATCAAAACTCCAAATGTACTAAACAAAGAAAGAATATTAAAGGCAGCAAGAGAAAAAGGCCAAGTAACATATAAAGGAAGACCTATCAGAATAACACCAGACTTCTCACCTGAGACCATGAAAGCTAGAATATCCTGGGCAGATATCATGCAAACTCTAAGAGAACACAAATTTCAGCCAAAACTACTTTACCAAGCAAAACTCTCAATCACCAATAAGTGGATATTAATGAGCCCAGAAGCCCTAAATACTCAAAACACAAATAGCAAGTCAAATGATTCCCAAGAAGAAGAAAGGAGAGGACCCTGGGCTTGTAAAGATTGCATCCAGTTTAGTAAAGAAACCGAGGGGGGAGGGGGAATGATTGGGGAACAGTTGGGGGGGGAGAGGAACTATGGGAACTATGGTGGGTGGGAACTGGGAAAGGGGAAAGCCTTTGGGATGTAAACATAGAACATAGAAAATAAAAATTAAAAAAAAAACTCTCAATCGCCATAGATGGAGACATCAAGGTATTCCATAACAAAACCAAATTTGCACGATATCTTTCCACAAATCCAGCCCTACAAAGGATAATAGGGGGAAAACACAAAGACAAGGATGGAAACTACACCCAGGAAGAGGCAAGATAGAAACCTTCTCTCATCAAACCCAAAAGAAGATAATCTCTCGAATACAAAAAATAAGTAAGTAAATAAATAAATAAATAAATAAATAAATAAAAATAAAGAAATAAAAATGATTTCAAAAATGTCTGGAGGTAATAATTACTATTCCTTAATATCTCTTAACATCAATGGACTCAATTCCCCAATAAAAAGACATAGATTAACAGACTGGATACCGAAACAGGTCCCTACATTTTGATGCATACAGGAAACACATCTCAGTGTTAAAGACAAACACTGAAAAAGGCTGGAAGACAATTTTACAAGCAAATGGTCTCAGGAAACAAGCTGGAGTAGCCATTCTAATATCAGATAAAATAGACTTCCAACCTAAAGTCATCCAAAGAGACTCAGAAGGTCACTTCTTGACGGCCAAAGGGAAAATCTGTATGACAGGAATTTCAAGTCCTTGAAGAAAGAAATCGAAGAAGACCTCAGAATATGGAAAAATATTTCTTGCTCCTGGATTGGCAGGATCAATATAGTAAAAATGGCCATATTGCCAAAAGCAATATACAGATTCAATGCTATCCCCATCAAAATCCCAACACAATTCTTCATAGATCTAGAAAGAGCAATTCTCAAATTCATCTGGAGCAACAAAAAACCCAGGATAGCTAAAACTATTCTCAACAATAAAAGGACTTCTGGGGAAATCAATATCCCTGACCTCAAGCAGTACTACAACAAATGGTGCTGGTTCAACTGGAGGTCAACATGCAGAAAAATGCGAATTGACCCACTCTTATCTCTTTGCACTAAGATCAACTCCAAGTGGATCAAGGACCTCCACATAAAACCAGACACACTGAAACTATTAGAAAAGAAACTGGGGAAGATCCTGGAGGACATGGACACAGGGGGAAAGTTCCTGAACAGAACACCAATAGCTTATGCTCTATGATCAAGAATTGACAAATGGGACCTCATAAAATTACAAAGTTTCTGTAAGGCAAAGGACACTGTCAGAAGGACAAAACGGCAACCAACAAAGTGGGAAAAGATCTTCACCAACCCCACATCCGACAGAGGACTAATATCCAATATATACAAAGAACTCAAGAAGTTAGACCCCAAAGAACCAAATAACCCTATCAAAAAATGGGGTACAGAGATAAACAAAGAATTTTCATCAGAAGAAATTCGGATGGCCGAGAAACACCTTAAGAGATGTTCAACATCATTAGTCATCAGGCAAATGCAAATCAAAACAACCCTGAGTTTCCACCTCACACCAGTCAGAATGGCTAAGATTAAACTCAAGAGACAAGTGCTGGCAAGGACCTGGAGAAAGAGGAACACTCCTCCACTGTTGGTGGGATTGCAAAATGTTAAAACCACTCTGGAAATCAGTTTGGTGGTTCCTCAGAAAATTGGGCATGTCACTTCCAGAGGACCCTGGCATACCACTCCTGGGTATATACCCAGAGGATTCCCCTGCATACAATAAAGACACATGCTCCACTATGTTTATAGCAGCCTTGTTTATAATAGCCAGAAATTGGAAGGAGCCCAGATGTCCCTCAAAGGAGGAATGGATACAGAAAATGTGGTATATTTATACAATGGAATACTACTCAGCAATTAAAAATAATGAATTCACTCAATTTGTAGGTAAATGGTTAGACTTGGAAAATATCATCCTGAGTGAGTTAACTCAATCACAAAAGAATACACATGAAATGCAATCACTGATAAGTGGATATTAATGAGCCCAGAAGCCCTAAATACTCAAGGCACAATTAGCAAGTCAAATGATTCCCAAGAAGAAGAAAGGAGAGGACCCTGGGTCTGTAAAGATTGGATTCAGTTTTGTAAAGAAACTGTGGGGGGAGGGGGATTGATTGGGGAATAGTTGGGGTGGAGAGGAACTATGGGACTTTTGGTGGGGGGTAACTGGGAATGGGGAAAGCCTTTGGAATGTAAACATAGAATATAGAAAATAAAAATTAAAAAAAGAAAAAGAAAAAAAAGCATTTGACAAAATTCTGCATCCTTTCATGCTAAAAGTCTTGGAAAGAATAGGAATTCAAGGCCCATACCTAAACATATTAAAAGTAATATACAGAAAACCAGTAGCCATCATCAAAATAAACTGAGAGAAACTTGAAGTAATCCCACTAAAATCAGTGTCTAGACAAGGCTGTCCTCTCTCCATATCTTTTCAATATAGTACTTGAAGTTCTAGCGAGAGGAATTAGACAACATAAGGAAGTCAAAAGGATACAGATTGGAAAGGAAGAAGTAAAACTATCACAATTTGCAGATGATATGATAGTATCTGTAAGTGAGCAAAAAAACTCCACCAGAGAACACGTACAGCTGATAAACAACTTCAGCAAAGTGGCTGGTTATAAAATCAACTTAAGTAAATCAGTAGCCTTCCTGTACTCAAGGGACAAGCAGTCTGAGAAAGAAGTTAGGGACCTGTACTTATTTAAAGGAGTTATTTATGTCCTTCTTGAAATCCTCTATCAGCATCATGAGATGAGATTTTAAATCTAGATCTTGCTTTTCTGGTGTGTTGGGGTATCCAGAACTTGCTGTTGTGGGACAATTTGGTTCAGAGGGTGCCATGTTGCTTTGGTTTCTGTTGTTAATGTTCTTGTATTGACTTTTGCCATCTGGTTATCTCTGATGTTAGCTGGTGTTGCTGACTCTATCTGTGGCTTATCAGCTATGCAATCCTCTGTGTCTGTGCTCCTTGGAGATCTGTTCTTTCTGTGTACACAGATATGTAGGTACTACTGCAATACCTGCTCTCTTGTGGTTGTATTTGGGAATGTAGCTCTGTGGCCCTGATCAATTCTGGTTGTAGGCAGAAATTGGAAGACTCCTGTCCTAGGCTGCTCCTAGGCTCTTGTGTCCTCAGGATTTCTGGCTGTGTCCTATGAGCAGAGGGAGTGGTTCTACCTATGAATGCATGCCTCTCCACACTCCTGGATGGTTAAGATATCTCCTTGCCCCACTTGAGTATGTTGTGCTGTGTAGATCCTCATTTTCAATTGTGTAAAATATATTCAGATAAACATAAACGTTAACTTGATGTCTCTATTGGCCTACATTGTCATTTCTGGTTTTACTTACTAGCATTTTCTGGAATAATTATATGTCCAATAATCCATTCCAGAAAAACTAATTATGTATGTTATAAAACAAAATATAACAATAATTATGTAAAATTTGGAACTGGAATGACTGGAGCATCAATTTTTCTGCTATTTATAATTGCTATTTTTCAGATTATAACTTAATTACAATAACATTTATCCTTTGTCTTTTTACCCTTCAAACTCTCCCATAAATCTCTTTCCACCCTTTTTAAATTCATGGATACTCTTTTAAGTCGTTATTGCATGCATATATGTATTTGTATATACATATGTATTTCTAAACATAATGAGTTTAATCCATAATATTAATTGCATGTTTTCATTATCAAACATTTGGTACTCAACAACCATTTGGTGTGTTCTTAGTTGGGGAAGAATATTTCCTCTGCTTCCAGCATTTCTGTTACCTGTTGTTCTTTATATAGGGTTCATGGAATTTCAGCTATTTCCTGTCCACATTGGCATGTCATTGATATCATCCTTATTCAAATGATATTTAGTCAGCTACATTTATGAGAATATTAATAAGGTATAGTTTCTGGCATTACTAGGAGACAGAAATTCATAGCAAATTTCAGGAATTTCTGGCTCTTAAATTCTTTCTGATTCCTCTTCTCCAACGTTACCTTAGCCTTTGGTGCTAGAGTGCTTTGTAGATATATACATTCATAATAGGCTCCATGACCCTGTATTTTGAATAGCTATTTCTGTTGTGGTCCCCATCTGTTGCAAAAAGTAATTTCCCCAAAAAGTGATGAATGTTATACTTGTCTGTGGGCATAAGACAAACGTTTAGATTGTTGTTAGGGATTATGTTTTAATAAATTGGTAGTTGTAAATTCTCCCCAGTAATCATAATTTCACTAGCACAAAGTCATTAGATAGGTTTCTGATCCAAGATTTGTTTTTCCTTGTGTTTGGTTAGTCTTAAGGCCAGTTAGAGAGAAATTAACACCACGGTTTGCATGCCACTACTCATCTTTTTTTTTTTAATTTTTATTTTCTATATCCTATGTTTACAGTCCAAAGGCTTTCCCCTTTCCTGGTTCCCCCACCCACCATACGTCCCATAATTCCTTTCCCCCAAAACCATTCCCCAATCACCTCCCCCCACGATTTCTCTGTTCTGGGTCTACAAAACTGGATCCAATCTTTTCAGGCCCAGGGTCCTCTCCTTTCTTCTTCTTGGGAATCATTTGACTTGATAATTGTGCCTTGAGTATTTAGGGCTTCTGGGCTCATTAATATCCACTTATCAATGATTGCATTTCATGTGTATTCTTTTGTGATTGGGCTAACTCACATAGGATGATATTTTCCAGATCTAAACATTTAGCTACAAATTGCATGAATTTATTATTTTTAATTGCTGAGTAGTATTCCATTGTATAAATATACCACATTTTCTGTATCCATTCCACCTTTGAGGGATATTTGGGCTCCTTCCAATTTCTGGCTATTATAAACAAGGCTGCTATAAACTTAGTGGAGCATGTGTCTTTATTGTATGCAGGGGAATCCTCTGG
Organism: Apodemus agrarius; assembly: GCA_964023405.1. Lineage (NCBI taxonomy): Eukaryota > Metazoa > Chordata > Mammalia > Rodentia > Muridae > Apodemus > Apodemus agrarius. The sequence continues at coordinate 109,205,814 of OZ030010.1, forward strand.
GTATATGCCCAGGAGTGGTATGCCAGGGTCCTCTGGAAGGGACATGCCCAATTTTCTGAGGAACCACCAAACTGATTTCCAGAGCGGTTTTACCATTTTGCAATCCCACCAACAGTGGAGGAGTGTTCCTCTTTCTCCACAACCTCGCCAGCACTTGTTGTCTCTTGAGTTTTTAAACTTAGCCATTGTGACTGGTGTGAGGTGGAATCTCACGTTCATTTTGATTTGCATTTCCCTGATGACTAATGATGTTGAACATCTCTTAAGGTGTTTCTCGGCCATCCGAATTTCTTCTGGTGAAAATTCTTTGTTTAGCTCTGTACCCCATTTTTTGATAGGGTTATTTGGTTCTTTGTAGTCTAACTTCTTGAGTTCTTTGTATATATTGGATATTAGCCCTCTGTCGGATGTGGGGTTGGTGAAGATCTTTTCCCACTTTGTTGGTTGCCGTTTTGTCCTTCTGACAGTGTCCTTTGCCTTGCAGAAACTTTGTAATTTTATGAGGTCCCAATTGACAGTTCTTGATCTTAGAGCATAAGCTATTGGTGCTCTGTTCAGGCACTTTCCCCCTGTGCCCATGTCCTCCAGGGTCTTCCCCAGTTTCTTTTCTAATAGTTTCAGTGTGTCTGGTTTTACATGGAGGTCCTTGATCCACTTGGAGTTGATCTTAGTACAAAGAGATAAGGGTGGATCGATTCGCATTCTTCTACATGATGACCTCCAGTTGAACCAGCACTATTTGTTGAAAAGGCTATCTTTTTTCCACTGGATGGTTGTGGCTCCTTTATCAAAGATCAAGTGACCATAAGTCTGTGGGTTCATTTCTGGGTCTTCAATCCTATTCCATTAGCTGACCTAGTTGATGCTGATTTAATTTCGGTATTTGGTATCTGTCTAGGAAATTGTCCATTTCCTCCAGATTCTCCAGTTGTGTTGAGTATAGGCCTTTGTAGTAGGATCTGATGATCTTTTGAATTTCCTCAGTTTCTGTTGTTATATCCCCCTTTTTCATTTCTAATTTTGTTAATTTGGATACTGTCTTTGTGTCCTTTGGTTAGTCTGGCTAAGGGTTTATTTCTCTTGTTGATTTTCACAAAGAACCAGCTCCTGGTTTTGTTGATTCTTTGTATGGTTCTCGTAGTTTCTACTTGATTGATTTCAGACCTGAGTTTGATGTTTTCCTGTCTTCTACTCCTCCTGGGTGAATTAACTTCTTTTTGTTCCAGGGCTTTAAGGTGTGCCGTTAAGCTGCTAGTGTATGCTCTCTCCAGTTTCTTTTTTGATGCACTTATAGCTGTGAGTTTTCCTCTTAGCATTGCTTTCATTGTGTCCCAAAGATTTGGGTAGGTTGTACTTTCATTTTCATTGAATTCTAAAAAGTCTTTGATTTCTTTTTTTATTTCTTCCTTGACCAAGGTGTCATTGAGTAGAGTATTGTTCAGTTTCCATGTGTATATGGGCTTTCTGTTGTTTTTGTTGCGATTGAAGACCACTCGTACTCTTGGTGATCTGATAGGAGGCATGTGATTAGCTCGATCTTCTTGTATTTGTTGACATCTGTCTTGTGACCAATTATATGATCAATTTTGGAGAAGGTACCATGTGGTGCTGAGAAAAAGGTATATTTTTTAGCTTTAGGATGAAATGTTCTATATATATCTGTTATATCCAATTGGTCCAAAGTTTCAATTAGTTTCACTGTGTCCCTGTTTAGTTTCTGCTTTCCTGATCGGTCTATTGAGGAGAGTGGAGTGTTGAAGTCATCCACAATTATTGTGTTAGGTGTAATGTGTGCTTTAAGCTTTAGTAAGGTTTCTTTTACGAATGAGGGTGCCCTTGCATTTGGAGCATAGATGTTCAGTATTGAGAGCTCTTCTTGGTGGATTTTCCCTTTGACCAGCAAGAAGTGACCTTCTGAGTCTCATTTGATGACTTTAGGCTGGAAGTCAATTTTATCTGATATTCGAATTGCTACTCCAGCTTGTTTCCTTAGACCATTTGCTTATAAAATTATCTTCCATCCTTTTACTCTAAGGCATTGTTTGTCTTTGACACTAAGATGTGTTTCCTCTATGCAGCAAAATGTAGGGTCCTATTTCTGTATCCAGTCTGTTAATCTATGTCTTTTTATAGGGGAATTGAGTCCATTGATGTTAAGAGATATTAAGGAATAGTAATTATTACCTCCAGACATTTTTGAATTTTTTTTTTATATTTGAGAGGTTATCTTCGTTTGGGTTTGATAAGAGGAGGTTTCTATCTTGCTTCTTCCGGGGTGTAGTTTCCTTCTTTGTCTTGGTGTTTTCCCCCTATTATCCTTTGTAGGGCTGGATTTGTGGAAAGATATCATGCAAATTTGGTTTTGTCATGGAATACCTTGTTGTCTCCATCTATGGTGATTGAGAGTTTTGCTGGGTAAAATAGTTTTGGCTGAAATTTGTGTTCTCTTAGAGTTTGCATGATATCTGCCCAGGATCTTCTAGCTTTCATGGTCTCAGGTGAGAAGTCTGGTGTTATTCTGTTAGGTCTTCCTTTATATGTTACTTGGCCTTTTTTTCTTGCTGCCTTTAATATTCTTTCTTTGTTTAGTACATTTGGAGTTTTGATTATTATGTGACGGGATGTATTTCTGTTCTGGTCCAGTCTGTTTGGAGTTCTATAGGCTTCTTGTATATTCATGGGCATCTCTCTCTTTAGGTTGGGGAAGTTTTCTTCCATAATTTTGTAGAAGATATTTGCTTGCTTTTGTAAATCTTCACTCTCGTCTATACCTATAATCCTTAGGTTTGGTCTTCTCATTGTGTCCTGGGTTTCCTGGTTGTTTTGGCTTACAACCTTTTTGCATTTTGTATTTTCTTTGACTGTTGCATCAATGGTTCCTATGTTATCTTTGGCTTCTGAGATTCTGTCTTCCTTCTCTTGTATTCTATTGTTGATATTTGCATCTATGGCCCCTGATTTCTTCCCAAGGTTTTCTATCTCCAATGTTGTCTCCCTTTGCAATTTCTTAGTTGTTTCTACTTCTGTTTTTAGAACCTGGATCGATATGCTCAGATCTTTTGCTTGCTTCATTGTGTTTTCATGTATTTCTTTAAGAGATTTTTGTGTTTCCTCTTTCATAGCTTCTACTTGTTGACCCACGTTCTTCTGTATTTCTTTAAGTGATTTTTGTCTTTCCACCTTATTGACTTCTGCTTTTTGATCCATCTTCTCCTGAATTTCTTTAAGAGATTTTTTGCTTGCCTTGTAAAGGCTTCTAACTTTTGATCTATTTTCTCCTCTATTTCTTTAAGAGATTTATCTATGTATTCTGCTACCAGCATCCTGACCAGTGATTTTAGATCCAAGTCTTGTTTTTCTGGTGTGTTGGGGTATCCAGGGCTTCCTGTTTTTGGCAAACTGTGTTCAGATTCTGTCATGTTGCCTTGATTTCTGTTAGTAACGTTCCTTTGTTTTCCTTTTGCCATCTGGTTATTTCTGGTGTTAGTTGGCCTTGTTGTCACTTCTGGTGTTTGCACCTCCAGCGAGGCTGGGCTCACCTGTCGTTTCTCTACTGGAGACTATGCTGCAAGATAGAGACTGCCTCTGCGAGTGCTGAGTGGACCTCAGGGAGGGCGGTTCCCAACCAAGTTGGTGCAAGGCCAGAGGGCGTGGACATGTCTCTCCAGCTGCTACCCTTTCCCTGGTTAGTGGGGTGAGCCTGGAGGATCCTCCTGAGTGATGATAGCCCCTGATTGAATCTGTCTCCCTGGGCCTCTCTAGCTGTGTCCTGATAGCAATATGGAGGTCTACCAAGGGGCCGCTGTCAGCCTGCTCCCAGCTGCCTTGGTGCAAGGCCGGAGGGCGTGGAGAAGTCCCGCAGAGCCTTGGTGCTGGGCCTGGCTGGTGGCGAGAACCTTGTGGATCCACCAGCGCGATGGTAGCCCCAGCTGGAGTCTGTCTACCTGGGCCTGTCTAGCCCTGTCCTGGTAGCAATATGGAGGCTTACCGTGACAGCTGCTGTAAGGGACCGTGAGCAGGCTGCTCCCAGCTGCCCTGGTGCAAGGCCAGAGGGCATGGAAAAGTCCCGCAGAGCCTCGGCGATGGGCCTGGCTGGTGGGGAGAACCTGGTGGATCCACCCGCGTGATGGTAGCCCCGGCTGGAGTCTGTCTACCTGGGCCTCTCTAGCCCTGTCCTGGTAGCAATATGGAGGCTTACTGGGACAGCTGCTGTAAGGGACCACGAGCAGGCTGCTCCCAGCTGCCCTGGTGCAAGGCCAGAGGGCCGCCACTACTCATCTTTATTTATTATGTCTACATCTTCATCTGAAGGCTGCTAGTGAAAGACTGACTTCCAGGCAACTAGGGTGAGGGATTTAAGCCCACACCCACAATGACACACCTACTCCAGCAAGGCCACACCTCCTAATAGTGCCACTCCCTGGGAAAAGCATATACAAACCATCACATTCCACTCCCTGGCCCCCATAGGCTTGTTCAAACATGAGTCTATGGGGGCCATACTTAAACATAGCATAATGCAAAATACATTTAGTCCAACTTCAAAAGTCCCTGTAGACTATAGCTGTCTCAACAGTGTTAAAAGTCCAAAGTTCAAGATCTCTTTTGAGATTCATCCAATCACTTAACTGTAATCGCCCAAGCAAGACTAGAAACCATTTGGGCAAAGTCCAAACTCTTCATCTCCATGTCTGATGGCAAAGCAGTCTTCAGATATCCAACTCCTTTTTCATCTTTGTTGACTTCAACAAGGTTCTTTCTCCTGGGCTTGTTCCACTCCCTGTTAGCAGCTTTCCTTGGCAGGCATCCTGTGGCTCTGGCATCATTAACATCTAGGGTACCCAAAGTCAATTCAGCTTCTCAGCTTCTTGTTCCAATGTCTGAGATCCACACATGAACTTCTGTGCATCTCCAAAGAGCTGATGTCAATTCTCCAGCTCTGTCCTCTGTAGCACTCTAAGTTCATATTGATCTGCTCCACTGCCACTGCTGTTCTTGGTGGTCATCCCATGGTACTGGCATCTCCAATATGCTAGGGCAACTATTCTTCACCAAAGCCTCTCATAGGTGCTCTTCATGGTACCAAGCCTCAACTCCTTTGCATGACCCCTTCAGTCCTGGGCTGTCAATTACAACTGAGGGTACACTTTCACCAATGGCCTTCCATGGCCTCTCACAGTACCAAGCTGTTCTTCATGATGCCTTCAAAACCAGTACCACCTGGATGATTCTTACAGGTTACCAAATACAGCTGCAACATGAGGAACACTTGGCTATCTCTGGAATACAGCTTCTTTGTGCTCTCAGAAAACACTTCCCATATTTCACCTCAGTGATGCTGGTCTTTTCTTACCACCACTAATTTCTTAGCTCCAGCTAACCAGCATCAATTGTTCCAGTAGTCTCCTTCTCCTCTTGAATATAAAGCCAGAGACACATGGCTGAAGCTGCTGAGTTCTACTGCTTACAGGAGCTGGAACATTGGCCCTCTTGTTCTATTACATTACCACTAGCTTCCTTTTTCCCAGCTCCTTCACTGCCTATGTTGGCTGTCCTGAATCTTGCTCCTTAGACTGACTTTGAACTCAAGAGATCTGCATGCCTGTCTCCTAAACACTGGGATTAAAGGTGTGGTCCACCAAGCCTGGATTTAAGTTTTTCTTCACCTAGAATTTGCTCTGTTCTAGGCTGGCCTTGAACTCAGAGATCTGCTTATCTTTGCCTCCTGGGAATAAAGCCTTGTACTACCATGCCTGGACCTAAAGTTAACTGGGTGAATCTTGTCCCCAAAGTCACCACTCCTTTAATTCAATTTAATATCCTTGAATTCAGCTCCATTTCACTTCCTGGTGTCCCTTTAATACTCAAACTATATATTTTGTACTTTTCCTTTCTCAGCTTGCTATGTTTGTTCAAAATTTTCTTCATCAGACTTAACCAGAGAACAAAGTCTTTGTTGGGCTTTTTTGAGGCTTCTTTTGCAGATGCAATTAATATAAGTCTCTTTACTTTAGCCCTAGGCATTCTCTTCAGACAATGGCAAAAAGCAGCCAATTTCTTTACCAAAACATCACAAAAACAGTATCTCAGCCACATATTAAAGTTCTTCTCCATTGAAACCTCTTGGGCTGTCAGGCCTACACAGTTAAAATGACCCTCAGCACCACTGTCTTCCATATTCCTACTAGTCTGACCCATTAAGCCCCACTTAAAGAATTCTGTGGCTTTCCAAATCCAAAGTCCCAAAATCCACATTCTTCCAAACAAAAGCACGGTCAGGCCTATCACAGCAATACCCCACTCCTGGTACCAACTTATGTCTTAGTTTGGGTTTCAATGCTGTAAACAGACACCATGACCAATGCAAGTTTTATAAAAGACAACATTTAATTGGGGCTGGCTTACAGGCTCAGAGGTTCAGTCCATTGTCATCAAGGTAGAAACATGGCAGCATCCAGGCAGATAAGGTGCAGGAATAGCTGAGTGTTCTACATCTTCATCTGAAGGCTGCTAGTGAAAGACTGACTTCCAGGCAACTAGGATGAGGGTTTTAAGCTCACACCCACAATGACACACCTACTCCAGCAAGGCCACAACTCCTAATAGGTTTACTTCCTGGGCCAATCATATACAAACCATCACACATAGGTAGGTAAGAATCTCTATTCCCTTCCTCCTTTGGAAGCTTACATGGCACCTTCTGGTATCATGAAAGCTAGTCCTCATGAAATGGGAAGGGAAGAAATGCAGAGAATAGCAAACCCCTTTTCTGTTGATGAGATTGCAAACTGGTGCAATCACTATGGTGATCTGTGTGAAGAATTCTGAAAAAGCTAGACAAAGCAATATATGACCTACTTTCCTACTCCCTGGTATATACCCAAAACTTGACATCCTACTCCTTAGAAGCTTACTCAACCATGTGTAGTGATGCTCGATTCATAATAGATAAGAAATGGAAAGAACTTAAATGGCTTATAATCAACAAGTGGATAATGAAAATATTATACATGTGAATTGTAGAACATCATACAATTGTAATGAAAAATGACATGAAATTTGCAGAAATATAGAAAGCTATAACTAGATAAGATCACATTAAGTGGGGTATTCTAGTCCCAGAAAGAAAAAATATTGCATTTTCCTTCTTCTTCTTCTTCTTCTTCTTCTTCTTCTTCTTCTTCTTCTTCTTCTTCTTCTTCTTCTTCTTCTTCTTCTTTGGATTTGGTTTTTTTGAGATAGGGTTTTTCTGTATAGCCCTGGCTGTCCTGGAACTCACTCTGTAGACCTGGCTGGCCTCGAACTCAGAAATCCGCCTGCCTCTGCCTCCAAGTGCTGGGATTACAGGTGTGCACCACCACCACCCGGCTGCATTTTCCTTCTTATTGTTGGCTAATAGGTACAAATCTTCAGATATTAGTATATAGCATGTGGTACCTACATAGACCAGAAAAGCAAAACAAGATCATTGCCAGAATTGGGGAGATAAGGTTCAATAAAAAAGGACCAGCAGTGTGTAAGTAATAAGGGGAATAGGAAAAGAGTGTGGCTCCTAGGAGATGAGAGATAGGTAAATACAGAATATGGAATAAGTTGGAAAAATGGTAAATGGGATAGGGAAAATGAAAAGAGGGACTCTGTAGGGAAGAGAAAAGATAAATACAGGAGGAGGGAGATGGAAAAAATAACAATAAGGATTTCTGAAAAAACATGCAAGGAATTGTACTATCAACTATATACACCTAAATGTACACAATTGTGAGTATAAGTGTACATCTACAGTTTTAGCAAACTTTCCTTATCTGGGCTGATGTTTCTCCCTCCAGGAGACAAAGCTCACCTAAGAGGGCCCCAAATGCCATATATGAGAAGCTATCTTTTAAGTTGTTGCCAGGGCTGCCTAAGACACTCTTAAAAATACAGTTTAACCCTAACTTTTCAGTTGGGTCCCCATAATCAGTCTGATGGATGGCTGTGTGTATCTGCACCTGCATTGGTCAGTCTCTGGCACAGCCTCTCATGGGACAGCTATACTAGGCTCCTGTAAGCAAGTGCTACTTGGCATGAGCAATAGAGTCTGGGTTTGGAGTCTGCAGATAGGATGGATTGCCTAGTGGGGTGGTCTCTGGATGGCCTCTCTTTCAGGCTCTGCTCCATGCTTTGTCCCTGCATTTCCTTTAGACAGGAGCAATAAAAAACACACATGGAATGAACTCACTGATAAGTGAATATTAGCCCAGAAGCTAGGAATACCCAAGATACAATTCACAGACCACATGAAACTCAAGAAGAATGAAGACCAAAGTATGGATATTTCGGTCCTTCTTAGAAGAGAGAATAAAATACCCATTGGTGGCTTTCATTTAATTCACTGTTTTAATGCCTTTAAAAGCTAATAGTTCATAATGATAGTAGACTACTCTAACTTCCAATAAGTTACAACAGTTATAACAGAGGCTGCCATTTTTAAAACAATTTAAGATGGTATTGAATGTATAGATTGATGGCAGAGAAGCATTTAGACTGTTTAATTTTATACATATCCCAAAAGCATATCATATATTGTAAAACTTCATTGGAAATAGTTAAAATTACAAAATTATAGAATTATTTTTACTATCTGAAATTTGTCTAAAGGTATCTTACCTCTCTATATATAATTTATAACATTTGTTCACTCTAATAATGCCATGATTAATTGGACTTCATGAAGAATATACAGCATGTAAATGGATACATTAATAAATAAATATGTCCAATAATATGATGGGTACGCTGTATGAAAGGATTGATTCATACTCAAAGGCTTGGGCAATTGAAGGTCCTACAACATGCTGGGCATCTCTTGAAGAACAAATTATTGACTTCTGTAATTCTCACAAGCAAGAACCAAGTATTAAGTTAGAGAAATGTGTTCAGTGAATCCCATACTTGATGCTACTCCAATATTGTTTCAACAAATGGTTGCCAGTTTGAAGTCTGTCCCATAACTTAAAAATATCCTAGTATGTGTTCATATTTCAATTTAGGGTACTCTGCATCTTGACCCAAATGATTTCTTTTTCTATAGGTTTAGAGTGTTTATTCATGAAAACAGTATATTGTATATGTATGTTACTGTTTTTTAATATAAAATCCCAAGTTTCAAATTTTGAAAGTGATACACAATACATGTTTTTAACAAACTAATAAATCTTTAAAGGTAAAATTTAAAAGGAAATTTACAACATAAAATACCTGGGTTTCAAAATCAAGAGAAAGCAGTCTGAAAGAGGCGATGTATGGTATAAAGCAGATGAAAATGAATTTTGATTGGCTGTTTTTCCACGATAGGAACAGAGCATTTATTCAGGATACCTAAATTACTAGTAGATGTTTAGTAGATATAACACATTAACTGTTGTGTTGGCTCTTTTAATTTTATTAATTTTATTGGCATGAAATAGACTTGTTTGGGAAGAAACAACCAAGTTGAAGAATTACTTTTATCAGATTTGTCCTATAGGCAAGTCTGTGAGACATTTCTTGATTGGTGATTGATGCAGCAGGCCATCCTACTATGGGTACTGCCACTCATTCTTGTATAAGAAAACAAACTGAGGGAACTAAGGAGAGCAACCCAGTGTTAGACATCTGCCCTGATTTCCCTTGTGACAAACTATAAATGGAATGATGAAATAAACCCTTTCCTTCCCAGCAGGTCATGACTTTTTATCACAACATAGAAATGAAACTAGAACATCTACATAAATATAATCTACAAATTTTCATACATATGTGTTAAGGTTTTAATTAAAATCCGAAGCCTCAGTCTCTCAAAGTGGTTCAAAATACATGTTTTTTAAACAAATAAGCTTTTTAAAGAAAGAGGAAAGAAAACAAATGTATTTAGTGTACATCTTCAAAAATGAAAGGATGTGACATAGTATTGGCTCATTGACAGTAAGAGCTTACACTGTCAAATTTTAAACAGTAATCTAGAGAGACATGGGAATTACCTCTTCTGTGGTTGTTTCCTTGCTCTCTGCCATGAGAGTTATTGGTTTTAACTCTGAAATGGTTAGACCCCAAATAAACTCTCATGTCTTCTTACACTGAAATACAATCTTAACATTCTGCCATTTCCTTTGATAAACACGATTTTCCCTCTGATGTGCCCCCTCCCAATTTCATGTCATCTTTTATATGAGGTAATTCAATAAGTTCAATTAGTACTGCCCATGAGAACTTGGATATGAGTGTATCCACTAGAACACAGAAAACCTGCTCATTAGTTAGAACACCCCTCCAACAGATTCCAACTGCCACTTTATCCTCCTAAGAGGTGGGGCATGGAGAACACATCCACATATATATGTGCATAATTCTGGTTGGCCTATCCTTATATGGATATCTAGATAAACATAGTTGCTGTGCGTTCATGAATGAAATGCCCATATTCCTGTCGAGAAGTCAGCATTTCATAGCACTGCTCATTTTCTGTCCCTTATATTGTTCTTCTGTCCTCCTCCTCCTTGGTGCTGTTCCCTGAGATTCAGAGAGTATGAAAGGTGGCATTGTGGTCTCATTTGGGATTTCACTTTAACTGTCACTTATTCTCTGAACACTGGAAAGTTGTTGGTCTTCCCAATGATTGTTATACACTTCAATAGAAGCTTTTTGGACTAAGGTTGCTAGCAATCTATGTGTGTAAACATAAACATAGAAGGAAATGTTACACCATCTCCATGAACAAAATTATAATAGGTTCTTTCCTATGACCTATAAACTCCCCATCCATGAACATTTAACTACAATTTTAGTACCAAACATTAAATTCTCTCATGTCAATCAGGTCTCAAACCCACTAAGAAAGTAGTTTACCTCATAATAGTTGTATAACCATAGTAACAGTGAGAAGTTCTTAACTGTAAAGGCCGTGTTATAGCATGCTGTTTCCATCACTGGGTAAGAACATGGGTGAGTTTTATCTTCTAAAGCACACATGTAGACTGTTCTAACAGTGTAAAAGCTAGCCAGATAGAACATAGTTTTCTAGGAACTTTGAGATGAAGTTTTCTGTGTTTGTAGTTATAGGGTGTGGTGCCTTTATCATCAGGGTTTTCCATGAGGTTCAGTTAGTTAAACAAGGACAATGACAAAGTTGTGTTATTTTGGAAACTATTGGGAACATCAAGGTGTGGTATTTTATTCTTAGCATTGTGATTTTTATTTAATAGCCTATGTGTGCTGGGATTGAAATTATTGATGCCTGCATGATAATTCAGAACAGCCTTTGAACTGGGCTTTTTTTTTCTTTTCTTTTCTTTTCTTTTTTCTTTTCTTTGCTTAAAAAGGAAGTAAAAACATTTTATGATAAAATTGATGATTGACATGGAAAATATTTCTGTTGAAAATGAAGAAATATATAGAAAAGCACATTAAAATTAAAATTTTCATGGAAAATTAAAGAGTAAAATGGTAGACATGCAAAATATTGCTAAATTAATTGAAAAGGAAGTAGAAATATTTTATGATGGAATTCAAAGTTTATATGGAAAATATTTCTGATATTGTAGAAAATATAAAATAACATGCTAAAATAGATTATTGTGAAAAATAATACAGATAAAATGAAAGACATAAATTATTTCTAAGTTGATTGAAAGAATTATAAGCATTTTTAGATAAAATTGAAGATTTACATGGAAAGTATTTCTGATAAAATTCAAGAAATATAGAAAAACACGTTAAAATTGACTAGTACATGGAAAATTAGACTGATAAAATGGTAGGCATAAAATATTTCTGAGTTTATTGAAAGTAGAATTATAAACATTTTCTGATAAAGAATATTTTCATGGAATATATTTCTGATTAAATTCATGAAATATAGAGAACACGTTAAAATTGACTATTTCATGGAAAATTATACAGATAAAATGGTAGGAATAAAAATATATCTAAGTTGATTAAAAGTGGAATTATAAACATTTTCTGATAAAGGTGAAGGTTTATATGGAAAATACTACTGATAAAATTGAAGAAATATATAGAAAATCCTGTTAAAATTGAAGGATATCATAGTAAATGATACAGCTAAAATAGTAGACATAAAAAACATTACTCAATTATTTAAAAAGGAAGTATAAACATCTTGATAAAATGGACAATTTACATGAAAAATATTTGTTAGTTTATGTCGTTTTATTGGGGAATTGAGTCCATTGATGTTAAGAGATATTAAGGAATAGTGATTGATACTTCCTGTTATTTTTGATGTTGATTTTTTATTTTGTGGTTATCTTCTTTTTATTGGATATATTCTTTATTTACATTTCATTTCATTTCCCTTTTCCTGGCTCCCCACCCTCCAAAGGTGCCATATGCCCTTATCCCTCCCCCTGTTCCCCCATCCACCCCTTCCCACTTCCCTGTTCTGGTATTCCCCTACACTGATGCATTGGCCTTTCCAGATCCAGGGTCCACTCCTTCCTTCTTGTCGGACATCATTTGGTATGTGGATTGTGTCTTTGGTGTTACAAGATTCTAGGATAATATCCACTTATCAGTGAGTGCATACCATGGGTATTCTTTTGAGACTGGGTTACCTTACTTAGTATGATGTTCTCAAGCTCCATCCATTTGTCTATGAATTTCAAGAATTCATTGCTTCTAATGGCTAAATAGTACTCCATTGTGTATATATACCACATTTTTTGTATCCATTCCTCCGTGGAGGGATATTTGGGCTCTTTCTAGCTTCTGGCTATTATAAATAAGGCTGCTATGAGCATAGTGGAGCATGTATCCTTATTGCATGCTGGGGAATCTTCTGGGTATATGCCCAAGACTGCTATGGCAGGGTCTACTGGAAGTATCGTGTCCAGTTTTCTGAGGAACCTCCAGACTGATTTCAAGAGTGGTTGTACCAGCTTGGAGTCCCACCAGCAGTGGAGGAGTGTTCCTCTTCCTCCACATCCTTGCCAACACCTACTGTTTCCTGAGTTTTTAATCTTAGCCATTCTGACTGGTGTGAGGTAAAATCTCAGGGTTGTTTTGATTTGCATTTCCCTAATGACTAATGATGTTGAACATTTCTTAAGGTACTTTTCAGCCATCTGAAGTTCTTCCTGGGATTTTGATGGGGATTGCATTGAATATGTATATTGCTTTTGGCAAGATTGCCATTTTTACTATATTAATTCTGCCAATCCAAGAGCATGAAATATTTTTCCATCCTCTGAGGTTTTCTAAGATTTCTTTCTTCAAAGACTTGAAGTTCCTGTCATGCAGATCTTTCACTTGTTTGGTTAGAGTTACGCCAAGATACTTTATATTGTTTGTTGCTATTGTGAAGGGTGTTATTTCCCTAACTTCTTTCTCAGCCTGCTTATCCTTTGTATACAGAAAGGCTACTGATTTGCTAGAATTCATTTTATTTTATTTTACCTTTTTTATTATATATTCTATATTCTTTGTTTACATTCCAAAGGCTTTTCCTTTTCCCAGTTTCCCCCTCACCATATGACCCATAAGTCCTCTTCTACCCCCCCCCACACACCTATTCACCAATCACCCCAATCACCCATGATTGTGGAATAGCTTGAAGAGTATTGGTGTTAGGTCTTCTTTGAAGGACTGATAGAATTCTGCACTAAAACCATCTGGTCCCTTACTTTTTTTGTTGGAAGACTTTCTATGACCCCTTCTATTTCTTTAGAGGTTATGGTACTGTTTGATCCTGATTCAATTTTGGTATTTGGTAACAGTCTAAGAAATTGTCCATTTCCTCCAGATTCTCCAGTTGTGTTAAGTAAAGGCTTTTGTAGTAAGATCTGAAGATTGTTTTAATTTACTCAGGTTCTGTTTTTATATCTCCCTTTTCATTTCTAATTTTGTTAATTTGGATACTGTCTCTGTGCCCTTTGGTTCGTCTGGCTAAAGGTTTATGTATCTTGTTGATTTTCTCAAAGAACCAGCTCCTGGTTTTCTTGATTCTTTGTATGGCTCTCTTTGTTTCTACTTGATTGATTTCAGCCCTTAGTTTTATGATTTCCTGTCTTCTACTTCTCCTCGGTGAAGTCACTTCTTTTTGTTCCAGGGCTTTCAGGTGTGCCATTAAGCTGTTGGTGTATTCTGTCTCCAGTTTCTTTTTGGAGGCACTCAGGGCTATGAATTTTCCTCTTAGAACTGCTTTCATTGTGTCCCATAGATTTGGGTAAGTTGTACCTTCATTTGCATTGAATTCTAGAAAGTCTTTGATTTCTTTCTTTATTTCTTCCTTGACCAAGGCATCATTGAATAGAGTATTGTTCAGTTTCCATGAGTATGTGGGCGTATGGGATTATTTCGATCTTATATTTGTTGAGGTCTGTATTGTGACTAATTATATGGTCAATTTTGGAGAAGGAACCATGAGGTGCTGAGGAAAAGGTATATTCTTTTGCTTTAGGATGAAATGTTCTATATATGTCTGTTAAATCCATTGGTCCAAAGCTTCAATAAGATTCACTGTGTCCCTGTTTAGTTTCTGTTTTCCTGATCAGTCCATTGAGGATAGTGGAGTGTTGAGATCCCCCACAACTTTATGAATGAGGGTGCCCTTGCATTTGGAGCATATATGTTCAGAATTGTGAGTTCTTCTTGGTGAATTTTTCCCTTGACCAGCAAGAAGTGACCTTCTGTGTCTCTTTTGATGACTTTAGGTTGAAAGTCAATTTTATCTGATATTAGACTAACTATTCCAGCTCTTTTCCTAAGACCATTTGCTTGCAAAATTGTCTTCCAGCCTTTTACTCTAAGTAGTGTTTATTTTTGTCCCTGAGATGTTTTTCCTGTATGCAGCAAAATGTAGGGTCCCGTTTCCATATCCAGTCTGTCAGTCTAAGTCTTTTTATTGGGGAATTGAGTCCATTGATGTTAAGAGATATTAAGGAATAGTAATTATTTCTTCCTGTCATTTTTTATGTTATTTTTGGTTTTGAGTGGTTATCTAATTTTGAGTTTGATGGAAGAAGGTTACTATCTTGCTTTTTCCAGGGTGTAGTTTTCCTCCTTGTATTGGAGCTTTCCTCCTATTATCCTTTGTAGGACTGGGTTTGTGGAAAGATATTGTCTAAATTTGTTTATTTCATGGAACATTTTGGTTTCTCCATCTATGATGATTGAGAGTTTTGCTGGGTATAATAGTCTTGGCTGACATTTGTGATCTCCTAGAGTCTGCATGTGATCCACCTAGGATCTTCTAGCTTTCATGGTTTCAAGTGAGAAGTCTGGTGTGATCCTGATAGGTCTTCCTTTATATGTTTCTTGGCCTTTTTCTCTTACTGCCTTTAATATTCTTTCTTTGTTTAGTACATTTGGGGTTTTGATTATTATGTAACAGGAGGTATTTCTGTTCTGGTCCAGTCTCTTTGGAGTTCTGTAGGCTTCTTGTATATTCATTGGCATCTCTCTCTTTAGGTTAGGAAAGTTTTATTCCATAATTTTGTAGGAGATATTTGCTGGCCCTTTAAGTTGTAGATCTTCACTCTCATCTATACCTATAAGACTTAGGTTTGCTCTTCTCATTGTGTCCTGGATTTCCTGTATGTTTCGGGCTACAAGCCTTTTGCATTTTGCATTTTCTTTGACTGTAGAGTCAATGGTTTCTATGGTATCTTTATCATCTGAGATTCTTACTTCTATCTCTTGTATTCTGTTGTTGATTTTTCGCATCTATGATCCCTGATTTCTTTTCCAGGTTTTCTATCTCCAAAGTTGTCTCCCTTTGTGATTTCTTAGTTGTTTCTACCACTGTATTTAGATCCTGGATGGTTTTGCTCAGTTCCTTCACTTGTTTGTTTGTGTTTTCCTGCAACTCATTAAGAGATTTATGTGTTTCCTCTTTCATGACTTCTGCCTGTTAACTCAATTACTCCTGGATTTCTTTAAGTGATTTTTTTTCATTTTCTCTTTATTGGCTTCTGTCTATTGACTCATATTCTCCTGGAATTTTTTACATGATTTTTGTGTTTCCATTGTAAGGACTTCTAACCTATTCATGTTCCCCTGCATTTCTTTAAGAGATTTGTTTATGTCTTTTTTGTGTTCCTCTAGCAGCAACATCACCAGTGTTTTTAAATCCAAATCTTGTTTTTCTGCTGTGCTTGGAGAATTGGTTTCAGATTCTGCCATATTGCCTTGGATTCTGTTAGTAACGTTCCTACGTTTGCTTTTTTTTTTGTTGTTGTTGTTTATCTGTGGAGTTAGTTGGTCTTGTTGTTACTGGTTAGTGTTGAAGCTCCTGTGAGCCTGGTGTTTGGCGCTGCTGCTGCAGAGGGCGTCCATGCTCCTGAGGCAGAAACTGGAAGATTTCTGCTACTGGGCTCCTAATTACTTCCTCAGTTCTGCTGGGCCAGACCCAAGTCTCCTCCCGGCTTGCTGCTGGGCACATAACTAGCCTTCCACCATCTCTTCCTGGTTTGTCTAGATGCCAGCTTTTAAGAATCAGTTCTTTATTTCCACTGATCTGGACTCTCTGTTGGTTCTCTATGGTGACCTGGGCTCATCTGTTGGTTCTTTATGGTGACCTGGGGTCGTCTGTTGTTTCTCTATGGTGACCTGGTTAGGCTACCAGCTCCAAGATGGTGGCGGATCTTGGGGCTCTGTCTAACAGCGGTATTCCCTGCAGGACCAGAGCTTCCCTGGCTGGACTGCTGGGGCCTAGATGGTGGCGCTCTCAGTCCGCAGGGCCCCGTCTGGTTGAGCTGCTCTCACCAAGATAGTGGCAGACCATGGGGCTCTGTCTAACCACAGGACTTTCTGTAGATCAGGAGCTTACCTGGTTGAACTGCAGGATCCAAGATGGTGGGGATCTAGGTCTGTGGGGCTCCGTCTATCTATGGGACTTCCTGCAGGTGATATGCTCCCCCACGTGCACCTGGTGTGGAAGGCACTCAGGCATGCTATGCGCTGGGAAATCCTTCACTCTGGTACCCTCTGCATACATGGTTAGGCTACCAGCTCCAAGATGGTGGTGGGTTTCGGGACTCTGTCTAACCGCAGGATTCCCTGCAGGACCGGAGCTTCCCTGGCTGGACTGTTTGA
Organism: Apodemus agrarius; assembly: GCA_964023405.1. Lineage (NCBI taxonomy): Eukaryota > Metazoa > Chordata > Mammalia > Rodentia > Muridae > Apodemus > Apodemus agrarius. The sequence goes on from OZ030010.1 coordinate 109,222,884, forward strand.
GCCTAGACGGTGGCACTCTCAGTCCGCAGGGCTCCGTCTGGTTGAGCTGCTCTAGCAAAGATATTGGCAAGGACCGCAGGGCTCTCTGTAGATCAGGAGCTTCCCTGGTTGATCTGCGGGATCCAAGATAGTTGGCATGATTATCTTCTTTTGGGTTTGTTGGAAGATTACTTTCCTGTTTTTCTCAGGGTATAGTTTCCTTTCTTGTGTTGGCGTTTCCCATTTATTATCCTTTGCAGGACTGGGTATGTGGAAAGATATTGTGTACATTTGGCTTTATCATGGAATATCTTGATTTTTTCATCTATTGCTAGGTATAGTAGTCTGGGCTGGCATTTGTGTTCTCTTAGGGTCTGTAGGAGATCTCCCTAGGATCTTTTTGCTTTCATGGTCTCTGGTGAGAAGTCTGGTATAATTCTGATAGGTCTTTCTTTATATGTTACTTGGCCTTTTTTCCCTTACTACTTTTAATATGCTTTCTTTGTTTAGTGCATTTGTTGTTTTGATTATTGTGTGGGAGGAGGACTTTCTCTTCTGGTCCAGTCTGTTGGGAGTTCTATAGGATTATTGTATGTCCATTGGCATCTTTTTCTTTATGTTAGGGAAGTTTTCTTCTATAATCTTGTTGAAGATATCTACTGGCCATTTAAGTTGTAAATCTTAGCTCTCTTCTATACCTATAATCCCTAAGTTTGGTCTTCTCATTGTGTCCTGGAATTCCTGGATAATTTGTGTTAGGAGCTTTTGTCATTTTGCATTTTTTAAATTTTTGATATATTCTTTATTTATATTTCAAATAATTTCCCCTTTCCTGGATCCCCCCCCCCCGCCGAAAGTCCCATAAGCCCTCTTCCCTCCTTCTGTTCCCCAAACAACACCTTCTCACTTCCCTGTCCTGGTATTCCGTTACACTGTTGCACTGAGTCTTTCCAGGACCAGGGATCTCTTCTTCCTTCTTCTTGGGCATCATTTGATATTTGAATTGTTTCTTTGGTATTCTGAGCTAATATCCACTTATCAGTGAGTACATACCATATGTGTTCTTTTGTGATTGGGTCAACTCTCTCAGGATGACATTCTCCAGTTCAACCCACTTGCCTAAGAATTTCATGAATTCATTTTTAATAACTAAGTAGTATTCCATAGTGTAAATATACCACATTTTGTTTATAAATTCCTCCATTGAGCGATATCTGAGTTATTTCCAGCTTCTGCTTATTGTAAATGGGGCTGCTATGAACATAGTGGAGCATGTATGCTTATTATATGCTAGGGAATCTTATGGGTATATGCCTAGGAGTGGTATAACAGGGTCCTCTGGTAGTATCATGCCCCATTTTCTGAGGAACTTCCAGACTGATTTCCAGAGTGGATGTACCATCTTGCAATCCCACCAGGAGTGGAGGAGTATTTCTCTGTCTAAACATACTTGCCAGCACCTGTTGTCTTTTGAGTTTTTGATCTTAGCCATTCTGACTGATGTGAAGTGAAATCTCAGGGTTGTTTTGATTTGCATTTCCCTGACTAAGGATGTTGAACATTTCTTTAGGTGCTTCTCAACCATTCAATATTCCTAAGGTGAAAATTCTTTGTTTAGTTTTGTACCCCATTTTAATAGGAATATTTGGCTCTCTGGAGTCTACCTTCTTGAGTTCTTTTATATCTTGGATATTAGTCCTCTGTCAGATGTAGGGTTGGTAAAGGTCTTTTCCCAATTTGTTGGTTGCCATTTTGTCCTTTTTGACAATGTCTTTTGCCCTACAGTAACTTTGTAATTTTATGAGGTTCCATTTGTCAATTTTTGATTTTATAACATAGGCTATTGGCGCTCTGTTCATGGAATTTTCTGCTGTGCCCATGTGCTCAAGGCTCTTCCCCATTTTCTTTTCTATTAGTTTCAGTGTGTCTGGTTTTATGCGGAGGTCCTTGATCCACTTGGACTTGAGATTAGTACAAGGAGATAAGAATGGATTGATTTGCATAATTCTGATGTTGACCTCCAGTTGAACTTGCACCATTTCTTGAAAAGGTTATCTGTTTTGCACTGGATGGTTTTAGCTTCTTTGTCAAAGATCAAGTGACCATAGGTTTTTGGGTTCATTTCTGGGTCTTTAATTCTATTCCATTGTTCTACCTCCCTGTCAGTGTAACAATACCAGGTTTTAAAACTATTGCTTTTAGTACTGCTTGAGGTCTGGGATACTGATTTCCCCAGAAGTTCTTATACTGCTGAGAATAGCTTTAGCTATCCTCGTTTTTGTTTCTTTGTTTGTTTGTTTGTTTGTTTTTGTTATTCCAAATGAATTTGAGAATTTCTTTTTCTAACTCTATGAAGAATTGAGTTGGGATTTTGATGGGGATCATACTGAATCTATGTATTGCTTTTGGCAAGATGGCCATTTTTACTATATTAATCCTGCAAATCCAAAAGCATGGAAGATTTTTTCATATTCTGAGGTCTTCTTAAGTTTCTTTCTTCAAAAACTTGAAGTTCCTGTCATACAGATATTCACTTGTTTGGTTAGAGTCACACCAAGTTATTTTTTATTTTTTGCAGTTATTGTGAAGGGTGTCATTTCCCTAATTTCTTTCTCAGACTCTATCTTTTGAGTACATGAAAGCTACTGATTTGCTTGAGTTGATTTTATATCCAGCCAATTTGCTGAAGTTGTTGATCAGCTGTAAGAGTTCCCTGGTGGAGTTTTTGGGTCACTTATGTATACTATCATATCATCTGCAAATAGTGATAATTTGACTTCTTCCTTTCCAATTTTTATCCATTTGACCTCCTTTTGTTGTCTAATTGCTCTAGCTAGATTTTCAAGTACTATATTGCATAAATGTGGACAGGAAGGGCAGCTTTGTCTAGTCCCAGATTTTAGTGGGAATGCTTCAGGTTTCTCTCCATTTAGTTTGATTTTTGGTTACTGGTTTGCTATATATTGCTTTTATTATGTTTAGAAATGGGCCTTGAATTCCTGTTCTTTCCAAGACCTTTAACATAAAAGGATGATGAATTTTGTCAAAGGCTTTTTCAGCATCTAATTAAATGACCATGTGTTTCTTTTCTTTGTCTTTGTTTTTGTAGTGGATTACATTGATGGATTTCCATATATTGAACCATCCCTGCATCCCTGAGATGAAGCCTACATTATCATGGTGAATGATCGTTTTGATGTGTTCTTTGATTCGGTTGGCAAGAATTTTATTGAGAATTTTTGCGTCGATATTCAGAAGGGAAGTTGGTCTAAAGTTCTCTATCTTTGTTGGATCTTTGTGAGGTTTTGGTATCAGCAAAATTGTGGCTTTATAGAACAAGTTGGGTAGTGTTCCTTCTTTTTCTAATTTGTGGAATAGTTTGAATAGTATTGGTGTTAGGTTTTCTTTGAAGGTTTCATAGAATTCTGCAGTAAAAGCATCTGGTTCTGTGCTTTTTTTGGTTGGGAGACTCAATGACCACTTCTATTTCTTTAGGGGTTATGGGCCTGTTTATATGGTCTATCTGATCATGATTAAACTTTGGTAGTTGGTATCTGTCTAGGAAATTGTCCATTTGCTCCAGATTTTCAAGTTGTGTTGAGGTATAGACTTTTATAGTAGGATCTGATAATTTTTGAATTTCCTCAGTTTCTGTTGTTATTTCTCCCTTTTTATTTCTGATCTAAATAGTTTGGATACTGTATCTATGCCCTCTGGTTATTCTGGCTAAAGATTTATCTATCTTTTTAATTTTTTCAAAGAACCAGCTTCTGGTTTTGTTTATTCTTTGTATGGTTCTTTTTGTTTCTACTTGCTTGATATCAGCCCTGAATTTGAAGATTTCCTGCCTTCTACTCCTCTTGGGTGTATTAGTTTCTTTTTGTTCTAAAGCTTTCAGGTGTGCTGTTAAGCTGCTAGTGTATGCTCTCTCCAGTTTGTTTTTGGAGGAACTCAGAGCTATGAGTTTTCCTCTTAGCACTGCTTTCATTGTGTCCCATAAAATTGGGTGTGTTTTGCCTTCCTTTTAATTAATTTCTAAAAAGGTTTTGATTTCTTTCCCTATTTCTTCCTTAACCAAGGTATCATTTAGTAGAGCATTGTTCAGCTTCCATGTGTATGTTGGCTTTTTTTTTTTTTTGCTATTGAAGACCACCCTTACTCCATAGTGATCTGATAGGAGGAATGGAATTAGTTCATTCTTCTTATATCTGTTGAGGTATGTTTTGTGACTAACATATGGTCAATTTTGGAGAAGGTACCATGCTGTCATGAGAAGTTATATTCTGTTTATTTAGGATGAAATGTTCTATAGATATGTATTAAATCCATTTGGTCCAAAACTTCGGTTAGTTTTAATGTGTCTCTGTTTAGCTTTCGTTTCTTTGCTCTGTCCATTGAGGAGTGTAGGGTGTTGAAATCACCTATAATTATTGTGTGGGGTGTAATGTGTGCCTTAAGCTTTAGTAAAGTTTCCTTTATGAATGTGGGTGCCCTTGTATTTAGAGCATAGATGTTCAGAATTAAGAGTTATTCCTGGTAGATTTTTCCTTTCATGAGTATAAATTGTCCTTCTGTGTCTTTTTTGATGACTTTTGATTGAAAGACTATTTTATTGGATATTAGAATGGCTACTCTAGCTTATTTCCTGGGACCATTTGCTTGGCTGTTTTCCAGCCTTTTACTATGAGGTAGTATTTGTCTTTGACACTGAGATGTGTTTCCTCTATGCAGCAAAATGTAGGGTCCTGTTTATGTATCCAGTTTGTTAGTCTATGTCTTCTTGTTGTGGAATTGAGTCCATTGATGTTAAGAAATATTAAGGAATAGTGATTGTTGCTTCCTGTTATTTTTTATGTAATTTTTATGTTTGTGTGGTTATCTCTTTTTGGGTTTGTTGAAAGATTACTTTCTTGCTATTTCTAGTGTGTAGTTTCCCTCCTTGTGTTGGTGCTTTCCATTCATTATCCTTTGAAGGATTGGATTTGTGGAAAGTTACTGTGTAAATTTGTTTTTGTTATGAAATACCTTGATTTCTCCATCTATGACAATTGAGAGATTTGCTGGATATAGCACTCTGGGTTGACATTTATGTTCCCTTAAGTTATGCATGACATCTGCCCAGGCTCTTATGGCTTTCATAGTCTCTGGTGAGAAGGCCAGTGTAATTCTGGTAGGTCTACCTTTATATGTTACTTGACCTTTTCCCCTTACTGCTTTTAATACTCATTCTTTGTTAAGTACATTTGGTGTTTTAATTATTATGTGAAAGGAGGAATTTCTTCTATGGTCAAATCTATTTGGGGTTCTGTAGGCTTCTTTTATGTTCATTTGGCATCACTTTCTTTAGGTTAGGGAAGTTTTCTTCTATAATTTTGTTGAAGACATTTACTGGCCATTTAAGATGGAAATCTTCACTCTTCTATACCTGTAATCTTTAGGTTTGGTCTTCTCATTTTGTCCTAAATTTCCTGGATGTTTGGGGTGAGGAGCTTTTTGCATTTTTCTTTTCCTTTGACTGTTGTATCAATGCTTTCTATGGTATCTTCTGCATCTGAGATTCTCTCTTCTATCTCTTGTATTATGTTGTTGATGCTTGGACCAATGACTCCTGACTTCTTTCTTCGGTTTTCAATGTCTTGAGTTGTTTCCCTTTGTGATTGTATTACTGTTTCTATGGCCATCTTTAGATCCTGAATGGCTTTGTTCAATTCCCTTACCTGTTTTGTTGTTTTCCCTTAGTTCTTCAAGGGTTTCTCCCTATTTACTTGTGTTCTCCTGTATTTCTTTAAGGGAGTTATATATGTCCTTCTTGAAGCCCTCCATGAAGCCCCCTATCAGCATCATGATCTGTGAATTTAAATCCAAATCTTGCTCTTCTGGTGTGTTGGAGTATCCAAGACTTGCTGTTGTGGGACTATTGGGTTAAGATGGTGCCATATTGCCTTGATTACTGTTAGCAATGTTCCTACATTTGCCTTTTGCCATCTGGTTATCTCTGGTGTTAGTTGGTCCTGCTGTCACTGGCTGGAGCTCGCCCCTCATGTGTGCCTTCAAGCCTATTTCAGCAAACCTTGGTGAGCTGTTTTCCCCTGGCACATATTGCTGTGGTGCTGCTGAGCTCCTGGGTGCAGGTGGAGTCCTGGCGGGGTGCATTCCAAGCAATCCTCTACTCTGGTGATCCTTGCCTATCAGTCTGTCCCTCTACACAGTCACTGCAGCACAGATTGCAGCACCTCACCTCCAAGTGCTGGACTCCCTCTAACCACCTCCCTGCAGGGCAGATGAACCTTGGCAGGGTAGGTGCCCAGCTGGCTGTCTGTGGAGCTGTTGAGCTCCTAGGTGCAGGCCTAGGCCTTGTGGGGCAGGGCGCATACCAAGCTATCCTCCATTCTTGTGATCCCTGCCTACCAGTCTGCCCCTCAACACAGTCACAGGAGCAAAGATCTGCATTTTGCATTTTCTTTGCCTGTTGAGTCAATGTTACAATGGTATCCTCAGCACCTGAGATTCTTTCTTCTATCTATTGTATTTTGTTTTTGTTTTTTATTGGATATAGTCTTGATTTGCATTTCAAATGTCCCCATTCCTGATTCCCACCCACAAAAGTCCCATAACTCACCACTCCTCACCCTGTTCCCAAATCAACCTCCTCCCACTTCCATGTCCTGGTATTTCCCTACACTGCTGCTTCGAACCATCCCTAGACCACAGACCTCTCCTCCCTTTGATGTCCAACAAGGCCATCCTCTGCTGCCTATTAGTCTGGAGACATGGGCAACTGCATGTGTACTCCTTGGTTGATGGTTTTGTCCCTGGGAGATCTGGGGATACTGGGTGACTCATAGTGTTTTTCTTCCTAAGGCACTGCAAACCCCTTCAGCTCCTTGGGTCCTTTATCTAGCTCCTCCATTGAGGACCTGGTGCTCAGTTCATTGTCTGGCTGAGAGTAGCCCCCACTGTATTTGTCGTGCACTACTGGTTCTTCAAGGTGACAGAAATAACCAGCACTGGTCAGCAAGCACTTGTGTGCATCCATAATACTGTCTGGGTTTTGTAGCTCTTTATGGGATGGATCACTAGGTATGGTAGTCTCTGAATGGTATTTCCCTCAGACCCTGCTCCATACTCTTGTCTCTGTATCTCCTTCTTTTGGTATTTTGTTCCCCCTTCTAAGAATGGACAGAGTATCCATACTTTGTCCTTTCTTCTTCTTGAACTTCTTTGGATATGTGAATTCTGTTTTGGGTATTCAAAGCATCTGGGCTAATATCCACTTATCAATGAGTGCATACCATGTGTGTTCTTTTGTGACTGGGTGACCTCACTTAGGATGATATTTTCCATTTTCCTAAGAATTTCATGATTTCATTGTTTTCAATAGCCGAGTAGTATTCCACTGTGTAAATTCACCACATTTTCTGCATTCATTCCTCTTTTGAGGTACATCTGGGTTCTCTGCAGCTTCTGGCAATTATAAATAGTGCTGCTAAGAATATAGTGGAACATGCATCCTTATTACATGGTGGAGAATCCTCTGAGTATATGCCCAGAAGTGGTATAGCATGGTCTTCTGATAGTGTTATGCCAAATTTTCTGAGGAACTGACAAACTGATTTTCAGAGTGGTTATACCAGCTTACAATCCCACCAACAATGGAGAAGTGTGCCTTATCCCCCACATCCCCTCCAGCATTTGCTGTCTCCTGAGTTTTTGATCTGGACCATACTGAATGGTGTGTGAGGTGAAACTATGGGTTGTGTTGATTTGCATTTCTCTGATGACTAAGGATGTTGAACATTTCGTTAAGAGTTTCTCAGCCAATTGATATTTCTCAGGTAAAAATTCCTTGTTTACTCTGTGCCATATTTTTTGATAGGATTATTTGGTTCTCTGGAATAAAACTTGAGTTCTTTGTATTGGATATAAGTCCTCTGTCAGATGTAGGGTTGGTAAAGATGTTTTCCCAATATGTTGGTTGCCATTTTGTACTATTGTGAGTGTATTTTGCATTACAGAAGCTTTGCAGTTTTATGAGATACCATTTGTTGATTCCCACCTCCCTTTCCTTTGGTTTCCCTTTGTTGGGGGCCTCTATTGAGAATTTACCTGACCAAGGATCACTCCTCCCACTGATGCCCAACAAGGCCTTCCTCTGCAACATTTTTGGCTGGAACCATGTGTACACCCTGATGGTTCAGTCCCTGGGAATCTTGGATGTCTGGGTGGCTGAAATCATTGTTCTTTCCATGGGGCTGTAAACCCCTTCAGCTACTCTGGACCACCCTCCAGCTCCACCATTGGGGACCCCACGCCCAGTCCTATAGTTGCCTGCTAGCATATGCCCCTGTATTTGTAAGGCTCTGGCACACTTCTTCTAAAAAAAACCATGGCATGCCCCTTTTGGTATACACTTCTTGTGTCTTTAGTAGTGTCAGGGTTTGGTGACAATTTATAGGATGAATCCTCAGGTAGGGCAGTCTCTGGTTGGCCTTTACTTCATTCAGTCTCTGCTCAACACATTGTTTCCCTTATTGCTCCTGTATTTTGTTCCCTTTCTCAGAGGAACCAAAGCACCCTCACTTAAATCCTCCTTCTTCTTGAGCTTCCTGTGCTGGGTGAATTGTAAATTGTTTATTTTGAGCTTACATCCATTTATTAGTGAGTGCATACTATGTGTATTCTTTTGATATTGGGATCCATCCTTGCTCAGGATGACACTTTCTAGTTCCATCCATTTGCCTAAGAATTTCATGAATTCATTGATTTTTTTTATTTTTTTATTTTCTATATTCTATGTTTACATTCCAAAGGCTTTCCCCTTTGTATATATACCACATTTTCTGTATCCATTACTCTGTTGAGGGACATCTGGGTTCTTTCCAGCTTCTGGCTATTATAAATAAGGCAGCTATGAACTGACACACCAACTCCAGTGTCGTCTGTGTAACATGGCAATTTGTCGTCAAGGCAGATGGGAGATTAGTGCCCCTCAGGGCTAGGCTCCCTGGAAGTTCCTGGCAGAGTGCCCACCTCTGGCCTTGAAAAGGGCTTTGATGTTCTCCAAATATATGGTGATTCCTGGGTTATGGGTTCTGCACTGTGTTGTTGTTGTTGTTGTTGTTGTTGTTGTTCTTGTTGTTGTTGTTGTTGTTGTTCTTGTTCCTCCTCCTCCTCCTCCTCCTCCTCCTCCTCCTCCCCCTCCTCCTCCTCCTCCTCCTCCTCTTCTTCTTCTTCTTCTTCTTCTTCTTCTTCTTCTTCTTCTTCTTTCTTTATACAGCATGATCCCAGACTACAAGCTGGTTAATCGATAAAGGAGGATTTGATGTTCTGGTGGAAGGAAAAGAGGATGTGGTAGTTAAACCTCCTGTTTCCAGTCCTGAACTCAGTGAATTCATGATGAACCATAGTGAAAGAAGATTTTTCCCTTTACTACTAGCCTTAGCAAAAGTAGTGTGAAAACAAAATGAGACATTAGGGAATGTTATGAATAGTTTGTAGCAGGAAGAACATTGTATGGGAAGGTATAGGAATACTGATGAGCCATTGCCTTATACAGGTGCTTATGATAAAGAAGGTAACAGATGGATAAAAGCACTGAAGGGTATAAGGTTCTATAGTAATTTTTAAGTTTTATTAATGGATTAGCTTGAGCCAGACCACCTTGGAGTTTGCTCTCCAGGGCAGTACAGAGGGTTCTTGTAATGAATAGGTGCTTATTCTTAAGACATTCTGACTTTGGGTGGCAGAAGAAGGCTTATAACATACAAATTGGCCTGAAGGCCCAGGTTCCTCTATTGATTAATAATGAACCTTCAGTGAATAACCACATGTTAAACTCGAAAGCCACATGTCTAAGGTTCATGACCATAGTTGATGGTTCACAGGGCAAGAGTTCCCATGGGCACCATGCCATGTCTGCTTCCTGTTCCAATTAAGATGGAAATGTACCTTGTTTAGTAATTGTTTGAGTGATCCTGGAGGGGTGTCAACCTCGACCTGTTCCTCAGTATACTATAAAAATGTCTGGCTAAAAAGTAAAATTGCAGCAGGTTCAAACCTCTTCTGCTGTGTCTGTCTTTCATTAATTCACTGTACCTGTGCCCTGCTGAGTACCTAAGCCCTGATTCTCCCTCTGTCATGACTCCCCGGGCTTGGTAAGTCCATGGCAATGAACATAGTGGAACATGTAGGAGCATCTTCTGGGTATAAGCCCAGGAGTGTTATAGCTGGTTCCTATGTCTAATTTTATGAGGAGTCGCCAAACTGATTTCCTGAGTGGCTTTACCAGCTTGCAATCCAACCAACAAAGTGTTCCTTTTTCCCCACATCCTCTCCAGCATCTGCTGTCCCCTGAGTTTTTCATCTTAGCCATTCTGACCAGTGTGAGGGTGAATCTCAATGTTGGTTTGATTGGCATTTTCCTGATAACTAAAGATACTGAACATTTTTTAGGTGTTTTAGAGCCATTCGAGTTTCCTCAGTTGAGAATTCCCAGTTTAGCTCTGTACCCCATTTTTAATTAGGTTATTTGACTCTCTGAAGACTAACTTCTTGAGTGTTTTGTATAATTGGACATTAGCCCTCTATCGGTTGTAGGGTTATTAAAGCTTTCCCATATTGTTGGTTGTGGTTTTGTCCTATTGACAGGGTCCTTTGCCTTAAGGCAGCTTTGCAGTTATATGAGGTCTCATTTGCTGATTCTTGTTCTTAGAGCATAAGCCATTGGAGTTCTATTGAGGAACATTTGCCCTGTGCTCATGTGTTCAAGATTCATCTCCAGTTTCTCCTCTATAAGATTCAGTGTGTCTGGTTTTATTTGTAGATCCTTGATCCACTTGGACCTGAACTTTGTACAAGGTGATAAGAATGGGTTGATTTGCATTTTTCTGCATGCAGACCTCTAGTTGACCCAGCACCATTTGTTAAAAATGCTATCTTTTTTCCACTGGATGTTTTTAGCTCCTTTGTCAAAGATCAAGTGACCATAGGTGTGTGGCTTCATTTCTGGGTCTTCAATTCTAATCCATTGATCTACCAGCCTGTCACTGTACCACTACTATGCAGTTTTTAATACTCTTGCTCTGTAGTACTGCTGGGGGTCTGGGAGACCAATTCCCCCAGAGATTTTTATTGTTAAGAGTAGTTCTATCTATCCTGAGTTTTTTGTTATTCCACATGAATTTGAGAATTGTTTTCTCTAATTCTAAGAAGAATTGAGGTGGAATTTTGATGGGTATTGCGTTGAATCTGTAGATTGCTTATGGCAAGATGGCCATCTTTACTATATTAATCCTGCCAATCAATGAGCATGGGTAGTCTTTCCATCTTCTGAGGTCTGCTTCTATTTCTTTCTTCATAGACTTGAATTTCTTTTCATACAGATCTTTGACATGTTGAGTTAGAGTCACACCAAGATACTTTATCTTGTTTGTGACTATTGTGAAGGGTATCCTTCCCTAATTTCAATCTCAGCCTTTTTATCCTTTGAGTATAGGAAGGCTACAGATTTGCTTGAGTTAATTTTACTTGCAGGCACATTGCTGAAGTTGCTTATCAGTTATAGCATGTCTCTGGTTAAGTTTTTTTTTTTTTGGATCACTTAAGTATACTGTCATATCATTTGCAAATAGTGGTAGTTAGAATTCTTCCTTTACAATTTGGATCCCTTTGACCTGCTTTTTGTGTCTAATTGCTCTAGCTAGAACTTCAAGTACTATAATGAATAAATATGGAGAGAGAGGGCAGCCTTGTCTAGTCCCTGACTTAGTGGGATTGCTTCAAGTTTTTCTCCATTGATTTTAATGTTGGCTATTGGATTGCTGTATATTGCTTTAATATGTTTAGGTATGTGCCTTGAATTCCTGATCATCCCAAGACATTTAACATGAAAGGAGGCTGATTTTTTTCAAATGCTTTTTTAGCATCTAATGAAATGTCCATGTGGGTTTTTCATTGAGTTTGTTTATATAGTGGATTATATGGATAGATTACCCTATATTGAACCATCCCTGTATCCCTGGGATGAAGCCTACTTGATCATGCTTAATGGTTTGTTTGATGTGGTCCTGGTTTCAGTTGACAAGAATTTGTTTTTGCATTAATATTCATAAGGTAAATTGGTCTGAAGTACTATTTCTTTGTTGCATCTTTTTGTGGTTTTAATGTCAGTGTAATTGTGCCTTCATAGAACGAGTTGGATAGTGTTCTTTCTGTTTCTATTTTGTGGAAAAATGTGAAGAGTATTGGTGTTAAGTCCTCTTTGGATGTTTGATACTATTCTGCAATAAAAGCATCTGGGCTTGTGCTTTTTTGCTCGCGAGACTATCAATGACTGCTTCTCTTTCTGTAGGGGTTATGAGCCTGTTTACATGGTCTATCTGATCATGATTTAACTACATGATATATGGCATCTGTCCAGAAAATTGTCGATTTCTAATAGATTTTCAAGTTGTCTTCAGTATAGACTATTGTAGTAGGATCTGATGATTTTTGAATTTCCTCAGTTTCCGTTGTTATATCTCCCTTTTCATTTCTGATTTTCTTAATTTGGATACTGTCTCTGTACCCTCTGATTAGTTTGGCTAGAGATTTATATATCATGTTGATTTTCTCAAAAAACCAGCTCCTGATTTTGTTGATTTTTTGTGTAGTTCTTTTTTTTTTCTACTTGCTTGATTTTAGCCCCGAGTTTGATGATTTCCTGCCTCCTACTCCTCTTGGCTGTATTAGATTCTTTTTGTTCTAAAGCTTCCAGGTGTGCTGTTAAGCTGCTAGTGTATGCTCTCTCCAGATTCTTTTTGGATGCACTCAGATATGTAAGTTTTATACTTAGCAGCACTTAGCACTGCTATCATTGTGTCCCATAAATTTGGGTATGTTGTGCCTTTTTATTCACTAAATTCTAAAATGTCTTTAATTTCTTTCCTTATTTCGTCCTTGACCAAGGTATCATTATTTAAAGCATTATTCAGCTTCCATGTGTATGTGGCATTCTGTTGTTTTTGTTGCTGTTGAAGACCACCCTTATTCCATAGTGATTTGATAGGAGGCATGAGATTAGGTCATTGTCTTATATCTGATGAGGTCTGTTTTGTGACCAGTTATATGGTCAGTTTTGGAGAGGGAACCATGATATGATGAAAAAATGTATATTCTTTTCTTTTAGGATGAAATATATAGACATCTGTTAAATCCATTTGGTCCTAAGTTACAAAGTTTCACTGTGTCTCTGTTTATTTGTGCTTCCCTGATCTGTCCATTGAGGAGAGTGGTGTGTTGAAGTTACCCTCAATTATTGTGTGAGGTGCAATATGTGCTTTGAGCTTTAGTAAAGATTATTTTACAAATGAGGCTGCCCTTGTATTTGGAGCATAGATATTCAAAATTGAGAGTTCTTGTTAGTTTTTTCCTTTGGTGTGGATGAAGTGTCCTTCCATGTCTCTTTTGATGACTTTTGGCTGAAAGTCAACTTTATCCAATATTAGAATGGCTACTCCAACTCTTTTCCTGGAACCATTTGCTTGGAAAATTCTTTTCCAGCCTTTTCCTCTAAGGTAGTGTTTGTCTTTGACACTGAGGTGCACTTCCTGTATGCAGCAAAATGTTGTGTCCTGTTTACGTATCCAGTGTGTTAGTCTATGTTGGGGCACTGAGTCCATTGATGTTGAGAGATATTAAGGAATAGTGATTGTTGCTTCCAGTTATTTATTTATTAAATATCATCGTCATTTGCATTGCCAATGGTAAAACTTTTCCCGATTTCCCCCCCTCCCCAAAGACCCTCCCACCACCTGACTCTACATTTATGCCCCTCCATCTGACAAACCCCCATGCCCCACCTCAGTTTGCTTTGTTGGGCCTCTATTAAGCCTTTACCTGACCAAGGACCACTCCTCCCACTGATGCCCAACAAGGCATTCCTCTGCAACATTTTTGGCTGAAACCATGTATAACCCTTGGTTGATGGTTCAGTCCCTGGGAATCTTGGGGAGTCTGGGTGACCAAAATCATTGTTCTTCCCATGGGGCTATAAACCCCTTCAGCTACTCCAGACCACCTCCAGTTCCTCCATTGGGGACCCCATGCCCAGTCCAATAGTTGGCTGCTGGCATCTGCCTCTGAATTTGTAAGGCTCTGGCAGGGCCACCTCCAGAGACAACCATGGCATGCTCCTTTTGGTATACACTTCTTGTTGTCTTTAGAGTGTCAGGGTTTGGTGACAGTTTATAGAATTAATCCCCAGGGAAGGCAGTCTCCTGGTGGCCTTGGCTCCACACATTGTTTCCCTTATTGCTCCTGTGAGTATTTTGTTCCCTTTCTCAGAGGAACCAAAGCACCCTCACTTAATTCCTCCTTTTTCTTGAGCTTCCTTTGCTGGATGAATATAACTTGTTTTTTTTCTTTTTTTGAGCTGACATCAGGTTACTAGTGAGTGCATACCATGTGAGTTCTTTTGTGATGGGTTACATTCTTGCTCAGGATGACACTTTCTAGTTCTATCCATTTGCCTAAGAATTTCAGGAATTTATTGTTTTTCATAGCTGAATAGTACTCCATAGATTATATATACCACAGTTTCTGTATCCATTCCTTTGTTGAGGGACATCTGGGTTCTTTCAATCTTCTGGCTATTATAAATAAGGCAGCTATGAACATGGTGGAGCATGTGTCCTTATTACAAGAAGAAGCGTCTTCTGTGTATATGCACAGGAGTCATATAGCTGGGTCCCCAGATAGTATTATGTCTAATTTCCTGAGGAGTCAACAAACTGATTTCCAGAATGGTTTTACTAGCTTGCACTCTCACCAACAAAGTAGGAGAACTTTGGATATGAGAACTTGGATATGAGTGTATCCACTAGAACACAGAAAACCTGCTCATTAGTTAGAACACCCCTCCAACAGATTCCAACTGTCACTTTATCCTCCTAAGAGGTGGGGCATGGAGAACACATCCACATATATATGTGCATAATTCTGGTTGGCCTATCCTTATATGGATATCTAGATAAACATAGTTGCTGTGCGTTCATGAATGAAATGCCCATATTCCTGTCGAGAAGTCAGCATTTCATAGCACTGCTCATTTTCTGTCCCTTATATTGTTCTTCTGTCCTCCTCCTCCTTGGTGCTGTTCCCTGAGATTCAGAGAGTATGAAAGGTGGCATTGTGGTCTCATTTGGGATTTCACTTTAACTGTCACTTATTCTCTGAACACTGGAAAGTTGTTGGTCTTCCCAATGATTGTTATACACTTCAATAGAAGCTTTTTGGACTAAGGTTGCTAGCAATCTATGTGTGTAAACATAAACATAGAAGGAAATGTTACACCATCTCCATGAACAAAATTATAATAGGTTCTTTCCTATGACCTATAAACTCCCCATCCATGAACATTTAACTACAATTTTAGTACCAAACATTAAATTCTCTCATGTCAATCAGGTCTCAAACCCACTAAGAAAGTAGTTTACCTCATAATAGTTGTATAACCATAGTAACAGTGAGAAGTTCTTAACTGTAAAGGCCGTGTTATAGCATGCTGTTTCCATCACTGGGTAAGAACATGGGTGAGTTTTATCTTCTAAAGCACACATGTAGACTGTTCTAACAGTGTAAAAGCTAGCCAGATAGAACATAGTTTTCTAGGAACTTTGAGATGAAGTTTTCTGTGTTTGTAGTTATAGGGTGTGGTGCCTTTATCATCAGGGTTTTCCATGAGGTTCAGTTAGTTAAACAAGGACAATGACAAAGTTGTGTTATTTTGGAAACTATTGGGAACATCAAGGTGTGGTATTTTATTCTTAGCATTGTGATTTTTATTTAATAGCCTATGTGTGCTGGGATTGAAATTATTGATGCCTGCATGATAATTCAGAACAGCCTTTGAACTGGGCTTTTTTTTTCTTTTCTTTTCTTTTCTTTTTTCTTTTCTTTGCTTAAAAAGGAAGTAAAAACATTTTATGATAAAATTGATGATTGACATGGAAAATATTTCTGTTGAAAATGAAGAAATATATAGAAAAGCACATTAAAATTAAAATTTTCATGGAAAATTAAAGAGTAAAATGGTAGACATGCAAAATATTGCTAAATTAATTGAAAAGGAAGTAGAAATATTTTATGATGGAATTCAAAGTTTATATGGAAAATATTTACATTCTGAAGGCTTTCCCTGTTCCCAATTTCCACTTCACCCTATGTTCCATAAGTCCTCTTCCACCCACACCCCCCACCCGCCTTTTTTTCTGTTTTGGTACTCTCCTAAAAAACTGGATCCAGTCTGTTCAGGACCAGGATCCTGTCCTTCCTTCTTGAGAATTTTTTCATTTGCTAATTATGTCTTGAGTATTCAGAGCTTCTGGGCTCATTAATATCCACTTATCAGTGATTGCATTTCATGTGTATTCTTTTGTGATTGGGTTAACTCACTTAGGTTATTTGGTTCTTTGGGGTCTAACTTCTTGAGTTCTTTGTATATATTGGATATTAGCCCTCTGTCGGATGTAGGGTTCTTGAAGATCTTTTCCCAATTTGTTGATGGCTGTTTTGTCCTTCTGACAGTGTCCTTTGCCTTACAGAAACTTTGTAATTTTATGAGGTCCCATTTGTCAATTCTTGATCTTAGAGCATAAGCTATTGGTGTTCTGTTCAGAAACTTTCCCCCTGTACCCATGTCCTCCAGGGCATCTCCACAGTTCTGTACCCCACTTTTAATAGGGTTATTTGACTCTCTGGAGACTAACTCCTTGAGTTCCTTGGATACATTGGATATTAGCCCTCTCTCGGATATAGGGTTAGTAAAGATTTCCCAATCTGTTGGTTGTCATTTTGACCTATTCTCTGTGTCCTTTGACTTACAGAAACTTTGCAGTTTTATGAGGTACCATTTGTTGATTCTTATTCTTAGAGCATAAGCTATTGGTGTTCTATACAGGAACTTTTCCCCTGTGCCCATGTGTTCAAGATTCATTTCCCCTCTCTTCTCTATAAGCTTCAGTGTGTCTGGTTTTATGTGTAGATTCTTGATATCATTTGGACTTGAGCTTTGTACAAGGAGGAAAGAATGAATCAATTTGCATTTTTTTCTGTATGCTGGCCTCCAGTTGACATAGCATCATTTGTTAAAATGGCTGTCTTTTTTCCACTGAATGTTTTTTGCTCCTTTGTCAAAGATCAAGTGACCATAGGTGTGTGGCTTCATTTCTGGGTCTTCAATTCTAATCCATTGATCTACCAGCCTGTCACTGTACCACTAACCATGTAGTTTTTAATACCCTTGCTCTGTAGTACTGCTTGAAGTCCAGGAGACAGATTCCCCCAGATATTCTTTTATTGTTAAGAGTAGTTCTATCTATCCTGGGTTTTTTGTTATTCCAGATAAATTTGGGAATTGCTTTCACTAACTCTAAGAAGAATTGAGTTAGAATTTTGATGTGCCTTGCATTGAATCTGTAGATCGCTTATGGCAAGATGGCAATTTTTACTATATTAATCCTACCAATCCATGAGCATGGGTGGTCTTTCCATCTTCTGAGGTCTTCTATTTCTTTCTTCATAGACTTGAAGTTCTTTTCATACAGATCTTTGCCATGTTGAGTTAGTGTCACACCAAGACACTTTATCTTGTTTGTGACTATTGTGAAGGGTGTCCTTCCATAATTTCATTCTCAGCCTTTTAATCCTTTGAGTATAGAAAGGCTACAGATTTGCTTGAGTTATTTTATTTGCAGGCACATTGCTGAAGTTGTTCATTAGTTACAGGATGTCTATGGATAAGTTTTTGCAGATCGCTTAAGTATATTGCCATGTCATCTGCAAATAGTGATAGTTTGAATTTTTCTTTTACAATTTGGATCCCTTTGATCTCCTTTCTGGCATCTAATTGCTCTAGCTAGAACTTCAAGTTCTATAACGAATAAATATGGAGAGAGAGGGCAGCCTTGCCTAGACCCTGATTTAGTGGGTTTGCTTCAAATTTCTCTCCATTGATTTTGATGTTGGCTACTGGTTCGCTGTATATTAATTTTACAGTGTTTAGGTATGAGCCTCGGATTCCTGATCTTCCCAAGACTTTTATCATGAAAAAAGGCTGAATTTTTTCAAATGATTTTTCACGATCTAATGTAATGTCCATGTGGGTTTTCTTTGAATTTGTTTATATAGTGGATTACATTGATGGATTTACCTATATTGAAAAATCCCTGTATCCCTGGGATGAATCCTACTTGATCGTGCTTAATGATTGTTTTGATATGATTTGATTGTTTTTGCTTTGATATTCATGAGGCAAATTGGTCTGAAGTTCTGTTTCTTTGTTGGATCTTTTTGTGTAATTGTGCCTTCATAGAACGAGTTGGATAGTATTCCTTCTGTTTCTATTTTGTGGAAAAATTTGATGAGTATTGGTGTTTAGTCTTCTTTGGAGGTCTGATAGTATTCCGCTATAAAAGCATCTGGCCCTGTACTTTCTTTTTTTTTTTTTTAGCTCAGGAGCCTATCAATGACTGCTTCTATTTCTGTAGGGGTTATGGGCCTGTTTACATCATCTATATGATCATAATTTATGATATATGGTAGTTATCCATAAAAATTTCCATTTCTTCCGGATTTTAACTTGTGTTGAGCATTGGCTTTTGTACTAGGATCTGATGATATGTTAATTTCCTCAGTATCTGTTTTTCTATCTCCCTTTTCATTTCTGATTTTCTTAATTTGAATACTGTCTCTGTGCCCTCTGGTTATTCTGGCTAGAGGTTCATATATCATGTTGATTTTCTCAAAGAACCAGCTCCTGCTTTTCTTGATTCTTTGTATAGTTCTCTTTTTTTCTACTTGTTTGATTTCAGCCCTGAGTTTGATGATTTCCTGACTTCTACTCCTCTTGGGAGTATTAGACTCTTTCTGTTCTAAAGCTTTCAGGTGTGCTGTTAAACTGCTAGTGTATGCTCTCTCCTGCTTTTATTTGGAGGCACTCATATATATGAGTTTTCCACTTAGCAGCACTTAGCACTTCTATCATTGTGTCCCATAAATTTGGGTATGTTGTGCCTTCCTATTCACTAAATTCTAAAATGTCTTTGATTTCTTTCCTTATTTCTTCCTTGACCAAGGTATCATTAAGTAAAGCATTATTCAGCTTCCATGTGTATTTGTGCCTTCTGTTGTATTTTTTGCTATTAAAGACCACCCTTATTCCATAGTGATCTGATAGGAGGCATGGGATTAGTTCAATTTTCTTATATCTGATGTCTGTTTTGTGACCAGTTATATGGTCAATTTTGGAGAAGGTACCATGATGTGATGAGAAGAACATATATTGTTTTGATTTAGGATGAAATATTATATAGACATCTGTTAAATGCCTTTGGTCCTAAATTACTGCTAGTTTCACTGTGTCTCTGTTTACCTTGTGCTTCCCTGATCTGTCCATTGAGGAGAGTGTGGTGTTGAGGTCATCCACAATTATTGTGTGAGGTGCAATATGTGCTTTCGATTTAGTAAAGCTTCTTTTACAAATGAGAGTGTCCTTGCATTTGGAACATAGATTTTTAGAATTGAGAGTTATTCTTGGTAGATTTTTTTCCCGTTGGTGTGTATGAAGTGTCCTTCCATGTCTTTTTGATGACTTTTGGTTGAAAGTCAATTTTATTTGATATTTTTTTATTTCTTTAATTTTTTTTCCTTTTTTTTATTATTTCCTATATTCTTTGTTTACATTGCAAAGGCTTTCCCCTTTACAGTTCCCCCCTCACCATATGTCCAATAAGTCCTCTCCCCCCCCATTCCCAAAACACCCCCCTCCCCACCATTTCTCTGTTCTGGTACTCTCCTACAAAACTGGATTTAGTCTTTTCCAGACCAGGGTCCTCTCCATCCTTTTTCTTAGGGATGTTTTGCTTAGCTAATTGTGTCTTGAGTATTCAGAGCTTCTGGGCTCTTTAATATCCACTTATCAATGATTGCAATTCATGTGTATTCTTTTGTGATTGGGTCAACTCACTTTGGATGATATTTTCCAGATCCAACCATTTTCCTACAAATTGCATCACTTCATTATTTTTAATTGCTGAGTAGTATTCCATTGTATAAATGTACCACATTTTCTCTATCCATTCCTCCTTTGAGGGACACCTGGGCTCTTTCCAGCTTCTGGCTATTATAAATAAGGCTGCTATGAACATAGTGGAACATGTGTCTTAATTGCATGCAGGGGAATCCTCTGGGTATATGCCCAGGAGTGGTATGACAGGGTCCTCTGGAAGTGTCATGGCCAATTTTCTGAGGATCCGCCATACTGATTTCCAAAGAGGTTGTACCACCTTGCAAACCCACCAACAATGGAGGAGTGATCCTCTTTCTCCACATCCTCACCAGCACCTGTTGTCTCATGAGTTTTAGTTTTTTATTTTTTCTTTTTTATTCTTTTATTTTATTTTGCTTTAGAATTTGATAACAAACTCATGCACATTAAAACTATAGCTTATTCTTTTTGTGCTCAAATTACATATTTTTATTTTCTATATTCATTGTTTACATTCCAAAAGCTTTCCCTTTTCCCAGTTCTACCCTCACCATATGTCCCATAAGTCTTCTTCCCTCCGCCCGTTCCCCAATCACCCCCAACTCCATTTCTCTGTTCTGATACTCTCCTACTAAACTGGATCCAGTCTTTTCAGGACCATGGTCCTTTCCTTCCTCCTTCTTGGGAATCTTTTGATTTGCTAATTGTGCCTTGAGTATGCAGAGCTTTTGGGCTCATTAATAGCCACTTATCAGTGACTGCATGTCATGTGTATACTTTTGTGATTGGGTAAACTCACTTAGGATAATATTTTCCAGATCCAACCATTTGCCTACAAATTGCATCAATTCATTATTTTTAATTGCTGAGTAGTATTCCATTGTATAAATATACCACATTTTCTGTATCCATTCCTCCTTTGAGGGACATCTGGGCTCCTTCCAACTTCTGGCTATTATAAATAAGGCTGCTATGAACATAGTGGTGCATGTGTCTTTACTGTATGCAGGGGATTCTACTGGGTATATGCCCAGGAGTGGTATGAGAGGGACCTCTGGAAGTGTCATGCCCAATTTTCTGAGGAACCACCAGACTGATTTCCAGAGAGGTTGTACCATCTTGCAATCCCACCAACAGTGGAGGAGTGTTCCTCTTTCTCCACATCCTCGCCAGCACCTGTTGACTCTTGAGTTTTTAATCTTAGCCATTCTGACTGGTGTGAGGTGGAATCTCAGGGTTGTTTTAATTTGCATTTCCCTGATGACTAATGATGTTGAACATCTCTTAAAATGCTTCTCGGCCATCCGAATTTCTTCTGGTGAAAATTCTTTGTTTAGGTCTGTACCCCATTTTTTGATAGGGTTATTTGATTCTTTGGGGTGTAACTTCTTGGGTTCTTTGTATATATTGGATATTAGCCCTCTGTCAGATGTGGGGTTGGTGATGATCTTTTCCCACTTTGTTGGTTGCCGTTTTGTCCTTCTGACCGTGCACTTTGCCTTACAGAAACTTTGTAATTTTATGAGGTCCCATTTGTTAATTCTTGATCTTAGAGCATAAGCTATTGGTGTTCTGTTCAGGCACTTTCCCCCTGTGCCCAAGTCCTCCAGGGTCTTCCTCAGGTTCTTTTCTATTAGTTTCAGTGTGTCCGGTTTTATGTGGCGGTCCTTGATCCACTTGGAGTTGACCTTAGTACAAGGAGATAAGAGTGGGTCAATTCCCATTCTTCTGCATGTTGACTTCCAGGTGAACCAGCACCATTTGTTG
This sequence comes from Apodemus agrarius, assembly GCA_964023405.1. Classification (NCBI taxonomy): domain Eukaryota; kingdom Metazoa; phylum Chordata; class Mammalia; order Rodentia; family Muridae; genus Apodemus; species Apodemus agrarius. The sequence goes on from OZ030010.1 coordinate 109,244,653, forward strand.
AAAAGGCTATCTTTTTTCCACTGGATGGTTGTAGCTCCTTTATCAAAGATCAAGTGACCCTAAGTCTTTGGGTTCATTTCTGGGTCTTCAATTCTATTCCATAGATCTACTTGCATGTCGCTGTACCAATACCATGCAACTTTTAGCACAATTGCTCTGTAGTACTGCTTGAGGTCAGGAATATTGATTCCGCTAGAAGTCCTTTTATTGTTGCGAATAGTTTTAGCTATCCTGGGTTTTTTGTTTTTCCAGATGAATTTGAGAATTGCTCTTTCTAGATCTATGAAGAATTGATTTGGGATATTGATGGGGATTGCATTGAATCTGTAATTTCTTTTTTTCAAGATGGCCATTTTTACTATATTGATCCTGCCAATCAAAGAGCATGGAATATTTTTCCATCTTAGGTCTTCTTCAATTTCTTTCTTCAAGGACTTGAAGTTCCTGTCATACAGTTCTTTTACTTGTTTGGTTAAAGTCACACCAAGATACTTTATATTGTTTGTGGCTATTGTGAAGGGTGTTATTTTCCTAATTTCTTTCTCAGGCTGCTTGTCCTTTGAGTACAAGAAGGCTACTGATTGGCTTGTGTTGGTTTTATAACCAGCCACTTTGCTGAAGTTGTTTACCAGCTGTAGGAGTTCTCTGGTGCAGTTTTTTGGATCACTTACATGTACTATCATATCATCTGCAAAAAGTGATAGTTTGACTTCTTCCTTTCCAATTTGTGTCCCTTTGACTTCCTTATGTTTTCTAATTGCTCTCGCTAGAACATCAAGTACTGTATTGAAAAGATATGGAGAGAGAGGCAGCCTTGTCTAGTCCCTGATTTTAGTGGGATTGCTTCAAGTTTCTCTCCATTTATTTTGACGTTGGCTACTGGTTTGCTGTATATTGCTTTTACTATATTTAGGTATGGGCCTTGAATTCCTGCTCTTTCCAAGACTTTTAGCATGAAAGTATGCTGAATTTTGTCGAATGCTTTCTCAGCATCTAATGAGATGATCATGTAGTTTTTTTTTCTTTTAGTTTGTTTTTGTAGTGGACTACATTGATGGATTTCCTTATATTGAACCATCCCTGCATCCCTGGGATGAAGCCTACTTGATCATGGTGAATGATCGTTTTGATGTGCTCTTGGATTCCGTTGGCAAGAATTTTATTTAGTATGTTTGCATCAATATTCATAAGGGAAATTGGCCTGTAGTTCTATTTCTTTGTAGGATTTTTTTTGCGGATTTGGTTTCAGCGTAATTGTGGCTTCGTAGAATGAGTTGGATAGTGTCCCTTCTGTTTCTATTTTGTGGAATAGTGTGAAGAGTATTGGTGTTAGGTCTTCTTTGAAGGTCTGATAGAATTCTGCACTAAAATCATCTGGTCCCATACTTTTTGTGGTTGGGAGGCTTTCTATAACCCCTTCTGTTTTTCTTGGGGTTACTGGACTGTTTAGCTGATCTAATTGATCCTGGATTAATTTTGGTATTTGGTATCTGTCTAGGAAATTGTCCATTTCCTCCAGATTCTCCAGTTGTGTTGAGTATAGGCTTTTGTAGTAGGATCTGATAATTTTTTTAATTTTCTAAGTTTCTCTTGTTATATCCCCCTTTTCATTTCTAATCTTATTAATCTGGATACTGTCTCTGTGCCCTTTGGTTAGTCTAGCTAAGGGTTTATCTATATTGTTGATTTTCTCAAAGACCAGCTCTTGGTTTTGTCGATTCTTTGTATGGTTCTCTTAGTTTCTACTTGATTGATTTCAGCCCTTAGTTTGATGATTTTCTGGCTTCTACTCCTCTTGGGTGAATTAGCTTCTTTTCGTTCCAGGGCTTTCAGGTGTGCTATTAAGTTGCTAGTGTATGCTCTCTCCAGTTTCTTTTTGGAGGCACTCAGGGCTATGAGTTTTCCTCTTAGCACTGCTTTCATTGTGTCCCATAGATTTGGGTAGGTCATACCTTCATTTTTATTGAAGTCTAAAAAGTCTTTGATTTCTTTCTTTATTTCTTCCTTGACTAATGTGTCATTGAGTAGAGTATTGTTCAGTTTCCATGTGTATGTGGGCTTTCTGTTGTTCTTCTTGTTATTGGAGACCATTTTACTCCATAGTGATCTGATAGGAAGCATGGGATTAGTTCAGTCTTCTTGTATTTGTTGAGGTCTGTCTTGTGACCAATTATATTATCAATTTTGGAGAAGATACCATGTGGTGCTGAGAAAAAGGTATATTCTTTTGCTTTAGGATGAAATGTTCTCTCTCTCTCTCTCTCTCTCTCTCTCTCTCTCTCTCTCTCTCTCTCCTCTCTCTCTCTCTCTCTCTCTCTCTCTCTCTCTCTCTCTCTCATATATATATATATATATATATATATATATATATATATATATATATATGTTAAATCCAATTGGTCCAAAGTTTCCATTAGTTTCACTGTGTCCCTGTTGAGTTTCTGCTTTCCTGATTGGTCCATTGAGGAGAGTGGAGTGTTGAAGTCACCTACAATTATTGTGTTAGGTGCAATGTGTGCTTTAAGCTTTAGTAAAGTTTCTTTTACGAATGAGGGTGCCCTATTTGGAGCATAGATGTTCAGTATTGAGAATTCTTCTTGGTGGATTTTCCCTTTGACAAGCAAGAAGTGACCTTCCGTGTCTCTTTTGATGACTTTTGGTTGAAAGTCAATTTTATCTGATATTAGAATGGCTACTTCAGCTTGTTTCCTGAGAGTATTTGCTTGTAAAATTGTCTTCCAGCCTTTTACTCTAAGGTAGTGTTTGTCTTTGTCACTGAGATGTATTTCCTGTATGCAACAAAATGTAGGGTCCTATTTCTGTATCCACTCTGTTAGTCTGTGTCTTTTTATTGGGGAATTGAGTACATCGATGTTAAGAGATATTAAGGAATAGTAATTATTACTTCCTGACATTTTGGGCATTATTTTTTATATTTGAGTGGTTCTCTTCTTTTGGGTTTGATGAGAGGAGGTTTCTATCTTGCTTCTTCTGGGGTGTAGTTTCCCTCCTTGTGTTGGTGTTTTTCCCCCATTATCCTTTGTAGGGCTGTGTTTGTAGATAGATATCATGCAAATTTGGTTTTGTCATGGAATACCTTGGTTACCCCATCTATGGCGATTGAGAGTTTTGCTGGGTATAGTAGTTTTGGCTGAAGTTTGTGTTCTCTTAGAGTCTGCAGAAGATCCACCCAGGATCTTCTAGCTTCCATGGTCTCAGGTGAGAAGTCTGGTGTAATTCTGATAGGTCTTTCTGCATATGTTTCTTGGCCTTTTTCTCTTACTGCCTTTAATATTCTTTCCTTGTTTAATACATTTGGGGTTTTGATTATTATGTGATGGGAAGTATTTCTGTTCTGGTCCAGTCTGTTTGGGGTTCTGTAGGCTTCTTGTATATTCATGGGCATCTCTCTGTTTAGGTTGGGGAAGTGTTCTTCCATAATTTTGTAGAAGATATTTGCTAGCCCTTTAAGTAGTAGATCTTCACTCTCATCTATACCTATAATCCTTAGATTTGGTCTTCTCATTGTGTCCTGGATTTCCTGAATGTTTTGGGTTACCAGCTTTTTGCATTTTGCATTTTCTTTATTTGTTGAATCCATGGTTCCAATGGTATCTTCAGCATCTGAGATTCTGTCTTCTTTTTTTTTTTCTATTTTTTTATTGGATATATTCTATATTTACAATTCAGTTCCCCTTTTCTGCTTCCCCACCCCAAAGGTCCCACATGCCTTTTTCCCTCCCCCTGCTCCCTCATTCACCCCCTCCAACCTCACTGTTCTTGTACCCCCCCACAATGATGTTTTGGTCCATTCTAGCACCAGTGTCCACTCCTTTCTTCTTGTGCGACATCACTTGATATGTGATTTATGTCTTTGATGTTCCAAGCTTCTAGGCTAATATCCACTTATCAGTGACAGTATACCATGGGTATTCTTTTGAGACTGGGTCACCTCACTTAGTATGACGTTCTCCAGCTCCATCCATTTCTGTAAGAATTTCAAGAATTCACTGTTTCTAATTGCTTATAGCTGAATAGTACGCCATTGTGTATATATACCACATTTTTTGTATCCATTCCTCTGTTGAGGGACATCTGGGTTCTTTCCAGCTTCTGGCTATTATATATAAGGCTGCTATGAACATAGTTGAGCATGTATCCTTATTGCATGCTGGGGAATCTTCTGGGTATATTCCCAGGAGTGGTATGTCTGGGTCCTCCGGAGTATCACGTCCAGTTTTCTGAGGAACCGCCATACTGATTTCCAGAGTGGTTGTACCAGCTTGCATTCCCACCAGCAGTGGAGGAGTGTTCCTCTTTCTCCACATCCTCGCCAACACCTGATGTCTTCTGAGTTTTTAATCTTAGCCATTCTGACTGGTGTGAGGTGAAATCTCAGGGTTGTTTTAATTTGCATTTCCCTAATGACTAGTGATGTTGAACATTTTTTAAGGTGTTTCTCAGCCATCTGAATTTCTTCAGGTGAAAAGTCTCTGTTTAGCTCTGTACCCCATTTTTGGATAGGGTTATTTGGTTTTCTGGGGTCTAACCTCTTGAGTTCTTTTCATTGGAAATTAACCCTCTGTCGGATGTGGGGTTGGTGAAGATTTTTTTCCCAATTTGTTGGTTGCCGATTTATCCTTTTGACAGTGTCTTTTGCCTTACAGAAATTTTGTAATTTTATGAGGTCCCATTTGTCTATTCTTGCTCTTAGAGCATAAGCAATTGGTGTTCTGTTCTGGAATTTTTCCCCTGAGCCAATGTCCTCAAGGGTCTTCCCCAGTTTCTTTTCTATTAGTTTTAGTGTGTCTGGTTTTATGTGGAGGTCCTTGATCCACTTGGAGTTGAGCTTAGTGCAAGGAGATAAGAGTGGATCAATTCTCATTCTTCTGCATGTTGACCTCCAGTTGAGCCAGCACCATCTGTTGAAAAGCTATATTTATTCCACTGGATGTTTTCAGCTCCTTTGTCGAAGATCAATTGGCCATAGATGTGTGGGTTCAATTCTGGGACTTCGATCCTATTCCATTGATCTGCCTCCCTGTCACTGAACCAATACCATGCAGTTTTTAATACTACTGCTCCGTAATAATACTTGGTGTCCGGGATATTGATTCCCCCAGAAGTTCTTTTGCTGTTGATGATAGTTTTAGCTATCCTGGGATTTTTGTTATTCCAGATGAATTTGAGAATTGCTCTTTCTAACTCTATGAAGAACTGAGTTGAGATTTTGATGGGGATTGCGTTGAATCTGTATATTGCTTTGGGAAAGATTGCCATTTTGACTATATTAGTCCTGTCAACCCACGAGCATGGAAGATTTTCCCATTTTCTGATGTCTTCTTCAATTTCCCTCTTCAGAGACCTGAAGTTTTTGTCATATAAATCTTTCACATGTTTGGTTAGAGTCACTCCAAGATACTTTATATCGTTTGTCGCTATTGTGAAGGGTGTCATTTCCCTAATTTCTTTCTCGGCCTGCTTATCCTTTGCATATAGGAAGGCGACTGATTTGCTTGAGCTGATTTTATAGCCAGCCACTTTGCTGAAGTTGTTTATCAGTTGCAGGAGTTCTCTGGTGGAGGTTTTTGGGTCACTTAAGTATACTATCATATCATCTGCGAATAGTGATAGTTTGACTTCTTCCTTTCCGATTTGTATCCCTTTGACTTCCCTCTGTTGTCAAATTGCTCTAGCTAGTACCTCAAGTACTATATTGAAGAGATATGGTGAGAGGGGGCAGCCTTGTCTAGTCCCTGATTTTAGTGGGATTGTTTCAAGTTTTTCCTCCGTTCACCTTGATGTTGGCTACTGGTCTGCTGTATATTGCTTTTACTATGTTTAGATATGGGCCTTGAATTCCTGCTCTTTCTAAGACCTTTAGCATGAAAGGATGCTGAATTTGTCAAATGCTTTTTCAGCATCCAATGAGATGACCATGTGGTTTTTTTTCTTTGAGTTCGTTTATGTAGTTGATTACATTGATGGATTTCCATATATTGAACCATCCCTGCATCCCTGGGATGAAGCCAACTTGATCATTGTGAATGATCGTTTTTATGGGTTCTTGGATTCGGTTGGCAAGTATTTTGTTTAGTATTTTTGCATCAATATTCATAAGAGAAATTGGCCTGTAGTTCTCTTTCTTAGTTGGATCTTTGTGTGGTTTTGGCATCAGGGTAATTGTGGCTTCATAGAATGAGTTGGGTAGTGTTCCTTCTGTTTCTATTTTGTGGAATAGTTTGAAGAGTATTGGTATCAGGACTTCTTTGAAGGTCTGATAGAATTCTGCACTAAAACCATCTATTCCTGTGCTCTTTTTGGTTGGAAGACTGTCTATGACCCCTTCTATTTCTTTGGGGGATATGGGTCTGTTTAGACGATCTATTTGATCCTGGTTTAATTTTGGTATTTGGTAACTGTCTAGGAAATTGTCCATTTCCTCCAGATTCTCCAGTTGTGTTGAGTATAAGTTTTTGTAGTAGGATCTGATTATTTTTTTTAATTTCCTCAGTTTCTGTTGTTATATCTCCCTTTTCATTTCTAATTTTGTTAATTTGAATACTGTCTCTGTGCCCTTTGGTAAGTCTGGCTAGGGGTTTATCTATCTTGTTGATTTTCTCAAAGAACCAGCTCCTGGTTTTGTTTATTCTTTGTATGGTTCTCTTTGTTTCAACTTGATTGATTTCAGCCCTGAGTTTGATGATTTCCTGTCTTCTACTCCTCCTGGGTGAAATTGCTTCTTTTTGTTCCAGAGATTTCAAGTGCGTCATTAAGTTGCTAGTACATGCTCTCTCCTGTTTCTTTTTGGAGACACTCAGGGCTATGAGTTTTCCTCTAAGCACTGCTTTCATTGTGTCCCATAGATTTGGGTATGTTGTGCTTTCATTTTCATTAAATTCTAAGAAATCTTTGATTTCTTTCTTTATTTCTTCCTGGACTAAGGTATCATTGAGTAGAATATTGTTCAGCCTCCATGTGTATGAGGATTTTCTGTTGTTTTCGTTGCTATTGAAGAACACTCTTACTCCATGGTGATCTGATAAGAGGCATGGGATTAGTTAGAACTTTTTATATTTGTTGAGATCTGTCTTGTGTCCAATTATATGGTCGATTTTGGAGAAGGTACCATGAGGGGCTGAGAAAAAGGTATAGTCTTTTGCTTTAGGGTGAAATGTTATATATATATATATATATATATATATATATATATATATATATATATAATCTGTTAAATCCAATTGGTCCAACGTTTCGATGAGTTTCTCTGTGTCCCTGTTTAGTTTCTGTTTTCCTGGTCGGTCCACTGTAGATAGTGGAGTATTGAGGTCCCCCACAATCATTGTGTTAGGTTCAATGTGTGCTTTGAGCTTTAGTAAAGTTTCTTTTACGAATGAGGGTGCCCTTACATTTGGAGCATAGATGTTTACAATTGTGAGTTCTTCTTGGTGGATTCTTCCTTTGACTAGCAAGAAGTGACCTTCTGTGTCTCTTTTGATGACTTTGGGTTGAAAGTCAATTTTATCTGATATTAAAATGGCTATTCCAGCTTGCTTCCTGTGACCATTTGCTTGCAAAATTGACTTCCATCCTTTTACTCTAAGGTAGTGTTTGTCTTTGACTCTGAGGTGTGTTTCCTGTAAGCAGGAAAATGTAGGGTCCTGTTTCCATATCCAGTCTGTTAGTCTATGTCTTTTTATTGGGGAATTGAGTCCCTTGACATTAAGAGATATTAAGGAATAGTGATTATTACTTCCTGACATTTTTGATGTTATTTTTGTTTTTGAGTAGTTATCTTCCTTTGAGTTTGATGGAAGAAGGTTACTGTCTTGCTTTTTCTTGGGTGCAGTTTCCCTCGGTGTCTTGGAGATTTCCTCCTATTATCCTTTGTAGAGCTGGGTTAGTGGAAAGATATTGTGTAAATTTGGTCCTGTCATGGAATATTTTCATTTCTCCATCTATGTTGATTGAGAGTTTTGCTGGGTATAGTAGTCTTGGCTGACATTTGTGTTCTCTTAGGGTCTGCATGAGGTATGCCCAGGATCTTCTAGCTTTCATGGTTTCTGGAGAGAAGTCTGGTGTGATTCTGATAGGTCTTCCGTTATATGTTACTTGGCCTTTTTCTCTTACTGCCTTTAATATTCTTTGTTTAGTACATTTGGGGTTTTGATTATTATGTGTCAGGAGGTATTTCTGTTCTGGACCAGTCTGTTTGGAGTTCTGTAGGCTTCTTGTATATTCATGGGCATCTCTCTCTTTAAGTTAGGGAAGTTTTCTTCCATAATTTTGTTAATGATGTTTGCTGGCCCTTTAAGTTGTAGATCTTCACTCTCATCTATCCCTATCATCCTTAGGTTTGGTCTTCTCATTGTGTCCTGGATTTCCTGGATGTTTGGGGTTACAAGCCTTTTGGATTTTGCATTTTCCTTGACTGTGGAGTTAATGGTTACTATGTTGTCTTCAGCATCTGAGATTCTTATTTCTATCTCTTGTATTCTGTTGTTGATGTTTGCATCTACGACCCCTGATTTCTTCCCAAGGTTTTCTATCTCCAAAGTTGCCTCCTTTTTGATTTCTTAGTTGTTTCTACCTCTGTGTTCAGATCTTGGATGGTTTTGCTCAGTTCCTTCATTTGTTTGTTTGTGTTTTCATGTAATTCTTTAATATATTTTTGTGCTCCCTCTTTCATGACTTCTGCCTGTTGTTTTAAGTTCTCCTGTATTTCTTTAACTCATTTTCTCATTTCCTCTTTATTGGTTTCTGTCTGATGGCCCATATTCTCCTGGAGTTCTTTAAGTGTTTTGTGTGTGTGTGTGTGTGTGTGTGTGTGTGTGTGTGTGTGTTTGGATTGTAAGAGCTTCTACCCTATTGATGTTCCCCTGCATTTCTTTAAGAGATTTGTTTATGTCTTTTTTGTGTTCCTCTAGGAGCATCATGACCTGTGCTTTTATATCTAACTCTTGTTTTTCTGGTGTGCTGGGGTATCCAGGACTTGCTGTGGTTGGCGAATTGGGTTCAGATGGTGCCATATTGCCTTGATTTCTGTTAATAATGTTCCTACGTTTGCCTTTTGCCATCTCTTTATCTCTGGAGTTAGTTGGTCTTATTGTAGATGGCAGCCCTGCTGAAAGCACAGCGTGCCTGTCCCCAGGAGACAGTGACCTTTGCTGAGCTGTTTGTACCCAGCTCTGCCGATCTCTTCTGGCAGCGTTTTCTGTGCTGGACTATGCTAGCTCTCAGTCCAATCCCCTGACTCCAGCTGCTAGACTTCCGCACTGTGTCCCCAGGCAAGATGGCCCCTCGCTGCCAGCCCGCCCAGAGAGCCAGCCACGGTGGTATGCACCCGCAGCTGAGCTGTCTCTGCACAGATCTCCTACAGAGCTAAGCTAAGCTATATCTCTGTCCACACACCTGATTCCAGCCGCTCGCTGTGCCTGCCATTCGATTTGCGCGCAGTGTCCCGAGGCAAGATGGCGGCCCAGCTGAAAGCACAGTGTGACCTGAGATTCTGTCTTCTATCTCTTGTATTCTATTGTTGATATTTGCATCTATGACTCCTGATTTTTTCCCAAGGTTTTCTATCTCCAACGTTATCTCCCTTTGTGATTTCTTAGTTGTTTCTACTTCTGTTTTTAGATTCTGGATGGTTTTACTCAGATCTTTCACTTGCTTGTTTGTGTTTTCCTGTAATTCTTTAAGGGATTTTTGTGTTTCCTCTTTTATGACTTCTACTTTTTGACCCACATTCTCTTGTATTTCTTTAAGTGATTTTTGTGTTTCCCCCTTATTGGTATCCATTTTTTGATCCATATTCTCCTGAATTTCTTTAAGCGATTTTTGTGTTTGCCTTGTAAGGGCTTCTAGCTTTTGATCCACTTTCTCCTGTACTACTTTAAGAGATTTCTCTAAGTGATCCTCTATCAGCATCCTGACAAGTGATTTTAGATCTGAGTCTTGTTTTTCTGGTGTGTTGGGGTATCCGAGACTTATTTGTGTTTGCCTTGTAAGGACTTCTAGCTTTTGATCTATTTTCTCCTGTCTTACTGTGTTACTCTATCAGCATCCTGACCTGTGATTTTAGATCTGAGTCTTGTTTTTCTGGTTGGTTGGGGTATCCAAGATTTATTGCTGTTGGGGAACTGGGTTCGGATGCTGTCATGTTGCCTTGATTTCTGTTAGTAATGATCTTACGTTTGCCTTTTGCCATCTGGTATTCTCTGGTGTTAGTTGGTCCTGTAGTTACTAGCTGGTGCTTGAACATCCTGTGGACTTGTAAGGCTGTTTCCTCATGACTGGGACACCTGCTTACAAATTGCTGACAGGTGGCCTGAGTCCCCCGAGGTCTTAACCTCAGCATATCTCAGGTACTTGATTCTGCCTGCTGGGCCGCTGCTCTGCACTGCTCCTGCTCAGGGATTGCTGTCTGGTGTCCTGTGTCCCCAGAGGTCTTAAACTCGGGATATCTGGGGTACCTAGTTCCGCCAGCTGGTTCAAAGCAGATGGGAAGATGGTGGAGGCTACTGGGGGTGCGAGGTCTGCCTTCAGGGCACAGAGCCCAGGCTTGGCTGGGGTCCCCAAACCACTGCTCTGTGCGCAGCTCCTGCTCAAGGCCTGAGACCCCAAAGGTCTTAAACTCGGGATATCTCGGGTACCTGGTTCAGCAGGCTGGATCGGAACACCTGGGAAGATGGTGGAGGCTGCAGGGAGTGCGGGATCTGCCTTCAGGGCACCAAGCCCAGGCTTGGCTCATCTCTTGAGTTTTTAATCTTAGCCATTCTGACTAGTGTGAGGTGGAATCTCAGGGTTGTTTTGATTTGTATTTCCCTGATGACTAATGATGTTGAACATCTCTTAAGGTGCTTCTCGGCCATCCGAATTTCTTCTGGTGAAAATTCTTTGTTTAGCTCTGTACCTCATTTTTAATAGGGTTATTTGGTTCTTTGGGGTCTAACTTCTTGAGATCTTTGTATAATTGAAGATCCAGGAATGAACCCACAGACTTATGGTTACTTGATCTTTGATAAAGGAGCTACAACCATCCAGTGGAAAAAAAGGTAGCCTTTTCAACAAATGGTGCTGGTTCAACTGGAGGTCAACATGCAGAAGAATGTGAATCGACCCACTCTTATCTCCTTGCACTAAGATCAACTCCAATTGGATCAAGGACCTCCACATAAAACCAGACACACTGAAACTAATAGAAAAGAAACTGGGGAAGACCCTGGAGGACATGGGCACAGGGGGAAAGTTTCTGAACAGAACTCCAATAGCTTATCCTCTAAGATCAAGAATTGACAAATGGGAACTCTTAAAATTAAAGTTTCTGTAAGGCAAAAGACACCGTCAGAAGGACAAAACAGCAACCAATAAATTGGGAAAAGATCTTCACCAACCCCACATCCAACAGAGGGCTAATTTTATCCAATATTAGAATGGCTACTCCAGCACATTTCCTGGAACCATTTGCTTGGAAAATTCTTTTCTAGCCTTTTGCCTCTGAGGTAGGGTTTGTCTTTGACAGGTGCATTTCCTGTATGCAGCAAAATGCTTTGTCCTGTTTATGTATCCAGTCTGTTAGTCTATGTCTTTTAATTGGGGAATTGAGTGCATTGATGTTGGGAGATATTGAGGAATAGTGATTGTTGCTTCTAGTTATTTTTTTTATTAAATACCGTCTTCATCTGCATTGCCAATGATAAAAACTTTCCCGATTTCCCCGTCCCCAAAGACCCCAAATCCTCCTCTTACCCCCACCTCTATATTTATGCCCCCCACCTGACACATTCCCATGCCCCCACCCCCATAGGTTTTCCTTTGTTGGGCCTCTATTTAGCCATTACCTGACCAAGAACCACTACTTCCACTGATGCCCAACAAGGCTTTCCTCTGCCACTTTTTTGGCTGGAACCATGTGTACCCCTTGGTTGATGGTTCAGTACCTGGGAATCTTGAGGCATCTGGGTGGCTGTACTGGCTAATTTTGTGTGTCAACTTGACACAGGCTGGAGTTATCATAGGAAAAGGAGCTTCAGTTGGGGAAGTGCCTCCATGAGATCCAGCTGTGGGGCATTTTCTCAATTAGTGATCAAGGAGGGAGGGCCCCTTGTGGGTGGTACTATCCCTGGACTGGTATTCTTGGGTTCTATAAGAGAGCAGGCTGAGCAAGCCAGGGGAAGCAAGCCAGTAAGTAACATCCCTCCATGGCCTCTGCATCAGCTCCTGCTTCCTGACCTGCTTGGGTTCCAGTCCTGACTTCCTTTGGAGATGAACAGCTGTGTAGAAGTGTAAGCTCAATAAACCCTTTCTTCCCCAACTTGCTTCTTGGTCATGATGTTTGTGCAGGAATAGAAACCCTGACTAAGACAGTGGCCAAAATCACTGTTCTTCTTATGGTACTGTAAACCCCTTCAGCATGTAATGAGCACCCTCCAGCTCCTCCATTTGGGACTCCAAATCCAGTCCAATAGTTGGCTGCTAGCATATGCCTCTATATTTGTAAGGCTCTGGCAGGGCCCCTCCAGAGACAACCGTGGCATGATACTTTTGGTATACACTTCTTGTTGTCCATAGTAGTGTCATGTTTTTATGAGGGCTTATAAGATGAATCTCCAGGAAGGGCAGTCTCTGGGTGGCCCTTACTTTAGTCTCTGCTCCACACATTGTCTCCCTTATCACTACTGTTAATATTTTGTTCCCTTTCTCAGAGGAACCAAAGCACCCTCACTTAAGTCCTCCTTATTCTTGAGCTTCCTATGTGGCTGAATTGTAAATTATTTATTTGAGCTAATATCCTGTTATTTGTGAGTGCATCATATGTTTATTCTTTTGATATTGGGTTCCATCCTTGCTCAGGATGACACTTTCTAGTTCCATCCATTTGCCTAAGAATTTCATGAATTCATTGTTTTTAATAGCTGAATAGTACTCCATTGTTTATATGTATATCATGGAATATGTAACTATTCCTCTGTTGAGGGACATCTGGATACTTTCCAGCTTCTGGCTATTATAAATAAGGCAGATATGAACATGGTGAAGCATGTATCCTTATTACAGATAGAAACATCTTCTGGGTATATGCACAGGACTGGTATAGCTGGGTCCTCAGGTAGTATTATGTCTAATTTTCGGAGAAGTTGCCAAACTGTTTTACAGAGTGGTTTTACCACCTTCCAAGCCCACAAGCAATGGAGAAGTGTTCCTTTTCCCCCATATCCTCTCCAGCATCTGTTGTCCCCTGAGTTTTTCAACTGAGCCATTTTCACCTGTATGAGGTGGAAGCTCAGTGTTGTTTTGATTTGCATTTCCTTGATAAAGAATACTGAACATTTCTTTAGGTGCTTTAGAGCCATTTGAGTTTCCTCAGTAGAGAATTCCCAGTTTAGCTCTGTATCCCATTTTTAATAGGGTTATTTGACTCTCTGGAGACTAACTTCTTGAGTGCTTTGTATAATTGGACATTAGCCCTCTATCGGTTGTAGGGTTATTAAAGCTTTCCCATATTGTTGGTTGTGGTTTTGTCCTATTGACAGGGTCCTTTGCCTTAAGGCAGCTTTGCAGTTATATGAGGTCTCATTTGCTGATTCTTGTTCTTAGAGCATAAGCCATTGGAGTTCTATTGAGGAACATTTGCCCTGTGCTCATGTGTTCAAGATTCATCTCCAGTTTCTCCTCTATAAGATTCAGTGTGTCTGGTTTTATTTGTAGATCCTTGATCCACTTGGACCTGAACTTTGTACAAGGTGATAAGAATGGGTTGATTTGCATTTTTCTGCATGCAGACCTCTAGTTGACCCAGCACCATTTGTTAAAAATGCTATCTTTTTTCCACTGGATATTTTTAGCTCCTTTGTCAAAGATCAAGTGACCATAGGTGTGTGGCTTCATTTCTGGGTCTTCAATTCTAATCCATTGATCTACCAGCCTGCCACTGTACCACTACCATGCAGTTTTTAATACTCTTGCTTTGTGGTACTGCTTGAGGACCGGGAAACAGATTCCCCCAGATATTCTTTTATTGTTAAGAGTAGTTTTAGCTAACCTTGGTTTTCTGTTTTTCTGGATGAATTTGAGAATTGCTTTGTCTAACTCTTAGAAGAATTGAGTTGGAATTTTGATGTGGATTGGATTGAATCTGTAGATTGCTTATAACAAGATGGCCATTTTTATGATTAATTCTACCAATCCATGAGCATGGGTGGTCTTTCCTTCTTCTGAGGTTTTCTTCTATTTCTTTCTTCATAGACTTGAAGTTCTTTTCTTTTTTTATTGTATATATTCTATATTTACAATTCATTTTCCTTTTTCTGGTTCCCCACCCCCAAAGGTCACACATGTCCTTTTCCCTCCCCCTGCTCCCCCATCCACCCCCTCCCACTTTACTGTTCTTGTACTCTCCCACAATGATGTTTTGGTACATTCTAGCACCAGTGTCCACTCCTTTCTTCTTGTGAGACATCACTTGATATGTGACTTATGTCTTTGGTGTTCCAAGCTTCTAGGCTAATATCCACTTATCAGTGACTGTATACCATGGGTATTCTTTTGAGACTGGGTCACCTCACTTAGTATGACGTTCTCCAGCTCCATCCATTTCTCTAAGAATTTCATGAATTCATTGTTTCTAATGGCTGAATAGTACTCCATTGTGTATATATACCACATTTTTTGTATCCATTCCTCTGTTGAGGGACATCTGGGTTCTTTCCAGCTTCTGGCTATTATATATAAGGCTGCTATGAATATAGTGGAGCATGTATCCTTATTGCATGCTGGTGAATCTTCTGGGTATATTCCCAGGAGTGGTATGGCTGGGTCCTCCGGAAGTATCACGCCCAGTTTTCTGAGGAACCGCCATACTGATTTCCAGAGTGGTTGTACCAGCTTGCATTCCCACCAGCAGTGGAGGAGTGTTCCTCTTTCTCCACATCCTCGCCAACACCTGATGTCTTCTGAGTTTTTAATCTTAGCCATTCTGACTGGTGTGAGGTGAAATCTCAGGGTTGTTTTAATTTGCATTTCCCTAATGACTAGTGATGTTGAACATTTTTTAAGGTGTTTCTCAGCCATCCGAATTTCTTCAGGTGAAAAGTCTCTGTTTAGCTCTGTACCCCATTTTTGGATAGGGTTATTTGGTTTTCTGGGGTCTAACCTCTTGAGTTCTTTGTATACATTGGAAATTAGCCCTCTGTCAGATGTGGGGTTGGTGAAGATTTTTTCCCAATTTGTTGGTTGCCGATTTATCCTTTTGACAGTGTCTTTTGCCTTACAGAAACTTTGTAGTTTTATGAGGTCCCATTTGTCTATTCTTGTTCTTAGAGTATAAGCAATTGGTGTTCTGTTCAGGAATTTTTCCCCTGAGCCGATGTCTTCAAGGGTCTTCCCCAGTTTCTTTTCTATTAGTTTTAGTGTGTCTGGTTTTATGTGGAGATCCTTGATCCACTTGGAGTTGAGTTTAGTGCAAGGAGATAAGAGTGGATCAATTCTCATTCTTCTGCATGTTGACCTCCAGTTGAGCCAGCACCATCTGTTGAAAAGGCTATCTTTTTTCCACTGGATGTTTTCAGCTCCTTTGTTGAAGATCAATTGGCCCTAGATGTGTGGGTTCAATTCTGGGTCTTCGATCCTATTCCATTGATCTGCTTCCCTGTCACTGAACCAATACCATGCAGTTTTTAATACCACTGCTCTGTAATATTGCTTGAGGTCCGGGATATTGATTCCCCCAGAATTTCTTTTGCTGTTGATGATAGTTTTAGCTATCCTGGGTTTTTTGTTATTCCAGATGAATTTGAGAATTGCTCTTTCTAGCTCTATGAAGAACTGAGTTGGGATTTTTATGGGGATTGCATTGAACCTGTATATTGCTTTTGCCAAGATTGCCATTTTGACTATATTATTCCTGCCAACCCACGAGCATGGAAGATTTTCCCATTTTCTGATGTCTTCTTCAATTTCCCTCTTCAGAGACCTGAAGTTTTTGTCATATAAATCTTTCACATGTTTGGTTAGCATCACTCCAAGAAACTTTATATCATTTGTGGCTATTGTGAAGGGTGTCATTTCCCTAATTTCTTTCTGGACCTGCTTATCCTTCGCGTATAGGAAGGCTACTGATTTACTTGAGTTGATTTTATACCCAGCCACTTTGCTGAAGTTGTTTATCAGTTGCAGGAGTTCTCTGGTGGAGGTTTTTGGGTCACTTAAATAAACTATCATCTGCAAATAGTGATAGTTTGACTTCTTCCTTTCCGATTTGTATCCCTTTGACTTCCCTCTGTTGTCGAATTGCTCTAGCTAGTACCTCAAGTACTATATTGAAGAGATATGGCGAGAGGGGACAGCCTTGTCTAGTCCCTGATTTTAGAGGGATTGCTTCAAGTTTTTCTCCGTTTACCTTGATGTTGGCTACTGGTCAGCTGTATATTGCTTTTACTATGTTTAGATATGGGCCTTGAATTCCTGTTCTTTCTAGGACCTTTAGCATGAAAGGATGCTGAATTTTGTCAAATGCTTTTTCAGCATCCAATGAGATGACCATGTGGTTTTTTTCTTTCAGTTTGTTTATGTAGTGGATTACGTTGATGGATTTCCATATATTAAACCATCCCTGCAACCCTGGGATGAAGCCAACTTGATCATTGTGAATGATCGTTTTGATGTGTTCTTGGATTCGGTTGGCAAGTATTTTGTTTAGTATTTTTGCATCGATATTCATAAGAGAAATTGGCCTGTAGTTCTCTTTCTTAGTTGGATCTTTGTGTGGTTTTGGTATCAGGGTAATTGTGGCTTCATAGAATGAGTTGGGTAGTGTTCCTTCTGTTTCTATTTTGTGGAATAATTTGAAGAGTATCGGTATCAGTACTTCTTTGAAGGTCTGATAGAATTCTGCACTAAAACCGTCTGGTCCTATGCTCTTTTTGGTTGGAAGACTGTCTATGACCCCTTCTATTTCTTTGGGGGTTATGGGTCTGTTTAGACGATCTATTTGATCCTGGTTTAATTTTGGTATTTGGTAGCTGTCGAGGAAATTGTCCATTTCCTCTAGATTCTCCAGTTGTGTTGAGTATAGGTTTTTGTAGTAGGATCTGATGATTTTTTGAATTTCCTCAGTTTCTGTTGTTATATCTCCCTTTTCATTTCGAATTTTGTTAATTTGAATACTGTCTCTGTGCCCTTTAGTAAGTCTGGCTAGGGGTTTATCTATCTTGTTGATCTCCTCAAAGAACCAGCTCCTGGTTTTGTTTATTCTTTGTATGGTTCTCTTTGTTTCAACTTGATTGATTTCAGCCCTGAGTTTGATGATTTCCTGTCTTCTACTCCTCCTGGGTGAAATTGCTTCTTTTTGTTCCAGAGCTTTCAAGTGCGCCAGTAAGTTGCTAGTATATGCTCTCTCCTGTTTCTTTTTGGAGACACTCAGGGCTATGAGTTTTCCTCTAAGTACTGCTTTCATTGTGTCCCATAGATTTGGGTATGTTGTGCCTTCATTTTCATTAAGTTCTAAGAATTCTTTGATTTCTTTCTTTATTTCTTCCTGGACTAAGGTATCATTGAGTAGAATATTGTTCAGCCTCCAAGCGTATGGTGATTTTCTGTTGTTTTTGTGGCTATTGAAGAACACTCTTACTCCATGGTGATCTGATAAGAGGCATGGGATTAGTTAGAACTTTTTATATTTGTTGAGATCTGTCTTGTGTCCAATTATATGGTCAATTTTGGAGAAGGTACCATGAGGGGCTGAGAAAAAGGTATAGTCTTTTGCTTTAGGGTGAAATGTTCTATATATATCTGTTAAATCCAATTGCTCCAAAGTTTCGATGAGTTTCTCCGTGTCTCTGTTTAGTTTCTGTTTTCCTGGTCGGTCCACTGTGGATAGTGGAGTATTGAGGTCCCCCACAATCATTGTGTTAGGTGCAATGTGTGCTTTGAGCTTTAGTAAGGTTTCTTTTACAAATGAGGGTACCCTTACATTTGGAGCGTAGATGTTTAGAATTGTGAGTTCTTCTTGGTGGATTCTTCCTTTGACTAGCAGGAAGTGACCTTCTGTGTCTCTTTTGATGACTTTGGGTTGAAAGTCAATTTTATCTGATATTAAAATGGCTACTCCAGCTTGCTTCCTGTGACCATTTGCTTGCAAAACTGTCTTCCATCCTTTTACTCTAAGGCAGTGTTTGTCTTTGACTCTGAGGTGTGTTTCTTGTAAGCAGCAAAATGTAGGGTCCTGTTTCTGTATCCAGTGTGTTAGTCTATGTCTTTTTATTGGGGAGTTGAGGCCATTGATGTTAAGAGATATTAAGGAATAGAGATTATTACTTCCTGACATTTTTGATGTTATTTTTGTTTTTGAGTAGTTATCTTCCTTTGAGTTTGATGGAAGAATTTTACTGTCTTGATTTTTCTTGGGTGCCATTCCCTTCCTTGTGTTGGAGTTTTCCTCCTATTATCCTTTGTAGAGCTGGGTTAGTGGAAAGATATTGTGTAACTTTGGTCCTGTCATGGAATATTTTGATTTCTCCATCTATGTTGATTGAGAGTTTTGCTGGGTATAGTAGTCTTGGCTGACATTTGTTTTCTCTTAGGGTCTGCATGAGGTCTGCACAGGATCTTCTAGCTTTCATGGTTTCTGGAGAGAAGTCTGGTGTGATTCTGATAGGTTTTCCTTTATATGTTACTTGGCACTTTTCTCTTACTGCCTTTAATATTCTTTGTTTAGTACATTTGGGGTTTTGATTATTATGTGACGGGAGGTGTTTCTGTTCTGGTCCAGTCTGTTTGGAGTTCTGTAGGCTTCTTGTATATTCATGGGCATCTCTCTCTTTAGGTTAGGAAAGTTTTCTTCCATAATTTTGTTAAAGATATTTGCTGGCCCTTTAAGTTGTAGATCTTCACTCTCATCTATCCCTATCATCCTTAGGTTTGGTCTTCTCATTGTGTCCTGGATTTCCTGGATGTTTTGGGTTACAAGCCTTTTGGATTTTGCGTTTTCTTTGACTGTGGAGTCAATGGTTACTATGTTATCTTCAGCATCAGAGATTCTTATTTCTGTCTCTTGTATTCTGTTGTTTATGTTTGCATCTAAGACCCCTGATTTCTTCCCAAGGTTTTCTATCTCCAAGGTTGCCTCCTTTTGTGATTTCTTAGTTGTTTCTACCTCTGTGTTCAGATCTTGGATGGTTTTGCTCAGTTCCATCATTTGTTTGTTTGTGTTTTCATGTAATTCTTTAATATATTTTTGTGCTCCCTCTTTCATGACTTCTGCCTGTTGTTTCAAGTTCTCCTGCATTTCTTTAACTGATTTTCTCATTTCCTCTTTATTGGTTTCTGTCTGATGGCCCATATTCTCCTGGAGTTCTTTAAGTGTTTTTTGTGTTTGGATTGTAAGAGCTTCTACCCTATTGATGTTCCCCTTCATTTCTTTAAGAGATTTGTTTATGTCTCTTTTGTGTTCCTCTAGGAGCATCATGACCTGTGCTTTTATATCTAACTCTTGTTTTTCTGGTGTGGTGGGGTATCCTGGACTTGCTGTGGTTGGCGAATTGGGTTCAGATGGTGCCATATTGCCTTGATTTCTGTTAATAATGTTCATACGTTTGCCTTTTGCCATCTCTTTATCTCTGGAGTTAGTTGGTCTTATTGTAGATGGCGCCCTGCTGAAAGCACAGCACGCCTGTCCCCAGGAGACAGATCCCTTCTGGCAGCTTGTCTGTGCTGGACTATGCTCGCTCTGAGTCCAGGCCCCTGACTCCAGCTGCTAGAGTTCCGAGCTGTGCCCTGAGGCGGCAAGGTGGCCCCTAGCTGCTAGTCAGCTCAGAGAGCCGGTCCAGGCCGCGGTAGTCTGCACCTGCAGCTGAGCTTTCTGTGCCCGGATCTCCTGCAGAGCTAAGCTAAGCTATATCTCTGGCCACGCACCTGATTCCAGCTGCTCACTGTGTCCAGTGTGCTCATTGTTTGCGTGCGGGGATCTGAGGCAAGATGGCTGCCCCCGCTGAAAGTACCGCGTGGCCTTGGCTGAGCTGCTGGTACCCAGCTCTGCTGATCCCTTCTGGCTGCGTTGTCTGTGCTGGTCTATGCTCACTCTGAGTCCAGGCCCCTGACTCCAGCTGCTAGAGTTCCGAGCTGTGCCCTGAGGCGGCCAGGTGGCCCCTTGCTGCTAGTCCACTCAGAGAGCTGGTCCCGGCCGGTAGTCTGCACCTGTAGCTGAGCTTTCTGTGCCCGGATCTCCTGCAGAGCTAAGCTAAGCTATAACTCTGGCCACGCACCTGATTCCAGCCACTCACTGCGTCCAGTGTGCCTGCTGTTTGCGCGTGCGGGGGTCTCTGAAGTTCTTTTCATACAGATCTTTGACATGATGAGTTAGAGTCACACCAAGACACTTTTTCTTGTTTGTGACTATTGGTGAAGGGGGTCCTTCCCTAATTTCATTCTCAGCCTTTTTATCCTTGGAATATAGGAAGTCTACTGATCTGCTTGAGTTAATTTTATATGCAGGCACATTGTTGAAGTTGCTTATCAGCTATAGGATGTCTCTGGTTAAGTCTTTTTTTTTTTTGATTGCTTAAGTATACTGTCATATAATCTGCAAATAGTGATTGTTTGAATTCTTCCTGTACAATTTGGATCACTTTGACCTGCTTTTTGTGTCTAATTGCTCTAGCTAGAACTTCAAGTAATATAATGAATAAATATGGAGAGAGAGTACAGCCTTGTCAAGTCCCTGATTTAGTGGGATTGCCTCAAGTTTCTCTCCACTGATTTTGATGTTGGCTACTGGTTTGCTGTATATTGCTTTTACTATGTTTAGGTATGTGCCTTGAATTCCTGATCATCCCAAGACTTTTAACATGAAAGAAGGATGAATTTTGTCAGATGCTTTTTCAGCATCTGTCTTAGGGTTTTACTGCTGTGAACATACACCATGACCAATGCAAGTTTTGTTTTTGTTTTTTTTTTTTTGGTTTTTCAAGACAGGGTTTCTCTGTGTAGCCCTGGCTGTCCTGGAACTCACTCTGTAGACCAGGCTGGCCTCGAACTCAGAAATCCGCCTGCCTCTGCCTCCCAAGTGCTGGGATTATAGGCGTGCGCCACCGCCGCCCGGTGACCAATGCAAGTTTTATAAAAGGCAACATTTAACTGGGGTGGCTTAGAGGCTCAGAGGTTCAGTCCATTGTCATCAAGGCAGAAACATGGCAGTATCCAGGCAGGCATGGTGCAGGAGGAGCTGAGAATTCTACACCTTTATCTAAAAGCTGCTAGTAGAAGACTGACATCCTGGTGACTAGGGTGAGGTTTTTAAGCCCACACCCACAGTGACACACCTACTGCAACAAGGCCACACCTCCTAATAGGGTCACTCACTGGGCCAATCATATCCAAACCATCACATTTCACTCCCTGGTACCCATAGGCTTGTTCAAATATGTGTCTATGGGGGCCATACTTAAACATAGCATAATGCAAAATACATTTAGTCCAACTTCAAAAGTCCCTGTAGTCTATAGCAGTCTCACCAGTGTTAAAAGTCCAAAGTTCAAGGTCTCCTTTGAGATTCATCCAATCACTTAACTGTAATCCCCCAAGAAAGACAGGAAACCAGGTGGGCAAAGTCCAAACTCTGTATCTCCATGTCTGATGGCAAAGCAGTCTTCAGATATTCAATTCCTTTTTCATCTTCATTGACTTAAAAAAGGTTCTTTCTCCTGGGCTTTTTCCACTCCCTGTTAGCAGCTTTCCTTGGCAGTCATCCTGTGGCTCTGTCATCTTTAACATCTTGGGGTGCCCAAATCAATTTCAGCTTCACAGCTTCTTGTTCCAATGTCTGAGATCCACACATGAATTTCTGTACATCTCTAGAGCTGGTGTCACTTCTCCTGCTCTGCCCTCTGTAGCACTCTAAGTTCAGGTTGATCCACTCCACTGCCACTGCTATTCTTGGTAGTCATCCCATGGTACTGGCATCTCCAATATGCTAGGGTCTTCCACTGCAACTATAATTCACCAAAGTCTCTCATAGGCTCTCTTCATGGTACCAAGCCTCAACTCCTTTGCATGACCCCTTCAGTCCTGGGCTGTCAATTATAACTGAGGGTGCACTTTCACCAATGGCCTTCCATGGCCTCTCACAGTGACAAACCTCAGCTGTTCTTCATGGTGTCTTCATTCCTTCAAAGACAGTGCCACCTGGATGATTCTTACACATTACCAAGTACAGCTGCAGCATGACATATAACCTTGGCTATCTCTGGAACACAGTTTCTTTGTGCTCTCAGAAAATACTTCCCAGAAGATTTCACCTCAGTGATTCTGGTCTTTTCTTAATCACCACTAATTTATTATTCCCAGCTAACCAGCATCAATTGTCCTAGTAGTCTCCTTCTCCTCTTGAATATAAAGGCATAGACACATGGCCGAAGCTGCTGAGTTCTGCTGCTTGCAGGAGCTGGAACATTGGCCCCTTATTCTATTACATTATCACTAGGTTCCTTTTTCCCAGCTCCTTCTCTGCCTTCCTTGGCTGTCCTGGACCTTGCTCCATAGACTGACATTGAACTCAAGAGATCTGCATGCCTGTCTCCTAAGCACTGAGATTAAAGTTGTGGTTCACCAAGCCTGGATTTATGTTTTTCTTCACCTAGAATTTGTTATGTTCTAAGCTGGCTTTGAACTCAGAGATCTGCTTATCTTTGCCTCTTGGGATTAAAGGCTTATACTTCCTTGCCTGGACCTAAATTTAGCTAGTTGTAATCTTACCCCAAAGCCACTACTCCCTTAATTCAATTTAATATCCTAGAATTCGGCTCCATTTCACTCCTGGAGTCCCTTTAATACTCAAACTATATATTTTGTACTTTTCCTTTCTCAGGTTGCTATGTTTGTTCAAAATTCTCTTCATCAGACTTAACCAGAGAACAAAGTCTTTGTTGGGCTTTTTTGAGACTTTCTTTGCAGATGCAATTAATATAAATCTCTTTACCTTAGCCCTAGGCAGTCATTTCAGGAAATGGCAAAAAGCAGCCATGTTGTTCACCAAAACATCACAAAAACAGTCTTTTGGCCATATATTAAAGTGATTCTCCACTGAAACCTCTTGGGCCATCAGGCCTAAACAGTTCAAATGACCCTCAGCAACACTGTCTTCCATATTCCTACTAGTCTGGCCCATTAAGCCCCACTTAATGAATTCCATGGCTTTCCAAATCCAAAGTCCCAAAATCTACATTCTTTGAAACAAAAGCATTATCGTGGCTTTCCCAGCAATACCCCACTCCTGGAACCAAATTCTGTCTTAGGGTTTTACTGCTATGAACAGACACCATGACCAATGCAAGTTTTATAAAAGACAACATTTAACTGGGATTGGCTTCCAGACTCAGAGGTTCAGTCCATTGTCATCAAGGCAGAAACATGGCAACATCAAGGCAGGAATGGTTCAGGAGGAGCTGAGAATTCTACATCTTCATGTGAAGGCTGCTAGTGGAAGACTGACTTCCAGTCAATGAGGGTGAGGGTTTTAAGACCACAATCACAGTGACAACCTACTCCAACAAGGCAACACCTCCTAAGAGGGTCACACCCTGGGCCAATCATATACGAACTATCACAGCATCTAATGAAATGTCCATGTGGGTTTTTTCTTTGAGTTTGTTTATATAGTGGATTACATTGATGGATTTCCCTATATTGAAACATCCCTGTATCCCTGGAATAAATCCTTCTTGATCGTGCTTAATGACTGTTTTGATGTGTTCCTGGATTCAGTTGGCAAGAATTTGATTGAGTGTTTTTGCATTGATCTTCATAAGAGAAATTGGTCTGAAGTTCCATTTCTTTGTGGGATCTTTGTGTGGTTCTGGTGTCAGCATAATTGTGCCTCCATAGAATGAATTGGATAGTGTTCCTTCTGTTTTTATTTTGTGTAAAAATTTGAAGAGTATTGGTGTTAAGTCTTCTTTGGAGGTCTGATAGTATTCTGCAATAAAAGCATCTGACCCTGTGCTTTTTTTGTTCAGGAGATGCTCAGTGACTGCTTCTATTTCTGTAGGGGTTATGGGTCTGTTAACATGGTCTATCTGATCATGATTTAACTATGTTGTATGATATCTGTCCAGAAAATTGTCAATTTCTAACAGATTTTCAAGTTGTTTTGAGTATAGGCTTTTGTAGTGGGATCTGATGATTTTTGAATTTCCTCAGTTTCTGTTGTTATATCTCCCTTCTCATTTCAGATTTTCTTAATTTTGATACTGTCTCTGTACCCTCTGGTTAGTCTGACTAGAGATTTATATATTATGTTGATTTTCTCAAAGAACCAGCTCCTGATTTTGTTGATTCTTTGTATAGTTCTTTCTTTTTTCTACTTGTTTGATTTCAACACTGAGTTTGATGATTTTCTGCCTTCTATTCTTTTTGGGTGTGTTAGGTTCTTTCTGTTCTAAAGCTTTCAGGTGTGCTGTTAAGCTGCTAGTGTATGCTCTCTCCATCTTTGTAGAGGCACTCAGATACATGAGTTTTCCACTTAGCAACATTTGACACTGCTATCATTGTGTCTCATAAATTTGGGTATGTTGTGCCTTCCTTTTCATTAAATTCTAAAATGTTGCTTTCTTTCCTTATTTCTTCCTTGACCAAGGTCTCATTAAGTAGAACATTCTTAATTCCGCTTCCATGTGTATGTGGGCATTCTGCTATTTTTGTTGCTATTGAAGACAACCCTTATTCCATAGTGATCAAATAGGAGGCATGGGATTATTTCAATCTTCTTATATCTGATGAGGTCTGTTTTGTGACCAGTTATATGGTCAATTTTGGAGAAGGTACCATGATGTGATTATGAGGGGAAGGTATATTCTTTTGATTTAGGATGAAATATTATATAGACATCTGTTAAATCCATTTGGTCCTAAAGTACTGTTAGTTTCACTGTGTCTCTGTTTAGTTTGTGCTTCCCTGATCTGTCCATTAAGGAGATAGGGGTGTTGAAGTCACCCATAATTATTATGTGGGGTGCAAAGTGTGCTTTGAGCTTTAGTAAAGTTTCTTTTATAATGAGGGTGCCCTTGCATTTGGAGCATAGATCTTCAGTATTGAGAGTTCTTCTTGGTAGATTTTTCCTTTAGTGTGTATGACGTGTTCGTCCATCCCTTTTTTGATGACTTTTGGTTGAAAGTCAATTTTATCTGATATTAGAATGGCTACTCCAGCACTTTGCCTAAAACCATTTGTTTGGAAAATTCTTTTCCAGTCTTTTCCTTTGAGGCAGTGTTTGTCTTTGACTCTGAGGTGCATTTTCAGTATGCAGCAAAATTCCATGTCCTGTTTCCTAATCCAGTCTGTTAGTCTATGTCTTTTAATTGGTGAATTGATTCCACAGATATTAAGAGATATTAAGGAATAGTGATTGTTGCTTCTAGTTATTTATATTTAATTAAATATCATCTTCATTTGCATTGCTAATGGTAAAATCTTTTCTGATTTCCCCCCTCCCCAAAGACCCCCAAAACTTCTTCCCACCCCCTGCCTCTATGTTTATGCCCCTCCACTTGACACACCCCCACCTCCTCCCCCTCGGTTTCTCTTTATTGGGACCTCTATAGAACCTTTAAATGAACAAGTACCACTCCTCACACTGATGCCCAACAAGGCATTCCTCTGCAACATTTTTGGCTGGAACCATGTGTAACCCTTGGTTGATGGTTCAGTCCTTGGGAATCTTGGGGAGTCTGGGTGGCTGAAATCATTGTTCTTCCCATGGGGTTGTAAACCCCTTAAGCTCCTCCAGACCACCTCCAGCTCCTCCACTGGAGTCCACGCCAGTCCAATAGTTGGCTGCTGGCATCTGCCTCTGAATTTGTAAGGCTCTGGCAAGGCCACCTCCAGAGACAACCATGGCATGCTCCTTTTGGTATACACTTCTTGTTGTCTTTATACTGTCAGGGCTTGGTAACAGTTTATAGGATGAATCCCCAGGGAGGGCAGTCTCTTGGTCGCCTTTACATCAGTCTCTGCTCCACACATTGTTTCCCTTATTGCTCCTGTTAGTATTTTGCTCCCATTCTCAGAGGAACCAAAGCATCCTCACTTAAGTCTTCCTTATTCTTGAGTTTCCTGTGCTGGTTGAATTGCAAATTATGTATTTTGAGCTTACATTCCTTTATTAGTGAGTGCATATCATGTGTGTTCTTTCCTATTGGATTACATCCTTGTTCAGGATGACATGTTCTAGTTCCTTCCATTTACCTACGAATTTCATGAATTCATTGTTTTTTAAATAGCAGAATAGTACCCCATTGTGTATATATACCACAGTTTCTGTATTCATTTCTCTATTGAGGGACAACTGGGTTCTTTCCAGCTTCTGGCTATTATGAGTAAGGCAGCTATGAACATGTTGAAGCATGTATCCTAATTACAAATAGAAGTATCTTCTGGGCATATGCACAGGACTGGTATAGCTGGGTCCTCAGGTAACACTATGTCTAATTTTATGAGGAGTCGCCAATCTGATTTACAGAGTGGTTTTTACCAGCTTGCAATCCCACCATTAATAAAGAAGTGTTCCTTTTCCCCCCACATCCTCTACAGCATCTGCTGTCCCCTGAGTTTTTCATCTTAGCCATTTTAACCAGCGTGAGGTGGAATCTCAGTGTTGTTTTGATTGGCATGTCCCTGATAACTAAGGATGCTGAACATTTATTTAGGTGCTTTAGAGCCACTTGAGTTTCCTCAGTTGAGGATTCCCAGTTTAGCTCTGCACCCCATTTTAATAGGATTATTTGACTCTCTGGAGACTAACATCTTGAGTTCTTTGTATACATTGAATATTAGCCCTCTATCGGATGGAGGGTAAGTAAAGATTTCCTAATATGTTGGTTTTCGTTTTGTCCTGTTGGCTGTGTCCTTTGCCTTACAGAAGTTTTGCCGTATTTTTTATTTTCTATATTCTTTGTTTACATTCCAAAGGCATTTACCCCCTCACCATATGTCCCATAAGTCCTCCCCCCCAATCCCCAATCACCTCCCCTATTTCTCTGTTCTGGTACTCTCCTACAAAACTGGATCCAATCTTTTCAGGACCATGGTATTCTCCTTCCTTCTCCTTGGGAATCTTTTGATTTGCTAATTGTGCCTTGAATATTCAGAACTTCTGAGCTAATTAATATCCACTTATGAGTGATTGCATTTCATGTGTATTCTTTTGTGATTGGGTTAGCTCACTTAGGATGATATTTTCCAGATCTAACCATTTACATACAAATTGCATGAGTTCATTATTTTTAATTGCTGAGTAGTATTCCATTGTATAAATATACCACATTTTCTGTATCCATTCCTCCTTTGAGGAACATCGGGGCTCCTTCCAGCTTTTGGCTATTATAAATAAGGCTGCTATGAACATAGTGGAGCATGTGTCTTTATTGCACGCAGGAGAATCCTCTGGGTATATGCCAAGGAGTGGTATGCCAGGGTCCTCTGGAAGTGTCATGCCCAATTTTCTGAGGAACTGTCAGACTGATTTCCAGAGTTGTTGTGTCATCTTTCACTCCCACCAACAGTGGAGGAGTGTTCCTCTTTCTCCACATCCTTACCAACACCTGTTGTCTCTTGAGTTTTTAAATTTAGCCATTCTGACTGGTGTGAGGTGGAATCTCAGGGTTGTTTTGATTTGCAATTCTCTGATGACTAATAATTTTGAATATCTCTTAAGGTGCTTCTCAGCCATTCGAATTTCTTCAGGTGAAAATTCTTTGTTTAATTCTGTACCCCATATTTTAATAGAGTTATTTGGTTCTTTGGGGTCTAACTTCTTGTGTTCTTTGTATATATTGGATATTAGCCCTCTGTCGGATGTGGGGTTGGTAAAGTTCTTTTCTCAATTTGTTGGTTGCCATTTCATTCTTCTGACAGTGTCCTTTGCCTTACAGAGACTTTGTAATTTTATGAGGGCCCATTTGTCAATTCTTGATCTTAGAGAATAAACTATTGGTGTTCTGTTCAGGAACTTTCCCCCTGTGCCCATGTCCTCCAGGATCTTCCCCAGTTTCTTTTCTATTGGTTTCAGTGTGTCTGGTTTTATGTGGAGGTCCATAATCCACTTGGAGTTGATCTTAGTACAAGGAGATAAGAGTGGGTCAATTCACATTCTTCTGCATGTTGACCTCCAGTTGAACCAGCACCATTTGTTGAAAAGGCTATCTTTTTTTCCACTGGATGGTTGTAGCTCCTTTATCAAAGATCAAGTGACCATAACTCTGTGGGTTCATTTCTGGTTCTTCAATTCTATTCCATTGATCTACTTGCCTGTTGCTGTACCAATACCATGCAGTTTTTAAACACAATTGCTATGTAGTACTACTTGAGGTCAGGGATATTGATTCCCCCAGAAGTCCTTTTATTGTTGAGAATAGTTTTAGCTATCCTTGGTTTTTTGTTGCTCCAGATGAATTTGAGAATTGCTCTTTCTAGATCTATGAAGAATTGAGTTGGGATTTTGATGGGGATTGCATCGAATCTGTAGATTGCTTTTGGCAAGATGGCCATTTTTACTATATTGATCCTCCCAATCCAAGAGCATGAAATATTTTTCCATCTTCTGAGCTCTTATTCAATTTCTTTCTTCAAGGACTTGAAGTTCCTCTCATACAGATCTTTCACTTGTTTGCTTAGAGTCATGCCAAGACACTTTATATTGTTTGTGGCAATTTGAAGGGTGTTATTTCCCTAACTTCTTTCTCAGCCTGCTTGTCCTTTGAGTACAGGAAAGCTACTGATTTGCTTGAGTTGATTTTATAACCAGCCAATTTGCTGAAGTTGTTTATCACCCGTAGGCATTATCTGGTGGAGTTTATTGGGTCACTTACGTATACTATCATATCATCTGCAAATAATGATAGTTTGACTTCTTCCATATCAATTTGTATCCCTTTGACTTCCTTATGTTGTCTAATTGCTCTTGTTAGAACTTCAAGTACTATATTGAAATGATGTGGAGAGAGAGGCCAGCCTTGTCTAGTCCCTGATTTTAGTGGGATTGCTTCAAGTTTCTCTCCATTTATTTTGATGTTGACTGCTGGTTTGCTGTATTTTACTATATTTAGGTATGGGCCTTGAATTCCTGTTCTTTCTAGGACTTTTAGCATGAAAGGATGCTAGTGATCTGATAGAAGGCATGGGATTAGTTTAATCTTCTTGTATTTGTTGACGTCTGTCTTGTGACCAATTATGTGATCGATTTTGGAGAAGGTACCATGCAGTGCTGAGAAAAAGGTATATTCTTTTGCTTGAGGATGAAATGTTCTATATATATCCGTTAAATCCAATTGGTCCAAAGCTTCAATTAGTTTCACTGTGTCCCTGTTTAGTTTCTGCTTTCCTGATCAGTCCATTGAGGAGAGTGGAGTGTTGAAGTCACCCAAAATCATTGTGTTAGGTGCAGTGTGTGCTTTAAGCTTTAGTAAAGTGTCTTTTACGAATGAGGGTGCCCTTGCATTTGGAGCATAGATGTTCAGTATTGAGAGTTCCTCTTGGTGGATTTTCCCTTTGACCAGCAAGAAGTGAATTTCTGTGTCTCTTTTGATGACTTTAGGTTGAAAGTCAATTTTATCTGATATTAGAATTGCTACTCCGGCTTGTTTCCTGAGGCCATTTGCTTATAAAACTGTCTTCCAGCCTTTTACTCTAAGGTATTGTTTGTCTTTGACACTGAGATGTGTTTCCTGTATGCAGCAAATTGTAGGGTCCTGTTTCCGTATCCAGTCTGTTAGTCTATGTCTTTTTATTGTGGTATTGAGTCCATTGATGATAGGAGATATTAAGGAATAGTAATTATTACTTCCTGACAATTTTGATATTATTTTTTATATTTGAGTGGTTAAATTCTTTTGTGTTTGATGAGAGGAGGTTTCTATCTTGCTTCATCAGGGGCGTAGTTTCCCTCCTTGTGTTGGTATTTTTCCCCTATTATCCTTTGTAGAGCTGGGTTTTTGGAAAGATATCGTGCGAATTTGGTTTTGTCATGGAATATCTTGGTTTCTATGTCTGGTGATTGAGAGTTTTGTTGGGTACAGTAGTTTTGGCTGGCATTTGTGTTCTCTTAGAGTCTGCATGAGATCTGCCCAGGATTTTCTAGCTTTCATGGTCTCCGGTGAGAAGTCTGGGGAAATTCTTATAGGTCTTCCTTTATATGTTACTTGGCCTTTTTCTCTTACTGCCTATAATATTCTTTCTTTGTTTAGTACATTTGGGGTTTTGATTATTATGTGACAGGAGGTGTTTCTGTTCTGGTCCAGTCTGTTTGGAGTTCTATAGGCTTCTTGTATAGTCATGGGCATCTCTCTCTTTAGGTTGGGGAAGTTTTCTTCCATAATTTTGTAGAAGATATTTGCTAGCCCTTTATGTTGTAAATCTTCACTGTCATGAAGTGAAGGTTTGGTCTTCTCATTGTGTCCTAGATTTCCTGGATGTTTTGGGTTAAAAGCTTTTTGAATTTTACATTTTCTTTGACTGTTGAATAAATGGTTTCTATGGCATCTTCAGCATATTAGATTCTTTCTTCTTTCTCTTGTATTCTATTGTTGATATTTGCATCTATGGTTCCTGATTTCTTCCCAAGGTTTTCTAGCTCCAAAGTTGTCTCCCCTTGCGATTTCTTAGTTGTTTAAACTTCTGTTTTTAGATCCTGGATGGTTTTACTCAGATCTTTCTCTTGCTTGGTTGTGTTTTCATGTAATTCTTTAAGAGATTTTTGTGTTTCCTCTTTCATGACTTCTACTTTTTGACCCACTTCCTCCTGTATTTCTTTAAGTGATTTTTGTATTTCCTCCTTATTGGCTTCTATTTTTTGATCCATATTCTCCTGAATTTCTTTACGTGGTTTTTGTTTTTGCCTTGTAAGGGCTTCTAACTTTTGATCCATTTTCTCCTGTATTTCTTTAAGAGATTTATTTATGTGTTCCTCTAACACAGCATCCTGACCAGTGATTTTAGATCTGTATCTTGTTTTTCTGTTGTGTTGGGGTATCCGGGACTTACTGCTATTGAGGAACTGGGTTCGGATGCTGCCATATTTCCTTGATTTCTGTTAGGAATGTTCATATGTTTGCCTTTTGTCATCTGGTTATCTCTGGCGTTAGTTGGTCCTGTAGTCACTAGCTGGTGCTTGAACCTGCTGTGGGCTCATAAGGCTATTTCCCCACCACTGGATGACTGAGTTTCCCCTGGCACAGATTGTTGATGTGCTGCCCTCCTTTTGGGTGCTGTTGGACCCCTGGTGTATCTTGCTCCAAGCAATGTTATATTTAGTTGTCTTTGTGGACTTAATTCTGTTTGTCTGCTCTGTCAGGGAGCCAAGATGATGGTTGGGAGCCCCTTCATGTGCTGACGACCCTGCCTAGCACAAGACCCAGTCCTGGCTGGCACACAGATGAACCACCTTTCTGTTCAGATCCTGTGTGCAAGTCCCCGCCTGGCAGCCTCTGTCCCCAGAGATCTTAAACTCGGGATATCTTGGGTACCTGGTCCTGCCTGTTCGGTCCAAGCAGTAGCAAAGATGGTGGCAGCAGGGAGTGCAGGTTCCCCCACAGGGCATAGAACCCACGCCTGTCTGGGACACAGGAACTGCTGCTCTGCCCAGCTCCTGCTCACAGATTGCTGCCTGGCTGCCTGAGTCCCCAGAGATTTTAAACTTGGATATCACGGGTACCTGGTTCTGCTTGCTCACTCCAGGCAGCAGCAATGATGGTGGTGGCTGTGGGGAGTGCAGGTCTCCCACAGGGCACAGAACCCACACCCAGCTGGGACACAGGAACCGCTGCTCTGCCCAGCTCCGGTTCGAAGATCACTGCCTGGCAGCCTGAGTGCCAAGAGATTTCGGGATATCTCGGGCACCTGGCTCCACTTGCCCAGTCCAAGCAGCAGCAAAGATGGCAGAGGCTGAGGGGAGTGCAGGTTCCTCCACAGTGCACAGAACCCACTCCTGGCTGTGACACAGGAACTGCTGCTCTAAGTTTTGCAGTTTTAAGAGGTCTCATTTGTTGATTCTTGTTTTTAGAGCATAAGACATTGGTGATCTTTTGAGGAACCTTCCCCTGTGCCAATGTGTTCAAGATTCATCTCCACTCTCTCCTCTATAAACTTCAGTGTGTCTGGTTTTATGTGTAGATCCTTGATCCAATTGGACCTGAACTTTGTACAAAGAGATAAGAATGGGTTGATTTGCATTTTTCTGCATGCAGACCTCCAGTTGACCAAGCACCATTTGTTAAAAATGCTTTCTTTTTTCCACTTGATGTTTTTAGCACCTTTGTCAAAATTCAAGTGAACATAGGTGTGTGGCTTCATATCTGGGTCTGCAATTCTAATCCATTGATCTCTACCAGCCTATCACTGTACCACTACTATGCAGTTTTTAATACTCTTGCAGTATAGAACTGTTTGAGGTCTGGGACAAACATTCCTGAAGATATTCTTTTATTGTTAAGAGTAGATTTAGCTATCCTGGATTTTTTGTTATTCCAGATTAATTTGATAATTGCTTTTTCTACCTCTGTGAAGAAATGAGTTGGGATTTTGATGAGGATTGCATTGAATCTATAGATTGCTTATGGCAAGATGGCCATTTTTACCACATTAATCCTACCAATCCATGAACAGGGGTGGTCTTTCCATCTTCTGAGGTCTTCTTCTACTTCTTTCTTCATAGACTTGAAATTCTTTTCATACATATCTTTGACTTGTTTTGTTAGAGTCACTCCAAGACACTTTATCTTGTTTGTGACTATTGTGAAGGGGTCTTTCCCTAATTTCATTCTCAGCCTTTTTATCCTTTGAGTATAGGAAGGCTACTGATTGGTTTGAGTTAATTTTATATGCAGACACATTGCTGAAGTTGTTTATCAACTATAGGATATCTCTAGTTGAGTTTGTTTTTTGATTGCTTAAGTGTGCTGTCATATTGTCTGCAAATAGTTGTAGTTTGACTTCTTCCTTTCCAATTTGGATCCCTTTGAACTCCACTTGTTGTCTAATTGCTCTAGTTAAAACTTAAAGTACTATAATGAGTAAATATGGAGAGAGAGGGTAGCCTTGTCTAGTCCCTGATTTTAGTGGGATTGCTTCAAGTTTCTCTCCACTGATTTTGATGTTGGCTACTGGTTTGCTGTGTATTGCTTTTACTATGTTCAGGTATGGGCCTTGAATTCCTGATCTTCCCAAGACTTTTAACAAGAAAGGAGGTTGAATTTTTTCAAATGCTTTTCAGCATCTAATGTACATGTGGGTTTTTTATTGAGTTTTTTATATAGTGGATTGCATGGATGGATTTCCCTTTATTGAAACATCCCTATATTTCTGGCATGAAGCCAACTTGATCATGCTTAATGATTGTTTTGATGTTCCTGGATTCAGTTGGCCAGAATTTGATTGCTTGATCAATATTCATAAGGGATCTTGGTCTGAAGTTATGTTTTTGTTGGATCTTTGTGTGGTTTTGGTATCAGTGTAATTGTGCCTTCATAGAACATGTTGGATAGTTTTCCTTCTGTTTCTCTTTTGTGGAATATTTTGAAGAGTATTGGTGTCAAGTCCTCTTTGGAGGTCTGAGGATATTCTGCACTAAAAGCATCTGGCCCTGTGCTTTGTTTGTTGCTTGGGAGACTCTCAATGACTGTTTCTATTTCTACAGGGGTTATGGGACTGTTTACATGGTCTATCTGATCATGATTTAACTATGATATATGATATATGAACTATGATATATGGTATCTGTCCAGAAAATTATTCTGGCTAGAGGTTTATATATCATGTTGATTTTCTCAAAGAACCAGCTCCTTGTTTTGTTGATTCTTTGTATAGCTCTTTTTGTTTCTGTTTGTTGATTTCAGCCCTAAGTTTGATTATTTCCTGTTGTCTATTCCTCTTGGTGGTATTTGCTTCCTTTTCTTCTAGAGCTTTCAAGAGCACTGTCAAGTTGTTAGTGTAAGTTCTCTCCATTCTCTTTTTGGAGGCACTCAGAGCTATGAGTTTTCCTCTTTGTACTGCTTTCATTGTGTCCCATAAATTTTGGTATGATGTGTCTTCATTTTCATTAAATTCTAAAAAGTCTAATTTCTTTCTTCATTTCTTCCTTGACCAAGTTTCTATCTTTGAGAAGAGCATTGTTCAAAGTCCATGTGTCTGTGTGTTTTCCATTGTTTTTCTTTGAGCTTAAGTCCAGTCTTAGGCTGTGGTGATCTGATAAGGTACATGGAATAATTTCAATATATCTGTATCTGTTGAGGCCTGTTTTGTGACCAATTATGTGATCAGTTTTGGAGAAGGTACCATGAGGTGCTGAGGAGAAGGTATATTCTTTTGCTTTAGGCTGGAATGTTCTATAAATATATGTTGTATCCATTTGGTCCATAACTTCAGTTAGTTTTACTGTATCTCTGTTTAGTTTCTGATTCCATGATTTGTCCATTTTTGAGAGTGGAATGCTGAAGTTTCTGACTATTATGGTGTGGGGTGCAATGTGTGCTTTGAGCTTTAGTAAAGTTTCTTTTATGAATGTGGGTGCCCTTGCTTTTGGAGCAGAGATGTTCAGAATTGAGAGTTCATCTTGGTAGACTTTTCCTTTGTCCAGTATAAAGTGTCCCTCCTCTCTTTTTTGACAACTTTTGGTTGAAAGTCAATTTTATCTGATATAAGAATGTCTACTCCAGCTTGTTTCTTGGGACCATTTGCTTGGAAAAATGTTTTCCAACCTTTACCTCTTAATTTGTGACTGTCTTTGTCACTGAGATGGGTTTCTTGTGTGCAGCAAAACATTGGGTCCTGTTTATGTATCCAGTCTGAGTCTATGTTTTTTATGGGGGAATTGAGACCATTGATATTAAGAGATATTAAGGGAAAATTGTTGTTGCTTTCTGTTATCTTCTTAGTTAAAGGCTAAATTCTGATTGTGTAGCTATCATCTATTGGGTTTGTTGAAAGATTACCATATTGATTTTTCTACGTTGTGATTTCCTGCCTTGTGTTGGTATTTTCCACCCATTATCCTTTTTAGAGCTGAATTTGTGGAAAGATATTGTGTAAATTTGCTTTTGTCAAGGAATGTCTTGTTTTCTCCATCTATGGTAATTGAACATTTTGCTGGGTATAGTGCTCTGGGCTGACATTTATGTTCTCTTAGGGTCTCT
Source organism: Apodemus agrarius (assembly GCA_964023405.1). Lineage (NCBI taxonomy): Eukaryota > Metazoa > Chordata > Mammalia > Rodentia > Muridae > Apodemus > Apodemus agrarius. Next base: position 109,279,821 of record OZ030010.1, read on the forward strand.
GCATGACATCTGCCCAGGATATTCTGGCTTTCATGGTCTCTGGTGAGAAGTCTGGTGTAATTCTGATAGGTCTGCCTTTATATGTTACTTGAATTTTTTCTCTTACTGCTTTTAATATTCTTTCTTTGTTTAGTGCATTTATTGTTTTGATTATTATATGACAGGAGGAATTTCTGCTCTGGTACAATCTGTCTGGAGTTCTGTAGGCTTCTTATATGTTCATGGGCATCTCTTTATTTAGGTTAGGGAAGTTGTCATCTATAATTTTGTTGAAGATTGTTACTGGGACTTTAAGTTGTAAATCCTCATTTTCATGTGTACCTATAATCCTTAGAATTGGTCCTCATTGTATCCTGGATTTCCTGGATGTTTTGGATTACCAACTTTTTGCATTTTGGAGTTTCTTTGACTGTTGAGTCAATGTTTTCTCTGGTATCTTCAGCACCTGAGGTTCTTTCTTGACTCCTGAATTCTTTCCAAGGTTTTCTATCTTCAGAGATGACTCACTTTGCAATTTTTTATTGATTTTATTTCCAGTTTTAGATCCTGGATAGTTTTGTTCAGTTCCTTCACTTGTTTCTTTGTTTCTTTTTTCCTGAAATTCTTTAAAGAACTTTTGTGTTTCCTCTTTAAGGGCTTCTACCTATTGACCCATGTTCTCCTGTGTTTCTTTTAGGGATTTTTGTGATTTCTCTTTAAGGGTTTCTGCATGTTGACCCATACTCTCCTATAATTCCCTATGGGATTTTTGTATTGCCTCTTTAAGGGCTTCTACCTGTGAACCATAATCACTCATATTTCTTTAAGAGATTTTTGTGTTTCCACCTTAAGGGTTTCTACCTTCTGATCCATAGTCTCTTGTATTTCTTTAAGTGATTTTTTGCTTCTACCTGTTGAACCATGTCCTCCTGTATTTCTTTAAGGGAGTTATTTATATCCTTCTTGATGTCCTCCATCAGCAAAATGAGATGTGTTTTTTTTTTTTAGTTTTTTTTTCCTTTTTTATTTTCTATATTCTTTGTTTACATTCCAAAGGCTTTTGCCTTTCCCAGTTCCCCCCTCACCATATGTCCCATATGTCATCTTCCCCCTCACCCCACCCCCCGCCTATTCCCCAATCACCACCCCACCATTTCTCTGCTCTATTCTGGTACTCTCCTACAAAATTGGATCCAGTCATTTCAGGACCAGGGTCCACTCCTTCCTTCTTCTTGGGAATCTTTTGACTTGCTAATTGTGCCTTGAGTATTCAGAGCTTCTGGTCTCATTAATATTCACTTATCAGTGATTGCATTTCATGTGTATTCTTTTGTGATTGGGTTAACTCATTTAGGATGATATTTTCCAGATCCAACCATTTGCCTACAAATTGCATGAGTTCATTATTATTATGGCTATTATAAATAAGGCTGCTATGAACATAGTGGAGCATGTGTCTTTATTGTATGCAGGGGAATCCTCTGGGTATATGCCCAGGAGTGGTATGCCAGGGTCTTCTGGAAGTGTCGTGCCCAATTTTCCGAGGAACCACCAGACTGATTTCCAGAGCAGTTGTACCATCTTGCAGTCCCAACAACAGTGTAGGAGTGTTCCTCTTTCTCCATATCCTTGCCATCATATGTTGTCTCTTGAGTTTTTAATCTTAGCTATTCTGACTGGTGTGAGGTAGAATTTCAGGGTTGTTTTGATTTGCATTTCCTTGATGACTAATGATGTTGAACATCTCTTAAGGTGTTTCTCAGCCATCCGAAATTCTTCTGGTGAAAATTCTTTGTTTAGCTTTGTACCCCATTTTTTGATAGGGTTATTTGGTTCTTTGGGGTCTAACTTCTTGAGTTCTTTGTATATATTGGATATTAGACCCCTGTCGGATGTAGGGTTGGTGAAGATCTATTCCCAATTTGTTGATGGCTGTTTTGTCCTTCTGACAGTGTCCTTTGCCTTACAGAAACTTTGTAATTTTATGAGGTCCCATTTGTCGATTCTTGATCTTAGAGCATAAGCTATTGGTGTTCTGTTCAGGAACTTTCCCCCTGTGCCCATGTCCTCCAGGGTTTTCCCCAGTTTCTTTTCTATTAGTTTCAGTGTGCTTGGTTTTATGTGGAGGAGAATTGAGTGGGTCAACTCTCATTCTTCTGCATGTTGACCTCCAGTTGAACCAGTTCCATTTGTTGAAAAGGCAGTTTTTAACACAATTGCTCTGTAGTATTGCTTGAGGTCAGGGATATTGATTCCCCCAGAAGTCCTTTTATTGTTGAGAATAGTTTTAGCTATCCTGGGTTTTTTTGTTACTCCAGAAGAATTTGAGAATTGCTCTTTCTAGATCTATGAAGAATTTATTTGGGATTTTGATGGGGATTGAATTGAATCTGGAGATTGCTTTTGGCAGGATGGCCATTTTACTATATTGATCCTGCCAATCCAGGAGCATGAAATATTATTCCATCTTCTGAGGTCTTCGATTTCTTTCTTCAAGGACTTGAAGTTCCTCTCATACAGATCTTTCACTTGTTTGGTTAGAGTCACAACAAGATACTTTATATTGTTTGTGGCTATTGTGAAGGGTGTTATTTCCCTAACTTCTTTCTCAGCCTGCTCTTCCTTTGAGTACAGGAAGGCTACCGATTTGCTTGAGTTGATTTTATAACCAGCTACTTTACTGAAGTTGTTTATCACCTGTAGGAGTTCTCTGGTGGAGTTTTTGGGTCACTTAAGTATACTATCATGTCATCTGCAAATAATGATAATTTGACTTCTTCCTTTCCAATTTGTATCCCTTTGACTTCCTCTTGTGGTCTAATTGCTCTCGCTAGAACTTCGAGTACTATATTGAAAAGATATGGAGAGAGAGGGCAGCCTTTTTTAGTCCCTGATTTTAATGGGATTGCTTCAAGTTTCTCTCCATTTATTTTGATGTTGGCTACTGGTTTGCTGTATATTGCTTTTACTATATTTAGGTATGGGCTGTGAATTCCTGATCTTTCCAGGACTTTTAGCATGAAAGGATGCTGAATTTTGTCAAATGCTTTTTCAGCATCTAATGAGATGACCATGTGGTTTTATTTTTTGTTTGTTTTGTTTTGTTTTGTTTTTTATTTTTTATTGGATATATTCTATAAATACATTTCATTTCCCTTTTCCTGGTTCCCTGCCCCCAAAGGTCCCACATGCCCTTTTCCCTCCCCCTGCTCCCTCATCCACTACTTCCCACTATCCTGTTCTGGTATTCCCCTGCACTGATACTTTGAGCCTTTCCAGAACCAGGGACCACTCCTTCCCTCTTGTCGGACATCAGTTGGTATGTGGATTGTGTCTTTGGTGTCCCAATATTCTAGGCTAATATCCACTTATCAGTGAGTGCATATCATGGGTATTCTTCTGAGACTGGGTTACCTCACTTAGTATGATGTTCTCCAGCTTCATCCATTTCTCTAAGAATTTCATGAATTCATTGTTTCTAATGGTTGAATAGTATTCTGTTGTGTATACATACCACATTTTTTGTATCCATTCCTCCGTTGAGGGACATCCGGGTTCTTTCCAGCGTCTGGCAATTATAAATAAGGCTGCTATGAACATAGTGGAGCATGTATCCTTATTACATGCTGGGGAATCTTCAGGATATATGCCCAGGAGTGGTATGGCTCGGTCCTCCGGAAGTATCCTGTCCAGGTTTGTGAAGAACCGTCAGACTGATTTCCAGAGTGTTTGTACCAGCTTGCAGTCCCAACAGCAGTGGAGGAGTGTTCCTCTTTCTCTACATTCTTGCCAACACCTGCTGGTTCCTGAGTTTTTAATCTTAGCCATTCTGACTTGTGTAAGGTTAAATCTCATGGTTCTTTTGATTTGCATTTCTCTAATGACTAATGATGTTGAACATTGTTTATTTAATTTTTATTTTCTATATCCTATGTTTACATTCCAAACGCTTTCCCCTTTCCCAGTTCCCCCCCGCCATATGTCCCATAATTCCTCTTCCCCCAACTATTCCCCAATAATCCCCCCCACCACAATTTTTCTGTTCTGGGACTACAAAACTGGATCCATTCTTTTTTTTATTTATTTTTATTTTTTTTTAATGTTTCAGACCTACCAAAAATTTACAAAATGTACATGAACTTATTACTTTTATTTATTTATTTATTTATTTATTTATTTATTTTCATTTTCTATATTATATGTTTACATTCCAAAGGCTTTCCCCTTTCCCAGTTCCCACCCACCATACTTCCCATAGTTCCTTTCCCCCCCAACTATTCCCCAATCATTCCCCCTCCCCCCTCAGTTTCTTTACTAAACTGGATGCAATTTTTACAGGCCCAGGGTCCTCTCCTTTCTTCTTCTTGGGAATCATTTGACTTGCTATTTGTGTCTTGAGTATTTAGGGCTTCTGGGCTCATTAATATCCACTTATGAGTGATTGCATTTCATGTGCATTCTTTTGTGATTGGGTTAATTCACTCAGGATGATATTTTCCAGGTCTAACCATTTACCTACAAATTGCATGAATTCATTATTTTTAATTGCTGAGTAGTATTCCATTCCAGAAATATATCACATTTTCTGTATCCATTCCTCTTTGAGGGATATTTGGGCTCCTTCCAATTTCTGGCTATTATAAACAAGGCTGCTATAAACATAGTGGAGCATGTGTCTTTATTGTATGCAGGGGAATCCTCTGGGTATATGCCCAGGAGTGGTATGCCAGGGTCCTCTGAAAGTGACATGCCCAATTTTCTGAGGAACCGCTACACTGATTTCCAGAGCGGTTTTACCATTTTGCAATCCCACCAACAGTGGAGGAGTGTTCCTCTTTCTCCACATCCTCGCCAGCACTTGTTGTCTCTTGAGTTTTTAATCTTAGCCATTCTGACTGGTGAGAGGTGGAATCTAGGGGTTATTTTGATTTGCATTTCCCTGATGACTAATGATGTTGAACATCTTTTAAGGTGTTTCTCGGCCATCCGAATTTCTTCTGGTGAAAATTCTTTGTTTAGCTCTGTGCCCCATTTTTTGATAGGATTATTTGGTTCTTTGGGGTCTAACTTCTTGAGTTCTTTGTATATATTGGATATTAGCCCTCTGTCGGATGTGGGGTTGGTGAAGATCATTTCCCACTTTGTTGGTTGCCGTTTTGTCCTTCTGACAGTGTCCTTTGCTTTGCAGAAACTTTGTAATTTTATGAGGTCCCATTTGTCGATTCTTGATCTTAGTGCATAAGCTATTGGTGTTCTGTTCAGGAAATTTTCCCCTGTGTCCAAGTCCTCCAGGGTCTTCCCAAGTTTCTTTTCTAATAGTTTCAGTGTGTCTGGTTTTATGTGGAGGTCCTTGAACCACATGGAGTTGATCTTAGTGCAAAGAGATAAGAGTGGGTCAATTCGCATTCTTCTGCATGTTGACCTCCAGTTGAACCAGCACCATTTGTTGAAAAGGCTATCTTTATTCCACTGGATGGTTGTGGCTCCTTTATAAAAGATCAAGTGACCATAAGTCTGTGGGTTAATTTCTGGGTCTTCAATCCTGTTCCATTGATCTGCTTGCCTGTTGCTATACCAATACCATGCAGTTTTTAACACAATTGCTCTGTAGTACTGCTTTACGTCAGGGATATTGATTCCCCCAGAAGTCCTTTTATTGTTGAGAATAGCTTTAGCTATCCTGGGTTTTTGTTGCTCCAGATGAATTTGAGAATTGCTCTTTCTAGATCTATGAAGAATTGAGTTGGGATTTTGATGGGGATTGCATTGAATCTGTATATTGCTTTTGGCAAGATGTCCATTTTTACTATATTGATCCTGCCAATCCAGGAGCAAGAAATGTTTTTCCATCTTCTGAGGTCTTCTTCGATTTCTTTCTTCAAGGACTTGAAGTTCCTGTTGTACAGAACTTTCACTTGTTTGGTTAGAGTTACACCAAGATACTTTATGTTGTTTGTGGCTATTGTGAAGGGTGTTATTTCCCTAGGTTCTTTCTCAGCCTGTTTGTCCTTTGAGTACAAGAAGGCTACTGACTTGCTTGAGTTAATTTTATAACCTGCCACTTTGCTGAAGTTGTTTATCAGCTGTAGAAGTTCTCTGGTGGAGTTTTTTGGGTCGCTTAGGTAAACTATCTTATCATCTGCAAATAATGATAGTTTCACTTCTTCCTTTCCAATTTGTATCCCTTTGACTTCCTTATGTTGTCTAATTGCTCTTGCTAGAACTTCAAGTACTATATTGAAAAGATATGGAGAGAGAGGGCAGCCTTGTCTAGTCCCTGATTTTAGTGGGAATGCTTCAAGTTTCTCTCCATTTATTTTGATGTTGGCTACTGGTTTGCTGTAGATTGCTTTTACTATGTTTAGGTATGGGCCTTGAATTCCTGCTCTTTCCAAGACTTTTAGCATGAAAGGATGCTGAATTTTGTCGAATGCTTTTTCAGCATCTAATGAGATGACCATGTGGTTTTTTTCTTTCAGTTTGTTTATGTAGTGGATTACATTGATGGATTTCCGTATAGTGAACCATCCCTACATCCCTGGGATGAAGCCTACTTGATCATGGTGGATGATCGTTTTGATGTGCTCTTGGATTCAGTTAGCAAGAATTTTATTTAGTATTTTTGCATCTATATTCATAAGAGAAATTGGCCTGTAGTTCTCTTTCTTTGTTGGATCTTTTTGTGGTTTAGGTATTAGCATAATTTTGGCTTCGAAGAATGAGTTAGGCAGTGTCCCTTCTGTCTCTATTTTGTGGAATAGTTTGAGAAGTATTGGTGTTAAGTCTTCTTTGAATGTCTTGTAGAATTCTGCACTAAAACCATCTGGTCCTGTACTTTTTATGGTTGGGAGGCTTTCTATAACCCCTTCTATTTCTTTAGGGGTTATGGGACTATTTAGCTGGTCTACTTGATGCTGATTTAATTTTGGTATTTGATATCTGTCTAGGAAATTATCCATTTCCTCCAGATTCTCCAGTGGTTTTGAGTATAGACCTTTGTAGTAGGATCTGATGATCTTTTGAATTTCCTCAGTTTCTGTTGTAATGTCTCCCTTTTCATTTCTAATTTTGTTAATTTGTATACTGTCTCTGTGTCCTTTGGTTAGTCTGGCTAAGGGTTTATCTATCTTGTTGATTTTCTCAAAGAACCAGCTCCTGGTCTTGTTGATTCTTTGTATGGTTCTCTTTGTTTCTATTTGATTGATTTCAGCCCTGAGTTTGATAATTTCTTGTCTTCTACTCCTCCTGGGTGAATTAACTTGTTTTTCTTCCAGGGCTTTAAGGTGTGCTGTTAAGCTGCTAGTGTATGCTCTCTCCAGTTTCTTTTTGGATGCACTTAGAGCTATGAGTTTTCCTCTTAGCACTGCTTTCATTGTGTCCCATAGATTTGGGTAGGTTGTACCTTCATTTTCATTGAATTCTAAAAAGTCTTTGATTTCTTTTTTTATTTCTTCCTGGACCAAGGTGTCATTGAGTAGAGTATTGTTCAGTTTCCATGTGTATGTGGGCTTTCTGTTGTTTTTGTTGCTATTGAAGACCACTCTTACTCCATGGTGATCTGATAGGAGGCATGGGATTAGCTCGATCTTCTTGTATTTGTTGACATCTGTCTTGTGACCAATTATATGGTCTATTTTGGAGAAAGTACCATGCGGAGCTGAGATAAAAGTATATTCTTTAGCTTTAGGATGAAATGTTATATATATATATATATATATATATATATATATATATATATATATATATGTTAAATCCAATTGGTCCAGAGTTTCAATTAGTTTCACTGTGTCCCTGTTTAGTTTCTACTTTCCTGATCGGTCCATTGAGGAGAGTGGAGTGTTGAAGTCACCCACAATTATTGTGTTAGGTGTAATGTGTGCTTTAAGCTTTAGTAAGGTTTCTCTTATGAATGAGGGTGCCCTTGCATTTGGAGCATAGATGTTCAGTATTGAGAGCTCTTCTTGGTGGATTTTCCCTTTGACCAGCAAGAAGTGACCTTCTGAGTCTCTTTTGATGATTTTAGGTTGGAAGTCAATTTTATCTGATATTAGAATGGCTACTCCAGCTTGTTTCCTGAGACCATTTGCTTGTAAAATTGTCTTCCAGCCTTTTACTCTAAGGCAGTGTTTGTCTTTAACACTGAGATGTGTTTCCTGTATGCAGCAAAATGTAGGGTCCTGTTTCCGTATCCAGTCTGTTAATCTATGTCTTTTTATTGGGGAACTGAGTCCATTGATGTTAAGAGATATTAAGGAATAGTAATTATTACCTCCAGACATTTTTGAAATTATATTTATTTATCTTATTTATTTTTTATATTCCAGAGGTTATCTTCTTTTGGGTTTGATGAGAGGAGGTTTCTATCTTGCTTCTTCCCTGGGTGTAGTTTCCGTCCTTGTCTTGGTGTTTTCCCCCTATTATCCTTTGTAGGGCTGGATTTGTGGAAAGATATCTTGCAAATTTGGTTTTGTCATGGAATACCTTGATGTCTCCTTCAATGGCGATTGAGAGTTTTGCTGGGTATAGTAGTTTTGGCTGAAGTTTGTGTTCTCTTAGAGTTTGCATGATATCTGCCCAGGATCTTCTAGCTTTCATGGTCTCAGGTGAGAAGTCTGGTGTTATTCTGGTAGGTCTTCCTTTATATGTTACTTGGCCTTTTTCTCTTGCTGCCCTTAGTATTCTTTCTTTGTTTATTACGTTTGGAGTTTTGATTATTATGTGACGGGATGCATTTCTGTTCTGGTCCAGTCTGATTGGGGTTCTATAGGCTTCTTGTATATTCATGGGCATCTCTCTCCTTAGGTTGGGGAAGTTTTCTTCCATAATTTTATAGAAGATATTAGCTGGCCCTTTAACTTGTAAATCTTCACTCTGGTCTATACCTATAATCCTTAGGTTTGGTCTTCTCATAGTGTCTTGGATTTCCTGGATGTTTTGGGTTACCACCTTTTTGCATTTAGTATTTTCTTTGACTGTTGAATCAATGGTTCCTATGGTATCTTCGGCTTCTGAGATTCTGTCTTCTATCTCTTGTATTCTATTGTTGATACTTGCGTCTATGGCCCCTGATTTCTTCCCCAGGTTTTCTATCTCCAATGTTGTCTCCCTCTGTGATTTCTTAGTTGTTTCTACTTCTGTTTTTAGTATCTGGATGGATGTGCTCAGATCTTTTGCTTGCTTGATTGTGTTTTCATGTATTTCTTTAATAGATTTTTGTGCTTCCTCTTTCATAGCTTCTACTTGTTGGCCCACGTTCTTTTGTAGTTCTTTAAGTGACTTTTGTCTTTCTTCCTTATTGTCTTCTTCTTTTTGATCCATCTTCTCCTGAATTTCTTGAAGTGATTTTTGTATTTGCCTCGTAAAGGCTTCTAACTTTTGATCCATTTTCTCCTCTATTTCTTTACGAGATTTTTCTATGTGTTCAGCTACCAGCATCCTGACCAGTGATTTTATATCCAAGTCTTGTTTTTCTGGTGTTTTGGGGTATCCAGGGATTCCTGTTGTTGGAGAACTGGGTTCAGATGCTGTCATGTTGCCTTGATTTTTGTTAGTAACGTTCCTTCGTTTTCCTTTTGCCATCTGGTTATTTCTGGTTTTAGTTGGCCTTGTTGTCAGTGGCTGGTGTTTGAATCTCCTGTGAGGCTGGGCTCACCTGTTGTTTCTCTACTGGTGAATATGTGTGACTGCTGCTTTAAGGGATCATAAACTGGCTGCCACCCATGTGATTGTAGCCCCTGTTGGAGTCTGTCTACCTGGGCTTCTCCAGCTTTGTCCTGGTTGCAAGGAACTCAGCTTGCTTGTCTCCGAGAGCCCGTGAGGGTAGCCCTGGAAGGGGTGTCTACCTGGGCCTTTCCAGCTGTGTCCTGGTTGCAATATGGAGGCCCTCCACTATAGCTGGTCCGGGGACTGGCGTGCTGGTTGCAGAACACAGCCTTGGTGCTCGGCCAGAGGGCGCGGGGATATCCCACAGAGCCTAGGCGGAACTCAGCCTGCTTGGCTCCGAGACCCTAGCAGATCCCCCCCGTGAGGGTAGCCCTGGAAGGGGTGTCTACCTGGGCCTTTCCAGCTGTGTCCTGGTTGCAATATGGAGGCCTGCCGCTATCGCTGGTCCAGGGGCCGGCGAGCTAGTTGCAGAACACAGCCTCGTTGCTTGGCCAGAGGGTGCAGGGATGTCCACAGAGCCTGGGCCTTTCCAGCTGTGTCCTGGTTGCAATATGGAGGCCCGCCGCTACCGCTGGTCCAGGGGCTGGCCTATTTTTATTTTCTATATTCTCTGTTTACATTCCAAAGGCTTTCCCCTTTACCAGTCCCCCCCCACAATATGTCCCATAATTCCTCTCCCCCCCAACTATTCCCCAATCATTCCACATCCCCCCACGGTTTCTCTGTTCTGGGTCTACAAAACTGGATCAAATCTTTACAGTCCCAGGGTCCTCTCCTTTCTGCTTCTTGGGAATCATTTGACTTGCTAATTGTGCCTTGAGTATTTAGGGCTTCTGGGCTCATTAATATCCAACTATCAGTGATTGCATTTCATGTGTATTCTTTTGTGATTGGGTTAACTCACTCAGGATGATATTTTCCAGGTCTAACCATTTACCTACAAATTGCATGAATTCATTATTTTTAATTGCTGAGTAGTATTCCATTCTAGAAATATACCACATTTTCTGTATCCATTCTTCCTTTGAGGTATATTTGGACTCCTTCCAACTTCTGGCTATTATAAACAAGGCTGCTATAAACATAGTGGAGCATGTGTCTTTATTGTATGCAGGGGAATCCTCTGGGTATATGCCCAGGAGTGGTATGCCAGGGTCCTCTGGAAGGGGTGTGCCCAATTTTCTGAGGAACCGCCAAACTGATTTCCAGAGCAGTTTTACCATTTTGCAATCCCACCAACAGTGGAGGAGTGTTCCTCTTTCTCCACATCCTCGCCAGCACTTGTTGTCTCTTGAGTTTTTAATCTTAGCCATTCTGACTGGTGTGAAGTAGAATCTCAGGGTTGTTTTGATTTGCATTTCCCTGATGACTAATGATGTTGAACATCTCTTAAGTTGTTTCTCAGCCATCCAAATTTCTTCTGGTGAAAATTCTTTGTTTAGCTCTGAACCCCATTTTTTGATAGGGTTATTTGGTTCTATGGGGTCTAACTTCTTGAGTTCTTTGTATATATTGGATATTAGACCTCTGTCGGATGTGGGGTTGGTGAAGATCTTTTCCCACATTGTTGGTTGTCGTTTTGTCCTTCTGACAGTGTCCTTTGCCCTGCAGAAACTTTGTAATTTTATGAGGTCCCATTTGTCGATTCTTGATCTTAGAGCATAAGCTATTGGTGTTCTGTTCAGGAACTTTCCCCCTGTGCCTATGTCCTCCAGGGTCTTCCCAAGTTACTTTTCTAATAGTTTCAGTGTGTCTGGTTTTATGTGGAGGTCCTTGATCCACTTGGAGTTGATCTTAGTGCAAGGAGATAAGAGTGGGTCAATTCGCATTCTTCTGCATGTTGACCTCCAGTTGAACCAGCACCATTTGTTGAAAAGGCTATCTTTATTCCATCGGATGGTTGTGGCTCCTTTATCAAAGATCAAGTGACTATACTTCCGTGGGTTAATTTCTGGGTCTTCAATCCTATTCCATTCATCTACTTGTCTGTTTCTGTACCAATACCATGCAGTTTTTTGTGGTTTAGGTATTAGGATAATTGTGGCTTCGAAGAATGAGTTGGGCAGTGTCCCTACTGTCTCTGTTTTGTGGAATAGTTTGAAAAGTATTGGTGTTAAGTCTTCTTTGAAGGTCTGGTAGAATTCTGCACTAAAACCATCTGGTCCTGTACTTTTTTTGGTTGGGAGGCTTTCTATAACCCCTTCTATTTCTTTAGGGTTTATGGGTCTATTTAGCTGAACAACTTGATGCTGATTTAATTTTGGTATTTGGTACCTATTTAGGAAATTGTCCATTTCCTCCAGATTCTCCAGTTGTTTTGAGTATAGGCCTTTGTACTAGGATCTGATGATCTTTTGAATTTCCTCAGTTTCTGTTCTTATATCCCCCTTTTCATTTCTAATTTTGTTAATTTGTATACTGTCTCTGTGTCCTTTGGTTAGTCTGGCTAAGGGTTTATCTATCTTGTTGATTTTCTCAAAGAACCAGCTGCTGGTCTTGTTGATTCTTTGTATGCTTCTCTTAGTTTCTACTTGATTTCACCCCTCAGTTTGATGATTTCCTGTCTTCTACTCCTCCTGGGTGAATTAGCTTCTTTTGGTTCCAGGACCTTCATGTGTGCTATTACGTTGCTAGTGTATGCTCTCTCCAGTTTCTTTTTGGAGGCACTCAGGGCTATGAGTTTTCCTCTTTGCACTGCTTTCATTGTGTCCCATAGATTTGGGTAGGTCATACCTTCATTTTCATTGAATTCTAAAACGTCTTTGATTTCTTTCTTTATTTCTTCCTTGACCAAGGTGTCATTGAGTAGAGTATTGTTCAGTTTCCATGTGTATGTGGGCTTTCTGTTGTTTTTGTTGCTATTGAAGACCACTCTTACTCCATGGTGATCTGATAGGAGGCATGGGATTAGCTCGATCTTCTTGTATTTGTTGACATCTGTCTTGTGACCAATTATATGATCAATTTTGGAGAAGGTACCATGTGGTGCTGAGAAAAAGTTATATTCTTTAGCTTTAAGATGAAATATTATATATATATATATATATATATATATATATATTAAATCCAATTAGTTTCACTGTGTCCCTGTTTATGTTTAGTTTCTGCTTTCCTGATTGGTCCATTGAGGAGAGTGGAGTGTTGAAGTCACCTACAATTATTGTGTTAGGTTTAATGTGTGCTTTAGGCTTCAGTAAAGTTTCTTTTACAAATGAGGGTGCCCTTGCATTTGGAGCATAGATGTTCAGTATTGCGGGCTCTTCTTGGTGGATTTTCCCTTTGACCAGCAAGAGGTGACCTTCTGAGTCTCTTTTGATGTCTTTAGGTTGGAAGTCAATTTTATCTGATATTATCATGGCTACTTCCGCTTGTTTCCTGAGACCATTTGCTTGTAAAATTGTCTTCCAGCCTTTTACTCTAAGGCGGTGTTTGTCTTTAACACTGAGATGTGTTTCCTGTATGCAGCAAAATGTAGGGTCCTGTTTCCGTATCCAGGCTGTTAATCAATGTCATTTTATTTTTGAATTGAGTCCATTGATGTTAAGAGATATTAAGAAATAGTAATTATTACCCCCCGACATTTTTGAAATTTTTTTTATTTATCTTATTTATTTTTTATATTCCAGAGGTTATCTTCTTTTGGGTTTGATGAGAGGAGGTTTCTATCTTGCTTCTTCCCGGGGAAACTTGCAATTTTCTGTCCTTGTCTTGGTGTTTTCTCCCTATTATCCTTTGTAGGACTGGATTTGTGGAAAGATATCATGCAAATTTGGTTTTGTCATGGAATACCTTGATGTGTCCATCTATGGCGATTGAGAGTTTTGCTGGGTATAGTAGTTTTGGCTGAAATTTGTGTTCTCTTAGAGTTTGCATGATATCTCCCCAGGATCTTCTAGCTTTAATGGTCTCAGGTGAGAAGTCTGGTGTTATTCTGATAGGTCTTCCTTTATATGTTTCTTGGCCTTTTTCTCTTACTGCCTTTAATATTCTTTCTTTGTTTAGTACATGTGGAGTTTTGATTATTATGTGACGGGATGTATTTCTGTTCTGGTCCAGGCTGTTTGGGGTTCTGTAGGCTTCTTGTATACTCATGGGCATCTCTCTCTTTAGGTTGGGGAAGTTTTCTTCCATAATTTTGTAGAAGATATTTGCTGGCCCTTTAAGTTGTAGATCTTCACTCTCATCTATCCCTATAATCCTTAGGTTTGGTCTTCTCATTGTGTCCTGGATTTCCTGAATGTTTTGGGTTACCAGCTTTTTGCATTTTGCATTTTCTTTATTTGTTGAATCCATGGTTTCTATGGTATCTTCAGCATCTGAGATTCTGTCTTCTATCTCTTGTATTCTATTGTTGATATTTGCATCTATGACTCCTGATTTCTTCCCAAGGTTTTCTATCTCCAACGTTGTCTCCCTTTGCGATTTCTTAGTTGTTTCTACTTCTGTTTTTAGATTCTGTATGGTTTTGCTCAGATCTTTCAATTGCTTGTTTGTGTTTTCCTGTAATTATTTAAGGGATTTTTGTGTTTCCTCTTTTATGACTTCTACTCATTGACCAATGTTCTCTTGTATTTCTTTAAGTAATTTTTGTTTCTCCCCCTTATTGGGTTCATTTTTTGCTCTATATTCTCCTGGATTTCTTTCAGTGATTTTTGTGTTTGCCTTGTATGGGCTTCTAGCTTTTGGTCTATTTTCTCCTCTATTACTTTAAGAAATTTATCTAAGTGATCCTCTATCAGCATCCTTACCAGTGATTTTAGATCTGAGTCTTGTTTTTCTAGTGTGTTGGGATATCTGAGATTTATTTGTGTTTTCCTTGTAAGGGCTTCTAGATTTTGATCTATTTTCTCATGTATTACTTTAAGAGATTTATCTAAGTGTTCCTCTATCAGCACCCTGACCAGTGATTTTAGATCTGAGTCTTGTTTTTCTGGTGTTTCGGGTATCCAAGATTTATTGCTGTTGGGGAACTGGGTTCAGATGCTGCCATACTGCCTTGATTTCTGTTAGTAACGATCTTACGTTTGCCTTTTGCCATCTGGTATTCTCTGGTGGTATTTGGTCCTGTAGTTACTAGCTGGTGCTTGACCCTCCTGTGGGCTCCTAAGGCTATTTCCCCATGACTGGGACACCTGAACTACTGCCCTGCAGGGCTCCTGCTCACAGATTGCTGATAGGTGGCCTGAGTCCCCTGAGGTCTTAAACTCGGGATATCCAAGGTACTTGGTTCCACCTGTTGGGCAGCTGCTCTGCACTGCTCCTGCTCAGGGTTTGCTGTCTGGTGTCCTGATTGCCCAGAGGTCTTAAACTCGGGATATCTCAGTTACCTGGTTCCTCCTGCTGGTCCAAAGCTACTCGGAAGCTGGCTGAGGCTGGCTCTGCGGCCGGCTGGATGGGGAACAGCTGGAAAGATGGCGCTGGCTGCAGGGAGTTTGGGGTCTGCCCTGCGAATATTGAACCATCCCTGCATCCCTGGGATGAAGCCTACTTGATCATGGTGAATGATCGTTTTAATGTGTTCTTGGATTCGGTTGGCAAGAATTTTATTTAGTATTTTTGCATCAATATTCAAAAGGGAAATTGGCCTGTAGTTCTATTTCTTTGTAGGATTTTTGTGCGGTTTTGGTTTCAGCGTAATTGTGGCTTCGTAGAATGAGTTGGATAGTGTCCCTTCTGTTTCTATTTTGTTGAATAGTTTGTAGAGTATTGGTGATAGATCTTCTTTGAAGGGCTGATAGAATTCTGCACTAAAACCATCTGGTCCTGTACTTTTTTTGGTTGGGAGACTTTCTATAATCCCTTCTATTTTCCTAGCAGTTTTGGGGCTGTTAGCTGATCTAATTGATCCTGATTTAATTTTGGTATTTGGTATCTGTCTAGGAAATTGTCCATTTCCTCCAGATTCTCCACTTGTGTTGAGTATAGGTTTTTGTAGTAGGATCTGAAGATTTTTTGAATTTCCTCAGTTTCTGTTGTTATATCCCCCTTTTCATTTCTAATTTTACTAATTTGAATACTGTCTCTGTGCCCTTTGGTTAGTCTGGCTAGGGGTTTATCTATCTTGTTGATTGTCTCAAAGAACCAGCTCTTGGTTTTGTTGATTCTTTGTATGGTTCTCTTTGTTTCAACTTGATTGATTTCAGCCCTGAGTTTGATGATTTCCTGTCTTCTACTTCTCCTGAGTGAAATAGCTTCTTTTTTCCAGAGCTTTCAGGTGTGCCATTAAGTAGCTAGTATATGCTCTCTCCTGTTTCTTTTTTGAGGCACTCAGGGCTATGAGTTTTCCTCTTAGGACTGCTTTCATTGTATCCCATAGATTTGGGTATGTTGTGCCTTCATTTTCATTAAATTCTAAAAAGTCTTTGATTTCTTTCTTTATTTCTTCCTTGATTAAGGTATCATTGAGTAGAATATTGTACAGCCTCCACGTGTATGAGGATTTTCTGTTGTTTCTGTTGCTATTGAAGAACACTCTTACTCCATGGTGATCCAGTGGGAGCCATGAGATTAGTTTGAACTTTTTATAATTGTTGAGGTCTGTCTTGTGACCAAGTATATAGTCGATTTTGGAAAAGGTACCATGAGGTGCTGACAAAAAGGTATAGTCTTTTGCTTTAGGATGAAATGTTATATATATATAATCTGTTATATCCAATTGGTCCAACATTTCAATAAGTTTCCCTGTGTCCCTGTTTAGTTTCTCCTTTCCTGATCAGTCCATTGAGGATAGTGGAGTGTTGAGGTCCCCCACAATTATTGTGTTAGGTGCAATGTGTGCTTTGAGCTTTAGTATAGTTTCTTTTATGAATGAGGGTGCCCTTGCATTTGGAGCATAGATGTTTAGAATTGTGAGTTCTTCTTGGTGGATTCTTCCTTTGACTAGCAGGAAGTGTCCTTCTGTGTCTCTTTTGATGACTTTGGGTTGAAAGTCAATTTTATCTGATATTAGAATGGCTATTCCAGCTTGCTTCCTGTGAACATTTGCTTGCAAAATTGTCTTCCATCCTTTTACTCTAAGGTAGTGTTTGTCTTTGACACTAAGGTGTGTTTCCTGTATGCAGCAAAATGTAGGGTCCTGTTTCCATATCCAGTCTGTTAGACTGTGTCTTTTTATTGGGGAATTGAGTCCATTGATGTTAAGAGATATTAAGGAATAGTGATTATTTCTTCCTGTCATTTTTGATGTTATTTTTGCTTTTGAGTGGTTATCTTCCTTTGAGTTTAATGGAAGAAGGTTACTATCTTGCTTTTTGTTGGGTGCAGTTTCCCTCCTTGTGTTGGAGTTTTCCTCCTATTATCCTTTGTAGAGCTGGGTCAGTGGAAAGATATTGTGTAAATTCTGTCCTGGCATGGAATACTTTGATTTCTCCATCTATGTTGATTGAGAGTTTTGCTGGGCATAGTAGTCTTGGCTGACATTTGTGTTCTCTTGGAGTCTGCAAGAGATCTGCCCAGGATCTTCTAGCTTTCATGGTTTCTGGAGAGAAGTCTGGTGTGATTCTGATAGGTCTTCCTTTATATGTTACTTGGCCTTTTTCTCTTACTGCCTTTAATATTCTTTCTTTGTTTAGTACATTTGGGGTTTGATTATTATGTGACAGGAGGTATGTCTGTTCAGGTCCAGTCTGTTTGGAGTTTTGGCTTCTTGTATATTCATGGGCATCTCTCTCTTCAGGTTGGGGAAGTTTTCTACCATAATTTAGTTGAAGATATTTGCTGGCCCTTTAAATTGTAGATCTTCACTCTCATCTATCCCTATAATCCTTAGGTTTGGTCTTCTCATTGTGTCCTAGATTTCCTGGATGTTTTGGGTTACAAGGCTTTTTCACTTTGCATTTTCTTTGACTGTGGAGTCAATGGTTACTATGGTATCTTCAGCATCTGAGATTCTTACCTCTATCTCTTGTATTCTGTTGTTGATATTTGCATCTATGACCCCTGATCTCTTCCCAAGGTTTTCTATCTCCAAAGTTGCCTCCTTTTGTGATTTCTTAGTTGTTTCTACCTCTGTGTTCAGATCTTGGATGGTTTTGGTCAGTTCCTTCATTTGTTTGTTTGTTTTTTCTTGCAATTCTTTAAGAGATTTTTGTGTTTCCTCTTTCGTGACTTCTGCCTGTTGTTTCATGTTCTCCTGCATTTCTTTAAGTGATTTTTTTTCATTCTTCTTTATTGGCTTCTGTCTGTTGGTCCATATTCTCCTGGAATTCTTTAAGTGATTTTTGTGTTTGCATTGTAAGGGCTTCTAACCTATTGATGTTCCCCTGCATTTCTTTAAGAGATTTGTTTATGTCTTTTTTGTGTTCCTCTAGCAGCTTCATGACCAGTGCTTTTTAATCCAGCACTTGTTTTTCTGGTGTGTTGGGGCATCCAGGACTTGCTGTGGTTTGCGAATTCGGTTCAGATGCTGCCATGTTGTCTTGATTTCTGTTAGTAACGTTCCTACATTTGCCTTTTGCCATCTGTTTATCTCTGGAGTTAGTTGGTCTTGTTGTTACTGGTTGGGGTTTGAAGCTCCTGTGAGCCTGGCCTTTGGCGCTGCTGTCGTAGAGGGCATCCGTGCTCCTGAGGTGGAGATCGGGAGGTTTCCACTACTGGGCTCTGAATTACCTCCTCAGCTCTACTGGGCCAGATCCACGTCTTCCCCAGGCTCGCTGCGGAACCTGTAATTGGCCTCCCACAATCTCCTCCTGACCTGCCTAGTTGCCAGCTCTTAAGAATCAGATCCTTTTTTTTCCCCTCCACCGATCTGAGCTCGTCTGTTAGATCTTTATGGTGACCTGGGCTCCTCTGTTGGTTCTCTATGGTGACCTGTTCAGGCCACCAGCTCCAAGATGGTGGCAGGTCTCAGGGCTCTGTCTAACCACTGGATTCCCTGCAGGACCGGAGGTTCCCTGGTTGGGCTGCTAGAACCTAGATGGTGGTGTTCTCAGTCCACAGGGCTCTGTCTTTTTAGCTGTCTGTGGTGTCCTGAGGCAAGATGTCGGCCTCTGGCTGTACTCCAGGCACAGACCCACTAGCTGGTTGGTGCCCTCAGGGGTTGGTACACAGACCCTCACGCCGAGCTGATCTGGCTCTGGGGGCACTGTGGAGCTGTTAGTGCACAGACCTCCTGCTGACCTGCTCTGGCTCTGGGCACAAGCAAGAGCCTGATGGGGTAGTCAATGCTAGCTAGGTCTCTGTCCACACACCTGAACCCAGCCACCAGCAGGCAGTCCGCAGTGACCCGAGGGAAGATGGTGGCCTGGCTGCAAGCCTGCAAGCAGGTCCCTCTCTCTCAGGATTTGTCTAGAAATATATAAGTATAATTTATTTAGCAATGAAGTTCTTTTCATTTTGTCGGTGTACATGCTGATTAAAATAATATATGTTATATTAGTTTGTTTTTACTAAGATAAGCTTTAATTAATTTTTGTGGAATCTGCTACTTTTTTTTAATTTTTATTTTCTATATTCAATGTTTACATTCCAAAGGCTTTCCCCTTTCACAGTTGCCCCCTCCCTATGTCCCATAGTTCCTCTCCCCCCCAACTATTCCCCAATCATTCCCTCTCCCCCCACAGTTTCTCTACAAAACTGGATCCAATCTTTCCAGGCCCAGGGTCCTCTCCTTTCTTCTTGGGAATCATTGGACTTGCTAATTGTGCCTTGAGTATTTAGGGCTTCTGGGCTCATTAATATCCACTTATCAGTGATTGCATTTCATGTGTATTCTTTTGTGATTGGGTTAGCTCACTCAGGATGATATTTCCCAGGTCTAACCATTTACCTACAAATTGCATGAATTCATTATTTTTAATTGCTGAGTAGTATTCCATTGTATAAATATACCACATTTTCTGTATCCATTCCTCCTTTGAGGGATATTTGGGCTCCTTCCAGTTTCTGGCTATTATAAACAAGGCTGCTATAAACATAGTGGAGCATGGGTCTTTATTGTATGCAGGGGAATCCTCTGGGTATATGCCCAGGAGTGGTATGCCAGGGTCCTCTGGAAGGGACATGCCCAATTTTCTGAGGAACCGCTACACTGATTTCCAGAGCGGTTTTACCATTTTGCAATCCCACCAACAGTGGAGGAGTGTTCCTCTTTCTCCACATCCTCGCCAGCACTTGTTGTCTCTTGAGTTTTTAATCTTAGCCATTCTGACTGGTGTGAGGTGGAATCTCAGGGTTGTTTTGATTTGCATTTCTCTGATGACTAATGATGTTGAACATCTCTTAAGGTGTTTCTCAGCCATCCGAATTTCTTCTGGTGAAATTTCTTTGTTTAGCTCTGAACCCCATTTTTTGATAGGGTTATTTGGTTCTTTGGGGTCTAACTTCTTGAGTTCTTTGTATATATTGGATATTAGCTCTCTGTCGGATGTGGGGTGGGTGAAGATCTTTTCCCACTTTGTTGGTTGTCGTTTTGTCTTTCTGACAGTGTCCTTTGCCTTGCAGAAACTTTGTAATTTTATGAGGTCCCATTTGTCAATTCTTGATCTTAGAGCATAAGCTATTGGTGTTCTGTTCAGGAACTTTTCCCCTGTGCCTATGTCCTCCAGGGTCTTCCCAAGTTTCTTTCCTAATAGTTTCAGTGTGTCTGGTTTTATGTGGAGGTCCTTGATCCACTTGGAGTTGATCTTAGTGCAAGGAGATAAGAGTGGGTCAATTCACATTCTTCTGCATGTTGACCTCCAGTTGAACCAGCACCATTTGTTGAAAAGACTATCTTTTTTCCACTGGATGGTTGTGGCTCCTTTATCAAAGATCAAGTGACCATAAGTCTGTGGGTTAATTTCTGGGTCTTCAATCCTGTTCCATTGATCTACTTGCCTGTTGCTATACCAATACCATGCAGTTTTTAACACAATTGCTCTGTAGTACTGCTTGAGGTCAGGGATATTGATTCCCCCAGAAGTCCTTTTATTGTTGAGAATAGTTTTGGCTATCCTGGGTTTTTTGTTACTCCAGATGAATTTGAGAATTGCTCTTTCTAGATCTAAAAGAATTGAGTTGGGATTTTGATGGGGATTGCATTGAATCTGTATATTGCTTTTGGTAAGATGGCCATTTTTACTATATTGATCCCGCCAATCCAGGGGCAAGAAATATTTTTCCATCTTCTGAGGTCTTCTTCGATTTCTTTCTTCAAGGACCTGAAGTTTCTGTCTTACAGATCTTTCGCTTGTTTGGTTAGAGTTACGCCAAGGTACCTTATGTTGTTTGTGGCTATTGTGAAGGGTGTTATTTCCCTAACTTCTTTCTCAGCCTGCTTGTCCTTTGAGTACCAGAAGGCTACTGATTTGCTTGAGTTAACTTTATAACCAGCCACTTTGCTGAAGCTGTTTATCAGCTGTAGAAGTTCTCTGGTGGAGTTTTTTGGGTCACTTAAGTAAACTACCATATCATCTGCAAATAATGATAGTTTGACTTCTTCCTTTCCAATTTGTATCCCTTTGACTTCCTTATGTTGTCTAATTGCTCTTGCTAGAACTTCAAGTACTATATTGAAAAGATATGGAGAGAGAGGGCAGCCTTGTCTAGTCCCTGATTTTAGTGGGAATGCTTCAAGTTTCTCTCCATTTATTTTGATGTTGGCTACTGGTTTGCTGTAGATTGCTTTTACTATGTTTAGGTATGGACCTTGAATTCCTGCTCTTACCAAGCCTTTTAGCATGAAAGGATTCTGAATTTTGTCAAATGCTTTTTCAGCATCTAATGAGATGATCATGTGGTTTTTTCTTTTAGTTTGTTTATGTAGTGGATTACATTGATGGATTTCCGTATGTTGAACCATCCCTGCATCCCTGGGATGAAGCCTACTTGATCATGGTGAATGATCGTTTTGATGTGCTCTTGGATTCGGATGGCAAGAATTTTATTTAGTATTTTTGCATCGATATTCATAAGAGAAATGGGCCTGTAGTTCTCTTTCTTTGTTGGATCTTTTTGTGGTTTAGGTATTAGCATGATTGTGTCTTCAAAGAATGAGTTGGGCAGTATCCATTCTGTCTCTATTTTGTGGAATAGTTTGAAAAGTATTGGTGTTAAGTCTTCTTTGAAGGTCTGGTAGAATTCTGCACTAAAACCATCTGGTCCCGTACTTTTCTTGGTTGGGAGGCTTTCTATAACCCCTTCTATTTCTTTAGGGGTTATGGGACTATTTAGCTGATCTATTTGATGCTGATTTAATTTTGGTATTTGGTATCTGTCTAGGAAATTGTCCATTTCCTCTAGATTCTCCAGTTGTTTTGAGTATAGACCTTTGTAGTAGGATCTGATGATCTTTTGAATTTCCTCAGTTTCTGTTGTTATGTCTCCCTTTTCATTTCTAATTTTGTTAATTTGTATACTGTCTCTGTGTCCTTTGGTTAGTCTGGCTAGGGGTTTATCTATCTTGTTGATTTTCTCAAAGAACCAGCTCCTGGTCTTGTTGATTCTTTGTATGGTTCTCTTTGTTTCTATTTGATTGATTTCAGCCCTGAGTTTGATGATTTCTTGTCTTCTACTCCTCCTGGGTGAACTAACCTGTTTTTCTTCCAGCGCTTTAAGGTGTGCAGTTAAGCTGCTAGTGTATGCTCTCTCCAGTTTCTTTTTGGATGCACTTAGAGCTATGAGTTTTCCTCTTAGCACTGCTTTCATTGTGTCCCATAGATTTGGGTAGGTTGTACCTTCATTTTCATTGAATTCTAAAAAGTCTTTGATTTCTTTTTTTATTTCTTCCTTGACCAAGGTGTCATTGAGTAGAGTATTGTTCAGTTTCCATGTGTATGTGGGCTTTCTGTTGTTTTTGTTGCTATTGAAGACCACTCTTACTCCATGGTGATCTGATAGGAGGCATGGGATTAGCTCGATCTTCTTGTATTTGTTGACATCTGTCTTGTGACCAATTATATGGTCTATTTTGGAGAAGGTACCGTGTGGTGCTGAGAAAAAGGTATATTCTTTAGCTTTAGGATGAAATGTTCTATATATATATCTGTTAAATCCAATTGGTCCAGAGTTTCATTTAGCTTCACTGTGTCCCTGTTTATTTTCTGCTTTCCTGATGGTCCATTGAGGAGATTGGAGTGTTGAAGTCACCCACAATTATTGTGTTAGGTGTAATGTGTGCTTTACGCTTTAGTAAGGTTTCTCATATGAATGAGGGTGCCCTTGCATTTGGAGCATAGATGTTCAGTATTGCGGGCTCTTCTTGGTGGATTTTCCCTTTGGCCAGCAAGAAGTGACCTTCTGAGTCTCTTTTGATGATTTTAGGTTGGAAGTCAATTTTATCTGATATTAGAATGGCTACTCCAGCTTGTTTCCTGAGACCATTTGCTTGTAAAATTGTCCTCCAGCCTTTTACTCTAAGGCAGTGTTTGCCTTTAACACTGAGATGTGTTTCCTGTATGCAGCAAAATGTTGGGTCCTGTTTCCGTATCCAGTCTGTTAATCTATGTCTTTTTATTGGGGAATTGAGTCCATTGATGTTAAGAGATATTAAGGAATAGCAATTATTACCTCCAGACATTTTTGAAATTATATTTATTTATTTATTTTATTTATTTTTTTATATTCGAGAGGTTACCTTCTTTTGGGTTTGATGAGAGGAGGTTTCTGTCTTGCTTCTTCCCAGGTGTAGTTTCCGTCCTTGTCTTGGTGTTTTCCCCCTATTATCC
The DNA here is from genome assembly GCA_964023405.1 of Apodemus agrarius. NCBI lineage: Eukaryota > Metazoa > Chordata > Mammalia > Rodentia > Muridae > Apodemus > Apodemus agrarius. Next base: position 109,303,106 of record OZ030010.1, read on the forward strand.
TTTGTAGGGCTGGATTTGTGGAAAGATATCTTGCAAATTTGGTTTTGTCATGGAATACCTTGATGTCTCCATCTATGGCGATTGAGCGCTTTGCTGGGTAAAGTAGTTTTGGCTGAAGTTTGTGTTCTCTTAGAGTTTGCATTATATCTGCCCAGGATCTTCTATCTTTCATGGTCTCAGGTGAGAAGTCTGGTGTTATTCTGATAGGTCTTCCATTATAAGTTACTTGGCATTTTTTTCTTGCTGCCTTTAATATTCTTTCTTTGTTTAGTACATTTGGAGTTTTGATTATTATGTGACGGGATGTATTTCTGTTCTGATCCAGTCTGTTTGGGGTTCTATATGCTTCTTGTATATTCATGGGCATCTCTCTCTTTAGGTTGGGGAAGTTTTCTTCCATAATTTTGTAGAAGATATGTGCTGGCCCTTTAACTTGTAAATCTTCACTCTCGTCTATACCAATAATCCTTAGGTTTGGTCTTCTCATTGTGTCCTGGATTTCCTGCATGTTTTGGGTTACAGCCTTTTTGCATTTAGTATTTTCTTTGACTGTTGAATCAATGGTTCCTATGGTATCTTCGGCTTCTGATATTCTGTCTTCTATCTCTGGTATTCTATTGTTGATATTTGTATCTATGGCCCCTGATTTCTTCCCAAGGTTTTCTATCTCCACTGTTTTCTCCCTCTCCGATTTCTTAGTTGTTTCTACTTCTGTTTTTAGTGCCTGTATGGATATGCTCAGATCTTTTGCTTGCTTGATTGTGTTTTTGTGTATTTCTTTAATAGATTTTTGTGTTTCCTCTTTCATAGCTTCTACTTGTTGGCCCACGTTCTTCTGTATTTATTTAAGTGATTTTTGTCTTTCTTCCTTATTGTTTTCTTCTTTTTGATCCTTCTTCTCCTGCATTTCTTGAAGTGATTTTTGTATTTGCCTCATAAAGGCTTCTACCTTTTGATCCATTTTCTCCTCTATTTCTTTACGAGATTTTTCTATGTGTTTAGCTACCAGCATCCCGACCAGTGATTTTATATCCAAGTCTTGTTTTTCTGGTGTTTTGGGGTATCCAGGGCTTCCTGTTGTTGGCGAACTGGGTTCAGATGCTGTCATGTTGCCTTGATTTCTGTTATTGACGTTCCTTTGTTTACCTTTTGCCATCTGGTTATTTCTGGTGTTAGTTTGCCTTGTTGTCACTGGCTGGTGTTTGAATCTCCAGTGAGGCTGGGCTTACCTGTTGTTTCTCTAGTGGTGGTTGTTCGTGATTGCTGCTCAATGGGATCATGAGCTGGCTGCCACCTGCTGACTTTGTGCACGGCCTGAGGTCTCGGGAAGTGCGGGGGAGTGCAGCAGAGCCTCGGCGGGTACCGCTGGGCCTGCCTAGTAGCGAGAGCCTTGCAGATCCCCCCACGTGGTAGCCCCTGATGGAATCTGTCTATCTGTGCCTTTCTAGCTGTGTCCTGGTTGCAATATGGAGGCCTGCTGCTATCGCTGGTCCAAGGTCCTGGGAACTGGTTGCCTCCAGCTGCCTGGGTGCACAGTCTAAGGTCGCTGGGAAGTGCAGCAGAGCCTAGGTGGGCACCTCTGGGCCTGCCTGGGTGCGAGAGCCTAGCAGATCTCCCTGCGCCATAGCCCCAGATGGAATCTGTGTACCTGCACCTTTCCAGCTGTGTCCTGGTTGCAATATGGAGGCCTGCCGCTATCACTGGTCCGGGATCCTGGGGAGCTGGGTGGCTCCGGCTGCCTCGGTGCAAGGCCTAAGCTTGCAGGAACTTGCAGCAGAGCCTAGGCGCCCACCACTGGGCCCACCTGGGGGCGAGAGCTTAGCAGATCTCCCTGCTCTAGCCCCAGAAGGAGTCTGTGTACCTGCACCTTTCCAGCTGTGTCCTGGTTGCAATATGGAGGCCTGCTGCTATCGCTGGTCCCGGGTCCTGGGGAGCTGGGTGGCTCCGGCTGCCTCGGTGCATGGCCTGGAATCTGCTACTTTAAGATGTATGTCTTCATTAAAAATTAAATTTAGATAAATGTTATTTCAATTGTTTTCCCATCAGTACTTATTACTGTAAGAGTAGTATTAAGTGTCCTTTGTTTTTCATCATACCTTAATGACATTTCATTTTTCATTACTGTCAAATGACTTTAGTCGTGTTTATTTTTCTTGAATGTCATCTCTCCCAGGACTCTACTCCTCCATCTTTCCCACCCACTGGCATACTCCTCCTGCTTTCATCCTCACTTGACTCAAATCTACCTACAAAATCTATGTCCTCTTCACAAGGAGATCCATAATTTTCCCCTCCTTGAGGCCTCCTTGTTTTGCTTAGGCTCCCTGTGCCTGAGGATTGTAGCATGGTTTTTATTTACTTAACAGCTAATGTCCAAATATAAATGACTACATACCATGTTTGTCTTCCTGCGTCTTGGTTACCTCACTCAGTATAATTGTCTCTAGTTCAAACAATTTGTCTTCAAATTTAAGGATGTCATTGTTTTTAACCATTGAGTAGTGCTCCATTGTGTAAATTCACCACTTTTTCTTTATTCACTCTTCAGTTGAGGGACATCTAGGTTGTTTAAAGTTCCTGGCCATTTGAAAAAAGCTGCAATAAAGATGATTAAGCAAGTGTCCTTGTGGTAATATGGAGTCATTTGGGTATATGCTCAAGAAAGGCATAGCTGGATCTTGAGACAGAACCATTTCCAATAGTCTGAAGAACCATTATGTTGATTTTCCTAGTGGCTGAACTAGTTTGCTCTTCCATCAGCAATGGAGAAGTATTCCCCTTGTTCCAAATCATTGTCACCATGTGCTGTTCCTTAGGCATTCTGATAGGTGTAAGATGGAATCACAAACTAGTTCTAAATTGCATTTTCCTTATGGCTAGAGATGTTGAACATTTTTAAGTGTTTCTTGGCCACTTGAGATCCTCTCAAGGATTCTCTATTTATATAATGTAACCCATTTTTAATTGTGTTATTAGGTTTGTTGATGTTTGGTTTCTTGAGTTCTTTATATATATTGGAGATTAGCTCTCATTCAGATTTGGGGTTGATGAAAATCTTTTTCCATTCTGTGGGCTACTGTCTTTGTCATTTTGTTGGTGTTCTCTGCCTTACACAATATTCTGTTTCAAAGGATCCAATTTACTGATTGTTGTACTTAATGCCTCTGCTATCAGTGTTCTGTTCAGGAAATTGTCCCCTGTGCCACTGAGTCCAACATAACTGTTACTTCCTCTTTGATTAGGTTAAGTGTATTTGGTGTTGTGTTCATAAAGTTAATCTACTTAAACTTGAGTTTTATCTAGGGTGACAAGTATGGATCAATCTGCATTCTTCTATATGCTGACATCCAGTTAGATCAGCACCATTTGTTGAAGATGCTTTCTTTTTTCCAATGTATATTTCCGGCTTATGTATTATGCATCAGTTTCTACTTATGCATGGATTTATGTCTAGTTTTCATTTGAACTCCATTGATCAACTGGTCTGTTCTTATGCCAACACCATGTGGTTTTTATTCCTATAGCTCTTTAGTAGAGTTTGAAATCTGGAAAACATATTCCAGATGTTCTTTCATTGTACAGGAATGTTTTAGCTATCCTGTGTTGTTTTGCTTTGATATTGTTGTAGATTTCTTTTGTTTTGTTTTGTTTTTCATATTAAGCTGAATAGTTCCCTTTTAAGATCTGTAAATATTTGTCTTGGAATTTAGATATAAATTTTTTTGAATCTGTAGATTGCATTTGGTAGGATGACATTGTTTTACTATGTTAATATGTCCAACCCATGAGCATGAGAGATCTTTATATCTTTTGATATTTCATTCAAATTCTTTCTTTAAAGACTTGAAACTTTTGACATACATTCATTTGCTTAGAGTTATACTAACATATTTTATATATGAAATCTGGAAAACATATTCCAGATGTTTTTTCATTGTACAGGAATGTTTTAGCTATCCTGTGTTGTTTTGCTTTGATATTGTTTTAGATTTCTTTTGTGAAGCGTGATATTTCAGCCAAGTATCTTGATCTATGTTAAAAGGCTGAATAATAATATCTGGTTCTTTGCCAAAGTAAGTCAGTACCTGCTTCCCTCCGAGTATAATCATCTGGGATACTTCCTCATAATATGGCAGTATATTACATTTAGGAGACACCCTTGAATGAATCCACATAACAGGAGGCCTTTGCCAAAATAATCCTGTATGCATCTGAGTCGTATTAAAAATCAACAGATGTAAAGGCCAAGAATAATCTACATAGGTAACAAATTGTTTTTCAATAACTCTTTCTACTTGCTGTAAGGCCAGCAGCCCTTCTGGGGTTAAAGATCTAGGGGATGTAGGATTAACACTTCTTTTTAGAATATCAAATAAAGGTTGTAATTCTCCTGTAGTAAGCTTTAAATAGGGGTGAAACCAATTAATATCACCTAACAATTTCTGAATATCATTTAACATTTTAAATTGTCCCTGTGAATAATTATCTTCTGGGAAAAAACAGCTTGATCTGTAAGTCCAAAGCCCAAATAATTATAAAGATCCTTAGTTTGCACCTTTTCTGGAGCTATTTGCAGTCCTTTATCAGCTAAAGCCTGTTGTAAATCTCTACAACATAGAAGCAAGTCTTGAGGATCTTTTCCTGCTACCAGAATGTCACCCATGTAATGAAGAAGGTATACCCCTGGCCATTGCTCTCTTACAGGCTGAATGACCTGTGCCACAAACTTTTGACATAAGGTAGGACTATTGTCCATGCCCTGAGGAAGAATTGTCTATTGGTATCTTTTTATAGGTGCTGTGAAGTTAATGGAAGGAACACTGAAAGCAAATCTTTCACAATCCTCAGTGTGCAAATAGTAAAGAAACAATCTTTTAAATCTACCACTATTTTATAATATCCTCTAGGAATAGCCAATGGAGATGTAAGCCTAGGTTGTAAAGCTCCCATAGGTACCATTGTTACATTAACCTTTCTTAGAATCTTGTAACAATCTCTATCAGGTTTTTTTTCTTGATAACAAATATTGGAGTATTTCATGGCGACTGAGATTCTCTTAGATGTCCTGTCTCTAGTTGCCCCTGTACTAGTGAAGAGGCAGCTTCCATTTTTTCTTTAGATAAGGTCCACTGATCAACCCACACTGGATCATGACTAAGCCACTGAATTTTATCAGCATAGGATGTAGGCAAGATAGTGGCCATTATGGAAAATGCCCCAAACCTCTAGTGTCAGAGTGAGGCTTAGGACTTTTAATTTTGTTAATGCCTGTCCGTCTTTTCCTAGCCCCTGACCAGGTAAAAATACTTGTTCTAGCATTTTTCTTAGCCACTACCTTATTTGGACTACATATTATCTGATCCATCTGTGACAAAAGATCTCTTCCCCAAAGGGTAATAGGCAAATTTGTCATAACATAAGGCTGAATTTGCCTTGAATTGCCCTCTTTATCTTTTCAGGTTAGAAGTTTAGCGCTTTGCTTTAGGTTATTGGTATAACTGATCTCTTGGAGGTGAATGAATATATCTGACAAGGGCCAAGTTGAAAGCCAATATTGTCCTCTAATAATTGTCACATTAACTCCAGTATCTATTAATTCTTCAAAGTTTTTCTCTCAATTGTTAATTTAAGGTCAGGTCTCTTATTAGTAATAGACTGAACCCAATACACATCAGAGGAACCAAAACCACTCTGTCCTCTCTCACTCTTAGCGAATCTGGAAGGTAGCAGATGCAAGGAAACTAAGATAAGTTGAGCAATTCTTTGGTTAGCAGGTCCAGTTATAATACCATGAGGGGAAGCAGTCTTAATTTTAATTTCTCCCTCATAATCATTATCTATGACACCGGGATAAATCTGCAGTCCTTTTACAATGGTATTGCTTCATCCAAGAAGCAATCCCCAAGTTTCTGCAGGCAAAGGTCCAAAAACTCCTGTAGGCAGGGTCTGAACTCCCATTTCTGGGGTTAATACGACATGGGAGGTGGAATAGATGTTCAGTGCTGCACCTCCTGGTGTTGCCATGGTAAGTTCAAAAACAGATTTCCCTGGCCTGGCAGCAGCTTCATAGCCCCATAAGCTGCTTGCTGTGGGCATCTCGGGGCCTGAGGCTGGCCACTCTGCTTGTTTCCCAACACAGAATGGCCCTGAATATGTCTTAGATTTACATTCCCTAGCCCAGTGTTTACCTTTCCTGCATGGAAGACAAACTCCTGGGGCATAACCTGATTTCCCGCTTATGACGCCTCTGTTCCTAGGGCAATCACTTCTAAAATGACCCAAATCTCCATATTTAAAACATGTTTTATTCCCTCATCTCTGTGAAAGTATTGCTTGCACAGTGGTTACTTGCAAAGCTGCAGCCATGGCTAGATTTTGATTGTATGAAGGCCCAATCTCTGCACAAAGAGGAATGTACCAAGCTAAATCTGTCTGTCCCTAGTAAGGTCTAATAGTGGTATGACAGGCTGTCTTAGCCTTCTCATAAGGCAATTGTGTAACAAAAGGAATTCCTGCTTGAGAATCTCCAAAAATTCTATTAGCTGCTTTCAGTAACCTGTCTACAAAATCCTGAAAAAGTTCATCAGCAGCTTGTCTAATGCTAGCTAAATTTCCATTGAGATCCCCTTTAGTCGCTAATTAATTCCACGTGCAGTGGGCAGCCATTGCCACCTGTGCATACACTTCAACAGGAAACCCAGTCTGACTAGCATTGCTTTCATATTGACTTTCTCCTAAAAGCATGTTAGCATCCCAATCTGGATTACCTATTTGAGCATTCATCATGGCAGTTCTCTTACTAGCTTCATGTCATTCAGAACTCCAATGTAAAAAATCTCCTCCTGACAGAGTAGCTTTACATAGTCTTCCAATCTTGAGGTGTTAAAATTGACTCCATCACAGTATCTAACAAAGTTTGTGTAAAAGGAGCTGTAGGGCCATACTGTGCCATAGTTGTTGTTAATTCTTTTATCACTTTGAACTCTAAGGTCTGATATTGTCTGACTATTGTTCTGCTGATCCATGATCTCAATAGGGAAGGCCAGTACATCAGATGTATCTAGTCCTTTCCCTCAAGCCTGACTCACAGCTCTTTCTAGCAGTGATTGGTACATCTCAGAGTCACTGCTCCTTCCTGAACTTGATACCCATTTTAGCTGCTATAGCTCATTAGTCAATTTCAGCTACTTAATTTCAAAATTCAATTTTTGTAGTTGTATATCCATCTGTGTATCATCTCATATAGTAGAGGCCATAGGTGGAGCAGATGATTCGCTAGGAGGCCAATCCTCACCATAATATTTGGAAGCTCTTTCATCTGAGTGAGTTTTCTCCTCTAATGTTTAGGTCATCAGTAGTATCTCAATATCTTTCTAATTTTGGGTTGAGAGGACCCTTTTCTGAGAAAGTCCTCTCTGGCAGTCTTCCTTCTTGAGATTCTTCAAGTTATCCCTAGGTGATATCTGTGAGATCTCATTGATAGTATCCTTTATAAGCGCCCAGAGGAAGTGGGTAGTATTATCTGCCTCAGTGGTTCTTAGTGCTTCTCCAATTTTTTCCCCAGGTTCTCTTATCAAGGATTCTTTCTTCTTAAAAACATAGGCAACAAGAATCTATCTGATCCAAAAGATCTTCTAACCATTGTTCTTCAAACCCCACGCCTCTCACCTGTAGCAGCTCTTGCAGGCTGCAGACAAATGCCTATTTAGAAGTTTCCTGTCCCATTTTTCACTGCCAATCCCTAAGTGATCTCAGTGCTGGGTCAATGCTGTCCCACCTAGCCTGTATCCTTCTGCACCTACAACAACAGCTTCAAAAAGATGAAGTTTAAGACTAGCGCTAGTAGTTAGTGCTGTACATTGCGCACTGTACAAGATACCTTCCTTTAACATTTTCTGCAAAGCTCTACCAAGACAGTGAGTGTCCCTCAGGAATTCTTCCCATGTACAGCCACATGCTGGCACCAATCTGTAACTGCCTACAGTTACATGGAACAGGTTATCTGGAAGGGAAGCTGTGGATGGATCGGAAGGTGGTGAGAAAGAAGAGACCAGGACAATAGACTGCTGATTGAGGTACAAATTTTAATGGGTGACTGAGAATTTAAGGTTGGGGCTAGACCCTTCACCCCAAGGTCTGAGAGTCTGCTCAGTGGGTGTTGGCTCCACTGCTCTGCAGGGTAGCCTCCTTAATTCAGGAAATTGCTCCTGGAGGTAGGCTTTGAGAATTTATAGCATTGTTGGACTTCCAATTTAATCCACTTTGTGCTTGTAAAAGAAGAGAGCTCACTGCATCCTCCTCATTCTACAGTTCCTAATACTTGGGGCCATATAGCCCTACTGTCATGGATTCTTTTCCATCTGAAAGCATATGGCCCAAAACCTATTCCTTCAGTAAGGTGCCTTGGTCATGGTATTTTATCAGAGAAGGAATAGAAGGGAGAAAATGGGGAGTGGAATTTTTTTTACCTGAATACCCCTCAGCTAAGAATAAGTAAAGTAGGTAACTTTAGTCAGTTGAAGTTAGGCTTCTAATTGAATTCAAGGCCCACTACACAGGAGAGGACCCATGCTCCATAAACAAATTTGACCAAAAATCAATAGCTCAGGGCGTCATAAGACACAGGGGAGAACCTACTACTATTAATTTTAGCTCTATGGATATAGTATCAACCTCCACATTGAAAAAATCATAAACATTTGGGTACTATTTAGCAGTAATGAAAATATAATTCTATCATTTAAAGGAAAATAGACATAATTAGAATATGTTATATAATTTGAAATAAAAGAGATATAAACAAGTACATACACTGGCTTTAATATGAATACTGAAAGTGCAAAGTTTTATTTAAGGTATGCATGTTCATTTACTTACAACTTATATGGAGCATAGGTATTTATGTAGCTACTTAATAGTGTGATTTCTTATGTCTTTTCAAGATATGCTTAGTTTATCTCACCCTCTTCCCTCCTCCTTCTATATTATTCTCTCTCCCTAATTAGAACCTGACTCTCGAAAGTGTCTCCAGAAAATATGACAATCATCCATGTTCACAACAATAACCATGTTGAAACCTCAGTCCTTGTTGTTTCTGTAGCTATTGCTAATGTCAAGGAACCCTGAAACCAGCAGAATCTACAGCGAAGGTCAATATGGCTACCTCATGTCATGTTGAGTTACATGTTCGGAGATAGGTTTTATTGAGGTCACATATATACTGGCAACAGACAACAGTGTATGCCTATGATACTTCAGGCCTCTAGCAACCATGATATCAGTGATCCCTGCTGCCTTATGGGACCACATTAATATGACTGTCTCCAACTGCAGTTGAAACATTACTGGTGTCAATTATCTGTGATTCTACCCAATTCATGAGAAGTATTCTGCCAGCTGTAAATATTTTTATGTCATGTCACATTCTGTCACTATATAAGAGGTTTCTGTTCATGGTCATACCTGCTATATGAAAGTATCCTGATGTCCCTGAGATTACTGGCAACAGACACTATGATATATCCCAGATTCCCATTGCCACAAGCAACCAGCCCATAAGTGAACCCTTCTGTCACTTTTGATCAGTTGATAACATCAGAATTAAATACCAACAGGCAATGAATATATATTGACATTACTCATACATGATGCCACTGGTAACCATGTTGACATTCATAGTCAGTTTTATCTTGGAAGAGCTCCCTAATATCTGAGGTCCCAGAGCCAATAGAGTCTATCATGAAAATCATTGTCAATTCTGCTGCCTATTGTCATAATGAGGTAAGTGCTGTGTGATGCTACATAAAACACCATTGATGCCAGTGATGCTACCTGCAACCTGAAGCTATATTGAAGTCAGTGCTGTATGCTGTGACCAGCAACAAGATGGAGCCCATTGTTAATACTGCTGATTGTTAACCTGATAACTATATAGCCTGTTAGCTATAATCTGTATTGATTCTGGAGAACTTGCTGAATTCCTAGGTCCATACTGATAGCCAAGATCATTTGAGGTAAGTATTCTGAACTGGCACTGATGGATAGCTAAGATCCTATCTGTAAAAAAGAATTCTGATGATGTTTCTGATGCATGCATGTAATCCCTGATGTTGAACATGCAATGTATTTTGATGCCTGTGATTCTACCTATAACCAGGAGCTATGCTTATATCAGTGGTGTATTCTGTGACTAGCAACCATGCAGGAGTCCAATATTTCTATTGGTCATAGAGACCCTGGTGATGACTATGATCTGAATTGTTTGAGAATCTGATAAATTCCAAGGTCCTTACTGATGTCTGAATTCATATTGAGGTAAGTGTTCTTAGCTGACAGTGAAGATCAGATTGATGTGTGAAATCCTACCTGTCACAGGAAATTCTGTTGATGTTTCCTGATGCATGCATGTAGCCCCAGTTGTTGAACATGTGATGTACTTTGATGCCTATGATGCTACCTGAAGCCTGAAGCCATGTAGATGTCAGAGTTGCATGATATGAATGGCAATCAGGATGGAGTCTGTTATTCCTATTGCTGGTGGAGATCCAATTTATGGCTGTGACCTGTGTTGCTACTTGAGAATCTGGTGAATTTGGCCATCCATACTGGTGCCCAAGGTTATATTGAGGTAAGTGTTCTGAGCTAACACTTGAAATTCAGTTGATGTCTAAGATCAAACCTTCCACACGAAATTCTATTGATGACTCTGATACATTTGTCTTGTGACCACAGTCAACCATGTAATGTATACAATCCATATTACCACCAAAAGTGATAGAGATGCCAAAAATCTATCATACCACTGGAGAAGATATGCATGACCATAATTTCTTCTGCACTCTTAATCAGTACTGAAGTTATTGGTGTATACCTGGCAACATACACCATGGTATTTCCCAAGATCCATGCTGCCACTGGCAACCTTGTTGTCAGTGATCACTGCTGCTACTGGGAACCATGTTAATAAGAGTAACCCGAGGCCGGGTGGTGGTGGCAGACACCACCTTTAGTTCCAGCACTTGGGAGGCAGAGGCAGGCAGATTTCTGAGTTCGAGGCCAGCCTGGTCTACAGAGTGAGTTCCAGGACAGCCAGAGCTACACAGAGGAACCCTGTCTCAAAAAACCAAAAAAACAAAACAAAACAAAACAAAACAAACAAACAAACAAAAAAACAGTACCCCGAAGTGCTTGCAGACACTATGATGGTGTCAATCATCCACGCTTCCTCCAGAAGCCCTGTTTTTTTTTTTTTTTCATTTTCTTTTTTTTTTTTCCTTTTTTTTTTTTTTAATTTTATTTTCTATATTCTATGTTTACATTCCAAAGGCTTTCCCCTTTCCCAGTTCCCACCCACCATAGTTCCCATAGTTCCTCTCCCCCCCATCTGTTCCCCAATAATTCCCCCTCCCCCCTCGGTTTCTTTACTAAACTGGAAGCAATCTTTACAGGCCCAGGGTCCTCTCCTTTCTTCTTCTTGGGAATCATTTGACTTGCTATTTGTGTCTTGAGTATTTAGGGCTTCTGGGCTCATTAATATCCACTTATCAGTGATTGCATTTCAGGTGCATTCTTTTGTGATTGGGTTAATTCACTCAGGATGATATTTTCCAGGTATAACCATTTACCTACAAATTGCATGAATTCATTATTTTTAATTGCTGTGTAGTATTCCATTGTATAAATATACCACATTTTCTGTATCCATTCCTCCTTTGAGGGATATTTGGGCTGCTTCCAATTTCTGGCTATTATAAACAAGGCTGCTATAAACATAGTGGAGCATGTGTCCTTATTGCATGCAGGGGAATCCTCTGGGTATATGCCCAGGAGTGGTATGCCAGGGTCCTCTGGAAGTAACATGCCCAATTTTCTGAGGAACCGCCAAACTGATTTCCAGAGCGGTTTTACCATTTTGCAATCCCACCAACAGTGGAGGAGTGTTCCTCTTTCTCCACATCCTCGCCAGCACTTGTTGTCTCTTGAGTTTTTAATCTTAGCCATTCTGACTGGTGTGAGGTGGAATCTCAGGGTTGTTTTGATTTGCATTTCCCTGATGACTAATGATGTTGAACATCTTTTAAGGTGTTTCTCGGCCATCCGAATTTCTTCTGGTGAGAATTCTTTGTTTAGCTCTGTGCCCCATTTTTTGATAGGGTTATTTGGTTCTTTGCGGTCTAACTTCTTGAGTTCTTTGTATATATTGGATATTAGCCCTCTGTCGGATGTGGGGTTGGTGAAGATCTTTTCCCACTTTGTTGGTTGCCGTTTTGTCCTTCTGACAGTGTCCTTTGCTTTGCAGAAACTTTGTAATTTTATGAGGTCCCATTTGTCGATTCTTGATCTTAGAGCATAAGCTATTGGTGTTCTGTTCAGGAACTTTTCCCCTGTGCCCAAGTCCTCCAGGGTCTTCCCAAGTTTCTTTTCTAATAGTTTCAGTGTGTCTGGTTTTATGTGGAGGTCCTTGATCCACTTGGAGTTGATCTTAGTACAAGGAGATAAGAGTGGGTCAATTCGCATTCTTCTGCATGTTGACCTCCAGTTGAACCAGCACCATTTGTTGAAAAGGCTATCTTTTTTCCACCGGATGGTTGTGGCTCCTTTATCAAAGATCAAGTGACCATAAGTCTGTGGGTTAATTTCTGGGTCTTCAATCCTATTCCATTGATCTACCTGCCTGTTGCTGTACCAATACCATGCAGTTTTTAACACAATTGCTCTGTAGTACTGCTTGAGGTCAGGGATATTGATTCCCCCAGAAGTCCTTTTATTGTTGAGAATAGTTTTAGCTATCCTGGGTTTTTTGTTGCTCCAGATGAATTTGAGAATTGCTCTTTCTAGATCTATGAAGAATTGATTTGGGATTTTGATGGGGATTGCATTGAATCTGTAGATTGCTTTTGGCAAGATGGCCATTTTTACTATATTGATCCTGCCAATCCAGGAGCAAGAAATATTTTTCCATCTCCTGAGGTCTTCTTCGATTTCTTTCTTCAGGGACTTGAAGTTCCTGTCATACAGATCTTTCACTTGTTTGGTTAGAGTTACGCCAAGGTACTTTATGTTGTTTGTGGCTATTGTGAAGGGTGTTATTTCCCTAACTTCTTTCTCAGCCTGCTTGTCCTTTGAGTACAAGAAGGCTACTGATTTGCTTGAGTTAATTTTATAACCAGCCACGTTGCTGAAGTTGTTTATCAGCTGTAGAAGTTCTCTGGTGGAGTTTTTTGGATCGCTTAAGTAGACTATCATATCATCTGCAAATAATGATACTTTGACTTCTTCCTTTCCAATTTGTATCCCTTTGACTTCCTTATGTTGTCTGATTGCTCTCGCTAGAACTTCAAGTACTATATTGAAAAGATATGGAGAGAGAGGACAGCCTTGTCTAGTCCCTGATTTTAGTGGAATTGCTTCAAGTTTCTCTCCATTTATTTTGATGTTGGCTACTGGTTTGCTGTAGATTGCTTTTACTATGTTTAGGTATGGGCCTTGAATTCCTGCTCTTTCCAAGACTTTTAGCATGAAAGGATGCTGAATTTTGTCAAATGCTTTTTCAGCATCTAATGAGATGACCATGTGGTTTTTTTCTTTTAGTTTGTTTATGTAGTGGATTACATTGATGGATTTCCGTATATTGAACCATCCCTGCATTCCTGGAATGAAGCCTACTTGATCATGGTGAATGATCGTTTTGATATGCTCTTGGATTCGGTTGGCAAGGATTTTATTTAGTATTTTTGCATCTATATTCATAAGAGAAATTGGCCTGTAGTTCTCTTTCTTTGTTGGATCTTTTTGTGGTTTAGGTATCAGCGTAATTGTGGTTTCGAAGAATGAGTTGGGCAGTGTCCCTTCTGTCTCTATTTTGTGGAATAGTTTGAAGAGTATTGGTGTTAAGTCTTCTTTGAAGGTCTGGTAGAATTCTGCACTAAAACCATCTGGTCCCGTACTTTTTTTGGTTGGGAGGCTTTCTATAACCCCTTCTATTTCTTTAAGGGTTATGGGACTGTTTAGCTGGTCTACTTGATGCTGATTTAATTTTGGTATTTGGTATCTGTCTAGGAAATTGTCCATTTCCTCCAGATTCTCCAGTTGTTTTGAGTATAGGCCTTTGTAGTAGGATCTGATGATCTTTTGAATTTCCTCTGTTTCTGTTGTTATATCCCCCTTTTCATTTTTAATTTTGTTAATTTGGATACTATCTCTGTGCCCTTTGGTTAGTCTAGCTAAGGGCTTATCTATCTTGTTGATTTTCTCGAAGAACCAGCTCTTGGTTTTGTTGATTCTTTGTATGGTTCTCTTTGTTTCTGCTTGATTGATTTCAGCCCTTAGTTTGATGATTTCCTCTCTTCTACTCCTCCTGGGTGAGTTAGCTTCTTTTTGTTCCAGCGCCTTCAGGTGTGCTGTTAAGTTGCTAGTGTATGCTCTTTCCAGTTTCTTTTTGGAGGCACTCAGGGCTATGAGTTTTCCTCTTAGCACTGCTTTCATTGTATCCCAGAGATTTGGGTAGGTCGTACCTTCATTTTCATTGAAGTCTAAAAAGTCTTTGATTTCTTTCTTTATTTCTTCCTTGACCAGGGTGTCATTGAGTAGAGTATTGTTCAGTTTCCATGTGTATGTGGGCTTTCTGTAGTTCTTCTTGCTATTGAAGACCACTTTTACTCCATAGTGATCCGATAGGAGACATGGGATTAGTTCGGTCTTCTTGTATTTGTTGAGGTCTGTCTTGTGACCAATTATATGATCAATTTTTGAGAAGGTACCGTGCGGTGCTGAGAAAAAGGTATACTCTTTTGTTTTAGGATGGAATGTTCTATATATATCTGTTAAATCCAATTGGTCCAAAGCTTCAATTAGTTTCACTGTGTCCCTGTTTAGTTTCTGCTTTCCTGATCGGTCCATTGAGGAGAGTGGAGTGTTGAAGTCACCTACAATCATTGTGTTAGGTGCGATGTGTGCTTTAAGCTTTAGTAAAGTTTCTTTTACGAATGAGGGTGCCCTTGCATTTGGTGCATAGATGTTCAGTATTGAGAATTCTTCTTGGTGGATTTTCCCTTTGACAAGCAGGAAGTGACCTTCTGTGTCTCTTTTGATGACTTTAGGTTGAAAGTCGATTTTATCTGATATTAGAATGGCTACTCCAGCTTGTTTCCTGGGACCATTTGCTTGTAGAACTGTCTTCCAGCCTTTTACTCTAAGGAGGTGTTTGTCTTTGACACTGAGATGTGTTTCCTGTATGCAGCAAAATGTAGGGTCCTGTTTCCGTATCCAGTCTGTTAGTCTGTGTCTTTTGATTGGGGAATTGAGTCCATTGATATTAAGAGATATTAAGGAATAGTAATTATTACTTCCTGACATTTTGGGAATTGTTATTATTATTTGTATTTGAGTGGTTCTCTTCTTTTGGGTTGGATGAGATGGGGTTTCTATCTTGTTTCTTCTGGGGTGTTGTTTCCCCCCTTGTGTTGGTATTTTTCCCCTATTATCCTTTGTAGGGCTGGGTTTGTAGATAAGTATCTTGCAAATTTGGTTTTGTCGTGGAATATCTTGGTTTCCCCATCTATGGCAATTGAGAGTTTCGCTGGGTATAGTAGTCTTGGCTGAAGTTTGTGTTCTCTTAGGGTCTGCATAAGGTCTGCCCAGGATCTTCTAGCTTTCATGGTCTCAGGTGAGAAGTCTGGTGTAATTCTGATAGGTCTTCCTTTATATGTTACTTGTCCTTTTTCTCTTACTGCCTTTAATATTCTTTCTTTGTTTAGTACATTTGGGGTTTTGACTATTATGTGACGGGAAGTATTTCTGTTCTGGTCCAGTCTATTTGGGGTTCTAAAGGCTTCTTGTATATTCATGGGCATCTCTCTCTTTAGGTTGGGGAAATTTTCTTCCATAATTTTGTAGAAGATATTTGCTGGCCCTTTAAGTTGTAGATCTTCATTCTCATCTATCCCTATAATCCTTAGGTTTGGTCTTCTCATTGTGTCCTGGATTTCCTGAATGTTTTGGGTTACCAGCTTTTTGCATTTTGCATTTTCTTTAATTGTTGAATCCATGGTTCCTATGGTATCTTCAGCATCTGAGATTCTGTCTTCTATCTCTTGTATTCTATTGTTGATATTTGCATCTATGACTCCTGATTTCTTCCCAAGGTTTTCTATTTCCAACATTGTCTCCCTTTGCGATTGCTTAGTTGTTTCTACTTCTGTTTTTAGATTTTGTATGGTTTTGCTCAGATCTTTCAGTTGCTTGTTTGTGTTTTCCTGTAATTCTTTAAGGGATTTTTGTGTTTCCTCCTTTATGACTTCTACTCGTTGACCCATGTTCTCTTGTATTTCTTTGGGTGATTTTTGTTTCTCCCCCTTATTGGGATTCACTTTTTGCTCTATATTCTCCTGGATTTCTTTAAGTGATTTTTGTGTCTGCCTTGTATGGGCTTCTAGTTTTTGATCTATTTTCTCCTCTATTACTTTAAGAAATTTATCTAAGTGATCCTCAATCTGCATCTTTACCAGTGATTTTAGATCTGAGTCTTGTTTTTCTGGTGTGTTGAGATATCTGGGATTTAATTGTGTTTGTCTTGCAATGGCTTCTAGCTTTTGATCTATTTTCTCATGTATTACTTTAAGAGATTTATCTAAGTGTTCCTCTATCAGCATCCTGACCAGTGATTTTAGATCTGAGTCTTGTTTTTCTGGTGTTTCGGGGTATCCAATATTTATTGCTGTTGGGGAACTGGGTTCGGATGCCGCCATATTGCCTTGATTTTTGTTAGTAGCGATCTTACGTTTGCCTTTTGCCATCTGGTTAACTCTGGTGTTAGTTGGTCCTGTAGATACTAGCTGGTGCTTGACCCTCCTGTGGGGTTGTAAGGCTATTTCCCAGTGACTGGGATACCTGAATCACTGTCCTGCGGGGCTCTTGCTCACAGATTGCTGACAGGTGGCCTGAGTCCCCCGAGGTCTTAACCTCAGGATATCCCAGGTATTTGGTTCCGCCTGTTGGGCGGCTGCTCTGCACTGCTCCTGCTCAGGGTTCGCTGTCTGATATCCTGTTTCCCCAGGGGTCTTAAAGTTGGGATATCTCAGTTATCTGGTTCCGCCTGCTGGTCCCAAGCTGCTGGGAAGCTGGCTGGGTCCGGTTTCCAGCTTCCCTGCCACTGGCTGGATGGGAGGCTGGTTCGGCCTCCGGCTGGGTCTGGGTACCTGGCACACTGGCTGACTCTGGCTTCCTCACCACCAGCTGGACGGGAAGCTGCAGGCAATATGGCAGCTGCCTGCAGGGAGCTCGGGGTCCGCCCCGCGCGCGAGTGCAGAGTGCACCCGCTATTCTGTGCCCAATTCCCACTCCAGGCCTGAGTCCCCGAAGGTCTTAAGCTCGGGCTGTGTCGGGTACCTGGTTCTGCCGCCGCCGCCGGATGGTTCTGAGCACCTGGGACGCTGGGTGACCCTCCGGCTTCCCCACCGCCAGCTGGGCGGGAAGCTGCAGGCAATATGGCAGCTGCCTGCAGGGAGCTCGGGGTCCGCCCCGCGCGCGAGTGCAGAGTGCACCCGCTATTCTGTGCCCAATTCCCACTCCAGGCCTGAGTCCCCGAAGGTCTTAAGCTCGGGCTGTGTCGGGTACCTGGTTCTGCCGCCGCCGCCGGATGGTTCTGAGCACCTGGCACGCTGGGTGACCCTCCGGCTTCCCCACCACCAGCTGGGCGGGAAGCTGCAGGCAATATGGCAGCTGCCTGCAGGGAGCTCGGGGTCCGCCGCGCGAGTGCAGAGTGCACCCGCTATTCTGTGCCCAACTCCCACTCCAGGCCTGGGTCCCCGAAGGTCTTAAGCGTGGGCTGTGTCGGGTACCTGGTTCTGCCGCCGCCGCCGGATGGTTCTGAGCACCTGGGACGCTGGGTGACCCTCCGGCTTCCCCACCGCCAGCTGGGCGGGAAGCTGCAGGCAATATGGCAGCTGCCTGCAGGGCCAGAAGCCCTGTTAAAGCCCTGTTCATGATGATTCTGGGGAGAATGTTAACATCAAGGCCAGCAGGGTCCACAGAGAAGTCAAAGCTCAATACATTTTCCTCAGGTCATTTTGCGTATCAGGTTCTGTGATGTTATTTCGAGGTCACATATACAGTGGCAACAGAAACCATTGTATGTCCATTAGACTTCAGATTTCCAGCAGGTATGATGTCAGTTATCCCTGTTGCTATGTGCTGCAATGTGGGACCACAATAACATGAGTGTCTCCAAATATCAGAGGAAATTAACTTATGTCTATTATCCATGTTTCTGTCCAATTTGGAAGAAGTGTCCTGTCAGCCCAGCCATTTTTGATGCCGTGATACATCCTCCCACTACAGAAGAGGTTTCTCTACAAGGTCCTACTCATCATCTGAAAATGTCTGAATGTACATGATACTTCCTGGGAAAAGACAAGATGGTACATCCCATGTAAGTGCTGCCATAGGCACATAGGTCATGAGTGATACTGCCACTTTGGACCTAATTGATGATATCTGTGATCCCAACTGCCAAGAGAAATACATTGATGTCACTCATCAATGAGGTGACTGGTCACCATATTCAGAACCAAAGTCAATTTGTTCTGGAAAATCTCCCTGATATGTGAGATCTCTGAACCAGAAGAGTTTTTTGTAATTCATGATCAGTATTGCTGCCTCAGGTCATAAAGATGTAAGTGCTGTGTGCTGCTACTGGAGATTCATTTGATGCCTCTGACTCCACCTGAAACATGAGAGTATCCTGATGTCAGTGCTGCAGCTGTGCCCAGCAATAATGATGGAGTCCATTATTTCTATTATGGATATAGACCCTGGTGATGGCTATGATCTATTTTGCTTCTGGAGAACTGCCTGAATTCCAAAGTCCATACTGACACTGGAGGTCATATTGAGGTAAGTATTCTGAGCTACCACTGGAGAACAGGTTGATGGCTGAGATCCTACTTGTCAGTAGGAATAATGTTGATATTCCTGATTCATGTGTGTTGTCCCCAATGTCAAACATGTAGTGTATTTTGATGCCTCAGATCCTACCTGTATCAAGAAGCTATGTTGATGTCAGTGATGCATTCTGTGGCCATCAACCTTGTAGGAGTCCATTATTCTTATTGTTGATAGAAACCCTGTTTATGGCTATGTGCTGTTGCTTAAGAATCTGATATATCCCAAGGTCCTTAATGATGTCTGAATTCATCTTGAGGTAAGTGCTCTTAGCTGGCACTGGAGATATGATTGATGTTTGAGATCCTGCCTTTCACAGGAAATTCAATTGATGTTCCTGATGCTTGAATGTAGTAGTCCCTGCTGTTGATCATGTATTATATAAAATTGCCACTGCCCCCAGAAGTGATAGTGATGTCTACTATCAATCCTGCCACTGGAGAAGAGGGTTATAACCATAATTTCTTCTGTTCTCCAAATTGATGCCGATGTCACTGATATATATCTGGAAACAGATACCATGATATTTATTGCCTATCATCCATACTACCTTTGGCAATGTTGTTGTTAGTGTCTGTAGGAGGAATGGTGTAGCAACAAGTGTTGCCTTTGAAGAGCTCCATGACATCTGATATCCCCCAGCAAGAAATATCTATTGTGAAGATAATTGTCATTACTGCTGCTTAAGTTCTTAATGAGGAAAGAGCTGTGTACAATTAGTGAAGTCCCTTTGATGTCAGTGATCACATATGCATGCTGAAGCTATGCTGATATTATTGCTGTATGCTGTGATCAGCAAGCATGATGCAATCACTACATGATGTTCCTAATACTGATGGAGTCTCTGATAATGGCTATGTACTGTGTTGCTTCAGGGGAAACTGCTGAATTCCAAGTTACATGCATATACCCAAGGTCATATTGAGGTAAGTGTTGTTAGCTGACTCTGGAGATAAAATTGATGTCTGAGATGCTACCCACCACAGGAAGTTCTGTTGGTGTTCCAGATGCATGGATGTAGCTCCTGAGGTGAAACCTGCCTTCTATTTTGATGTTTTTGATCCTACCTGTAACAATAATCTATGTTGATACCAGTGATACATGCTGTGACCAGCCATTATGATGGAGATCTTTATTCCTATTGCTAATGGAAACCCTCGTGGTGGCTATGATCTGTGTTACTTCTTGAGAACAAGATGTCCACACTGATGCCCAAGTTCATTTTGAGGTAAGTATTCTCAGCTGGTACTGGAGATCAGATTGATATCTGGAAACCTGCTTGCAACAGGAAAATCAGTTGATGTTCCTTATACATGCCTGTAGCCCCCAATATCAAACATGTAGTAAATATTGATGCCGGTGATCCTGCTAGAAACATGAAGGTATTTTGATGTCAGTGCTGCAGCAATGACCAGCAATCATGAAGGAGTCCATTATTCCTATTGCTAATGGAGGCTCTTGTGATGGCTATGATCTGTGTTGTTTCTCTTGAGAACCTGATGAATTCAAAGGTCCATAATAAACTGCTAGCTCATATTGAAGTAAGTGTTCTCAACAATGGAGATCAGATTTATGTCTGACATCCTGCCACTAGAAATTCTGTTGGTGTCACTGATACATGAATACAGTCCCTGTTGACTATGTAATGTGCAAGATCCTAATGCCACCTGAAGTGATGTCAATGATCTAACCTGCCACTAAGTAAGACAATTATGACCATAATTTATTCTGCACTGCGAATTGATGTTGATGTCATTGATATATACCTGGCAATACACCACAAGTCATTGCCCAAGGTCCAAGCTGCCATTGGCAACCTGGTTGTCAGTGATCCATCCCGCCCCTGGTTAACAGGTAGTATCACTGTTACCAAATGCCTGCAGAAACTTCATGATGCTTCTTGTGATATTGTTAATGTCAAGGAACCTTGAAGCTAGCAGAGTCTTAGGTGAAGTTTTAGATCAATTCTTTTGCCTTGGGTCATATTGAATTACATAGTCTGTGATATATTATGTTGAGGTCACATATAGTGTGGCAATGGACACTGTTGTTTGTCATATATACTTTAGGCCTCCAGCAGCCATGTCAGTGATCCTTGCTGCCTCATGGGACCACATTAATATCACTGTCTTCAACTGCCAATGGAATCATTATTGACTTCAGTTATCAATGCTTCTGTCAAATTTATGTTGTCTCCCGCTAGCTGTAAGCATTTTGATATCATGATTCCAACTGCCATTAAGGAAGTTTCATTACAAGGTTGTACCTGCTCTCTGAAACTCTCTTGATATCCCTGTCAACAGATACCATGGTGTATTTCAGATTCCTACTCCCACAGGCAACCAGGCAGTGAATGATCTCTACTAACACTTGATGATACTGATTTAGAACAATTTAGAACAAATTGATGATATCAGTGATCCCAACTGCCAAGAGAAATTTATTGATGTCACTCATCTGTGCTGCCACTGGTAACCATGTTGAGATCCATAGTCAGTGTCTTTGAAGAGGCTGTGATGTCTGTGAGAACTCAACCAGAATAACTTGTTGTTAAGTTCATTGTCAGTTCTGGTGCGTAATGTCATAATGAAATAAGTGCTGTGTGCTGCTGCTGGAGACATGTTTGGTGCCAGTGATCATATCTGTAGCCTGAAGCTATGTTGAGGTCAGTTCTGTATGCTGCAACCAGAAATCATGATGGAGTCCATTCTTCCTATTGCTAATGGAAACCCTGGTGATCTCTGTGATCTGTGCAGCTTCTAGAGAACATGCTGAATTCCAAGGTCCATACTGACACTTGAGGTCCTATTGAGGTAAGTGTTCTTATATGGCACTGGAGATCAGATTGATGTTGTGTTGATGTCCCTGATGCATTCATGTAGCACCCGCTATCATCTATGAAATGTACAATATCCTTACTACCACCAGAAGAGGTAGTAATGTCAATGATCTATCCTGTCACTGGAGAAGAGGTTTATGATAATATAAACCTGGCAAAAGACACCATGGTATTGTCCGAGATCAT
Organism: Apodemus agrarius; assembly: GCA_964023405.1. Classification (NCBI taxonomy): domain Eukaryota; kingdom Metazoa; phylum Chordata; class Mammalia; order Rodentia; family Muridae; genus Apodemus; species Apodemus agrarius. Next base: position 109,325,070 of record OZ030010.1, read on the forward strand.
TGTTGACAATGGCAACCTTATTGTCAGTGATCCCAGCTGCCACTGGGAACCGTGTTGATGTCACTAGTGTAAATGGGCTGCATATACTTGGATGATGTGAACCATACATCCTGCCTCTAGTAGCTATGTTGAAATCCATAGTCATTGTTACTCCTGAAAATATTGTGAATATTAAGAATCCCTGAGACCATCAGAATATACGATGAAGTTCAGTCAATAATGCTGTCTTGGGTCATGTTGACTTACATGTTCTGAGATATGTTATGTTGAGGTTATATATATATAGTAGCATCAGAAACCACTGTATGTCCATGTTATTTCAGGCCTCCAGCAGACATATGTCAATGATACCTGCTGACTCTTGTGTCCACACTAATATGACTTTCATTAACTGCTAATGGAATCACTACTGATGTCTGTTATCTATGCTTCTGCAGAAAATCTCAGAAGTGTCCTGCCATTCATAAGCAATTTGATGTAATGATGCATGTGTCAAGTAAAAAAGAGGTTTCTCTATATGAAACCCTCTGAAAGTATTTTGGTATCCCTTGTACTTCCTGGCAATGTTCTATCACAGATCCCTGCTGCTATAGTCAAATGGATATGGAATTATTCCTACTCCCACTTTGGACCAGATTGAACACATCTGTGATCCCAACTACCAAGGGAAATATATTGACATTACTGATCCAGTAACCATTTTGAAAGCCATGGTCTGTGTGTTCATTGAAAAGATACAGGATGTCTGTGATAAATCAACCATAATAATCTATTGTGAGGTTCATGGTAAGTATTGCTGCCTAAGTTCATAATGAGTTAAGTGCTGTTTGCTACTTCTGGAGATGAGTTTGATGCCCGTGATCCTAATTGCAACATGAGGATATGCTGATGTCAGTGCTGCATGCTGTGCTGAGCAATCAGGATGGACTTCATTGTTCCTATTCCTGATGGAGAACCTGGTGATAGCCATAATCTCTCTTTATTTTATTCAATATATTTTTATTTATATTTCAAATGATTTCCCCTTTCCTGGATCCCCCCTCCCCAAAAGTCCCATAAGCCCTCTTCCCTCCCCCTGTTCCCCAATCCACCCCTTGCCACTTCCCTGTTCTGGTATTCCCCTACACTGCTGCATTGAGCCTTTCCAGAACCAGGGGCCACTACTTCCTTCTTCTTGGACATCATTTGATATGTGGATTGTGTCTTGGGTATTCCAAACTTCTAAGCTAATATCTGCTTATCAGTGAGTGCATACCATGAGTGTTCTTTTGAGACTGGGTTATCTCACTTAGGATGATGTTCTCCAGCTTCATACATTTGTCTAAAATTTTCATGAATTCATTGTTTCTAATAGATGAATAGTACTCCATTATGTAAATGTACCATATTTTCTGTATCCATTCCTCTGTTGAGGGACATCTGGGTTCTTTCCAGCTTCTGGGTATTATAAATAAGGCTGCTATGAACATAGTGGAGCATGTATCCTTATTACATGCTGGGGAATTCTCTGGGTATATGCCCAGGAGTGGTAGAGCAGGGTCCTCCAAAATGTCATGCCCAGTTTTCTGAGGAACTGCCAGACTGATTTCCAGAGTGGTTGTACCAGCTTGCAAACCCACCAGCAGTGGAGAAGTGTTCCTGGCCATGATCTCTTACTGCTTGAGAACCTGCTGAATTCCAAGGTACATGCTGATGCTTGAGGGCATGTTCAGGTGAGTGTTCTGAGCTGACACAGCAGATCAGATTGATGTCTGAGATTCTATCTTCCACATGAAATTCTGTTAATGTCCCTAATGTATGCATTTCATGCCTGCTATCAACCATGTAATGTACAAGGTTGTCACTGCCCCCAGAACTGTTCTGTCAAGGTTCAATCCTGCCACTAGAGAAGAGGTTTATGACCAAAATTTTCTGCCCTTTTAATCTATGCTAATGACATTGATATATAAGTGGTAATAGTCTCCATGGTTTTGCCCAAGTTACATGCTGTCATTAGCCACCTTAAGGTTAGTGATCCCTGCTACCATTGAGAACTATGTAAATGTCAACAATTCAAAGTGCCTGCAGAAACTCTGATGGTATCCATGCTACCTCTAGTAGCCATGTTTAAACCCATAGTCCATGATGCTTCTGACGAGACTGTTAATGTCCAGGATCCCTGAGAACATCAGAACATGAGGTGAAGTTATTGGTCATAATGTTCCCTCATATCATGTTGAAATCCATATTCTACTTTATATTGAGGCCACATAGTGAGAACAGACACCATTGTATGTCCATAATACTTCAGTCCTCCAGCAGCTGTGATTTCAGTGATCCCTGCTGCCTTAAGGGGCAACATAAAAATGAGTGTCTCCAACTGCCAATGGAATCTATACTGATATCAGTTATTCATTTTAATGCCCAATGAGACCTTGTCATTTATGAGAAGTATGTTTTCAGATGCAACAATTTTTATGTCCAGGATCCATCCTGCTATTAGAGAAGAGGTTTATGAACATGGTTATTCCTGCTCTTTTAAGTATCTTGATGCCCCTGATACTTCATGTCAACAAGCAAGATGGTATATCCTAGAACCATGTGCCACAGGTAACCAGGTCCTGAGTGATCTGTACTACAATTTTGGACCAGTTAATGACATCAAAGATCCCAACTGCCAAGTTAAATGTGTTGACATCACTTATCCCTTAATACAACTGGTAACCACGTTGAGATCCATAGATAGTGTTATCTTTGAAGAGTTTTGTGCAGTCTGTGATCCTTTAGCCAGAAGAGACAATTGTAAATTTCATGGTCAGTACTGCTGCCAAAGGGCATAATGAAGTAAGTGCTGTGTACTGCTACTGGTGACACTTTTGAAGCCTGTGATCGTACCTGAAAACTGAAGCTGTGTTGACATGGGTGCTGCATGGTTTGACCAGTTATCATGATGGATTCCATTGTTTCTATTGCTGTAGGAGACCCTGGCCATGGCTATGATCTGTGCTACTGCTTCAGGTCATGCTGAATTTTAAGGTCCATACTGACACTGGATATCACATTGAGGTACTTGTTCTGAGTTGTCACTGGAGATCACATTGATATCTGAGATCCTACCTGCCACAGGAAATTCTGTTGATGTCCCTCATGTAGCCCCTACCGTGAAACATGAGTTCACTAATAGAAATCATGGGAAGTGACACCATTCTATGTCTACACTCTTCTTGCCACAAACAGCAATGTTATCAGTGATCCTTTCTCCCACTTGGTAAAACATTAATATGAGTGATTCCAACTGTCATTGGAATCTATACTGATGTCAGTGATGCATGCTTCTGTCACCTGCAAGAATATTCTTTATGAGAAGTATATTCTTAGCTGTAATAATTTTGAAGTCAATTACCTATCCTGACACTATAGATATGATTTCTGTTCATGGTCCTCCCTGCCCTCTGAAACAATCATGATGTTCTGATACTTCCTGGCAATAGACACTATGGTATATCCAAGATCCTTGATGCCACAGGCAACCAGGATTTTAGTGATCACTACTGACACTTTGGGCCAGATTGTGGTATCAATCGTCCTATTTTCTAAGATAAATATATTGATTTTACTTATCCATTGTACCATTTGTAACCACAGTGAGATTCAGTGTTGTCTCTGATGAGCTTGGAGGTGTCCATGATCACTGTGGCCAGAAGTGTCAATTGTGAAGTTCATGGTCAGAACTGCTGCCAAAGATTATAATAAGGTAAGTAGTGTGTACTGCTATTGGAACCTAGTTCCATGCCTCTAATGTGACCTGCAGCCTGACACCATGTTGATGTCAGTACTGTATTCTGAACCAAGGAAACATGATGGTATCCATAGTTTCTATTCCTAGGAAGACCTTGTTGATTGTGATGATCTGTGTCACTGTAGGAGAGCAGACTGCATTCTAAGGTCCATATTGATGTGCAAAGTTATATATTGAAGTAAGTGTTCTGAGCTGACAATGGGGATAAGATTGATGTCTGAGAGCCTACCTGCCACTGGAAACTGAGCTGATGTCTCTGATACATGCATATATTTTCTTTTTGTAGAGGTTGCTGTGGGTAATATCCTTGCTGCTGCAAGAAGAGATTTGATGTAATTGATCCCTCCTGCCAAGAGATTTATGTTCATAACTACTTCTGCCCTCTGAATGTCAGTGATACACTTGTCAGCAGACACCATACTATATCTTGTGTTCTTGTTGTCAATCAAAAACATATTAGAGATTTGTTCTGCCACTTTGGACCAGGATGATGATATAAGTGATCCCAACTGCCTATAGAAATATAGGGATGGTAGTCATCCATATTGCTACATGTAACTCTGTTGATATCCATAGACAGTGCTGCCTCTGAAGATCTTACTGATGTCTGTTATTCCTACTGCTAGAAGAGTCTGTCTTGAAGTTCATGGTCAATACTGGTGCCTAAATCATGTTGACTTAGGTATACCGTGCTGCAACCAGAGATAAATTTGATGTCTGTGACCTGACTTATGACCTGAAGCAGTGTTGATGGCAGTGCTGAGTTCAGTAATCATGATGGTGATTATTGTTTCTATTAAGATACTATGGGGCACAGGAATGTATGTCAGTGATTCCTGCATATAGCCACTGTTGTTGATTAGATTGTTTATAAGCTCCTTACTGCAACCAGAAGAACTGATTAAGATGTCATTGATCCATCCTGGCAATGAAGAAGATATTTATGTTAATACTCTTCCCAGCCCCCTCAATCTATGCTAATGTCATGGTTTTTTTCCAAGATCCATGCTACCACAAGCAACCTTGATTTCAGTGACCCCTGTTGGATATGAGTACCATGTTAATATCACTTATTTAATGTCCCATCAGAAACTATGTTGATGTCATTAATCAATGCTGACACTAGCAGGTATATTGAAATGCATAGTCTGTGTTGCTTCTGAAGAGATTGTTAATATCAAGGAACTCTGTGGCTACCAGAGTCTAGGGTGAAGTTCCTGCCACAGGAAACTATGGCAATGACCCTGATGTATGAATGTAGCCCCTCTGTAGAGTATGCCATATCTAAGATCCTAACTGCCACCAGAATAGCTATTGATATAAATGATCCAACCTTACAGATTCCTGCCAGCTGTAACTATTTTGATGTTGAGGATTCATCTTGCAACTAGAGAAGACATTTCAGCCTGTGATCTGACCTTCCAGTGAAACTATGACATCAATGATAACTCCATGGTAACAAACATTATGGTATATCCCTGACCAATGCTGCCACAGGCTATGGGATGTTACTGATCTCTGGTCCCACTTTGGATCAGGATGATATCAGTGATCCCACCTACCAGTGGAAGCAATGTTGATGTCACTGCTACCTGTTGTAACCAGCAAACAGGATGATGTCCTTCATTGCTATTGAGATTCTACCTGCAATAGGAAACTATGGTGTGGTCCCCAATGCATGTGTACAGCCCTTACTATAGACAATATCATGTATAATATCCTTTCTGCCACCAGAATTGGTATTTATGTCAGCAATCCATCCTGTGACTCAAAAAGACATTTATGCCCATAACCTCTTTCCCTCTAGGTATATACTGATATCACTGATATACCTTCCAATAGACACCAAGGTATAGCCCAAGACCCATGCTGTCACAGGCAACCTTGTTGTCAGTGTTCCCTGCTGACACTGGAAACCATACTAATATCACCAATCCAATATGTCCTCAGAAATTATGTTGATGTCCTCCATCCATGCTGCCAATAGTACCTATGTTGATACAAATAGTCCATGTTGCTTCTGGAGAGATTTTTAATATCAAGGGGTCCTGTGGCTACCAGAATCTATTCTGAAATAATACTGCTGATTGAGTTCATATTGTGAAGTGTTCTGAGGCATGTTATATTGAGGTTGTTGATATACTGTAGGAAAAGACACCATTGTATGTCCACAATCCATATACTGATGTCAGCTATCCACACTCTTGCCATCTGACACCATGGTTAGGTATGTAATGTGTGTGCTGCAGGCTGTAACCAATTTGATGTCAAAGGTCTATCCTGCCACTAGAGTAGACATTTCGCTTTATGCTCTTATATGTCCTCTGAAACTGTGTACATGTTAACGATACCTCCTGGCAGCAAACACCGTGGTTTTTCCCAGATGATGCCTGCCACTCTCCACCAGTATATTAGGGAGTCCTGCTTTCACTTAGGACCATATTGATTATAACATCAATCTCAATTGCAAAGGAAAATATCTTGATGTCACTTAACCCTGGTGCCTGTGGTAACCATGTTGATATCCCTAATCAATGTTTACTCTCAACAGCTTGGTGGTGTCTGTGAGTCCCATTGCCAGAAGATTCTATCTTGAAGTTCATGAACAATACTGCTGCTGAGTGTTCGGAGTGCCACCTGATAGATGTGTGTGATCCAACTTGCAACAGGAAGCTATAATGATAGCAATACTGCCTGCTTTCACCAGCAAACAAGATGGTGTCTATATATTATTGAGATTGTACCTGCCACAAGAAACTATGGTGATTTCCTTGATGCATGCATGCAGCCCACAATGTAGACCATATTAAGTAAAAGATACTTTTTGACACCAGAATCACTATTGATGTCAATGACCCATCCTGCCACTGGAGAAGAGGTTTATGTGCATGATCTCTTCTGTCCTATGAGTCTAGGATATCACTGATATAACTTACAGTAAACACCATGGAATCTATACTGATGTCAGACCTGCACGCTGCTACATATATGTGGGGGTTGGGGGCCCCGGCTCAGCCTGTGTATGCTACTTGGTTGGTAGTTCAGTATCTGAGAGCCTCAATGGTCCAAGTTAGTTGATTATTGTTGGTATTCCTTTGGAGTTCTTATCCCCTTTGGGGTCCTCAATTCTTCCCCCAATTCTTCCAAGAGTCCCTAAGCTCCATTCAATGTTTGTCTGTGGGTGTGTGTATCTGTCAGCTTCTGGGTAGAGCCTCCTAGAAGACAACATGCTTCTGTCTGGAAGCCTAACATAGTATCATTAATGCTGTCAGAAATTGGTGCTTACCCATGGGATGGATCTCTAGCTGGGGAAGTTATTGCTTTTCCATTGCCTTAGTATCTGCTCTATCCCTTGTCCATGCATTTCTTATAGACAGGATAAATTTTATGTCCAAAGTTTGTGGACGTGTTGGTGTGACTATAGCTTCGCTGCATTCCTGCCTAGTTACAAGAGGTGGCCTTTTCAGGTTCCATAAGCCCAATGTTGTGAGTCACAGTTAAGGTCACCCTCATTGATTCTTGGGTGCCTCCCATATCCCAGGTCTCACTCTCATCCTCAAGATGCCCCACCCCAAATCTCTACACCCCTGCAAGTTTCAGATTTCCATTCATTCTCATGGCCATCTAGACATCTATCCCCCCTCCCCACACTTGATTCTGAATACCCCCATTTCCTGACCCATTCTCTCTTACCCACTTATCTCTGTCCATCTGCCTCCCATAGTTTTTTAAAGTGAGATTCAACTATCCTCACTTGGGCCTTTATTCTTGTTTAGCTTACTTGGGTCTATGGAGTATAGCAAGTGTAACCTGTATTTTAAGGCTAATATTGACTTATAAGTGACTACATCCATGTACTTTTGGGTCTGGGTTACCTCACTCAGGATGATATTCTCAGTTCCATCTATTAGCCTGCAAAATTCATGATGTCTTTGTCTTTAATAGCTGTATAGTAATCCATTGTGTATATATATCATATTTTCTTTATCCATCCTTCAGTTCAGGGACATCTAGGTTGTTTCTAGTTTCTAGCTATTATGAATAAAGCTATGAACATAGTTGAGCAACTGTTCTTTGAGAATGATTGGATATCTTTTGGGTATATGCCCAGCAGTAGTATATCTGGCTCTTTAGGAATTATTCACAATTTTCTGAGAAACTACCAACTTGGTTTCCAATGTTGTTGCACAAGTTTGCAGTCCTGCCAGCAATGGAGGAATGTTCCCCTTGCTCTACATCCTTGCCAAGATATGTTATCACTTGATTTTTTTTTGTTTTTGTTTTTGTTTTTTTTTTGTTTTTTTCGAGACAGGGTTTCCCTGTGTAGCCTTGGCCGTCCTGGAACTCACTCTGTAGACCAGGCTGGCCTCGAACTCAGGAATCCGCCTGCCTCTGCCTCCCAAGTGCTGGGATTAAAGGCGTGCGCCACCACTGCCCGGCTATCACTTGAATTTTTAATGTTAGGCATTCTGACTGGTGTATGATGGAATCTCAGAGACACAAGCACCTACCTGAACTGGTTACTAGGCTCCCAAATAGATTCAAACCTAGATAGGAGATGATTTATTTCATATTAATCTGGAAAGGGGAAGAGGAGTAGTTATATTATAACCTCAACAAAGAAAATAATAATAATCATCTTTGTTGACCAGTCTGTGTGCTCTTTCTTGGGGCAGATATTATTCCCACTCTCAGCACTCCATAGCTGCTGGTAGTTTGTTGTGTTGGGCTGAGGCCTCATGGGATTTCTCTGTCTAATTTGCCATACTTCTTGCCCTTGTTCATCTCATGTTTAAACTCTATTGGTGAGCCCTGATCAGTGTAGAAAGAACAAGCAGGAATATATAGGAGGGTCTGAATGGAGAAAAGAGAAGGGAGAAACAAGATAATTATATCATAATCTAAAAATTGAAACAAATTCCCTTCCTCTGGCTGGACTGGTGATTGGGCTTTAGCTAGAGAAGATGTGATTAGTCCTCTGGGATTAGCTGTCCCAGCCCATGGTGGTACCCAAGTGAGGCTTCCCCTTCTCTGAGAAGGGGCGGGATAATGGAGGAGGGATTTGTAAAGGTGGGGCTGGAAGGAGAGGAGGGAGGGGGCCGAGATCAGCAAGTAAAGTGAATAAATTTTTAAAAAATTGGAAAAAATAAGCTTTGAATTGGGCGGTAGTGGCCCATGCCTTTAATCCTAGCTCTTGGGAGGCAGAGGCAGTGGGATCTCTGAGTTTGAGGCCAGCCTGGTCTACAGAGGGAGTTCCAGGGCAACTAAGGCTACTCAGTGGAACCTCATCTCACAAAACCCAAAACCCAAAGCAGAACAACAAAGAAACAAACAAACAACCTTTGGGGTAGCAGATGTGCTCCCTAAAGCTGTAGCCTGACTGTGCTATCCATTCCCCCACAGGGTTCTCTCGTCTGGCTTCAGTGGGAGAGAATCTGCATAGCCCTGCAGAGACTTGATGTACTAGGGTCAGGAGATACCCAGGGAAGGACTCCATCCTCTCAGAGGAGAAGGGATTGGGATGTCGGGAGGGTTTCTATGAGGGGGGAATGGGAGGGGACTGGATTTGATGTAAATTAATTAATAAAAAAAAACTTTTGGAGGAAGGTCTGTGTTTCCCCAATCCCATGTGCAGAGGCCAGAATATCCAGCTTGTAGGTTCAAGAAATGAGCTTTGCTGGGAGTGGGGAAACCAGAAAGCTGCTAGGGATCCTATGGGAAGCTCTGTGCACTTAGACACTCTGACTTCAACTGTGGAGACCAAATGGAAGGCATGGCAAGTTTCCTACAACCCAGATTCTCAAGTGTAAACCTGAGCCCCATGTATAAACATCTGTGCAGCTAGAGTTTGCTATCCCTGCCACACATGGCTGCCCAGGGACCTGGGAGACTCTGCTTCCTGTGTCTAGTAGGCCAAGACTCGGAAGCCCTTTCTCCTTTAGGATCTTGCACTGGCTCAGGCTGCCAGAGTCACTATGGCCTTAGCTCCCTCTGGATTGCAAAGAACGAAGGAATCCTTTGCCCTGCCCCTCTACTGCTCTCAAGCCATGCCAAACCAAACAAAGCAAGGCAAAGTATTGGGGGCATCAGAAAGGTAATTCTGCTTCAGGATAGCACTTCATCTAGAATGCCAAGCTACCCTTTACTTCAGTTCTGGGTCCTCTGCTTAGCAAAACACCCTAAAAAGCTGCCACCAGTCATCCAGGTGACAACCTGGATCTTAGGCATTTCAGGCCAGTGGTGGATCTCCCAGCATGAGGCAGGGGCATGGCCTTTGGGTCAAAGACCACACAGGGCTCTCATTTCCACTGGACTGAGACACTTCAGTCATGGGTACGGCACCATCAAGGCACAGAGATTATACACATGTAAGACAAAAGGAACACGACTCTTAGTTTAAAGAGAGGACAGAAGGGTCAGACACACAATCATGGATGCTGGGCCCAGTTCCTCTCACTTTGCACCAGCAATATCCTGACTTGGTGTAGCACACTTAGCTGTTATCTTGACAGCAGCCTCAAGGTTAGTGTCAAGGCTGTGCTGACACTGTGGAACTGTGCTATAACCAAGCTTTTAGAGACCACTGCATATAGATGAAGGTGTGTAACTGCCACTGCAGCCACAAGTACCTGCATCGACCAGGGCTGAGGGCCATAAGTGGCTTCAAAACTTGCTAAAGGTGGGTATCCTGTGCACACATGGGAACAGCCTGCATAAAAGCCTCAGAAACAAAACCATGGACAGTGGAACCAGGGGCAGAGCTCCGTTATGCTTCATTAGTAAATGACAACATCCTGACTTGGACATTGGCCCAGGACCCTCAGCTATCATCTGACCCCAGAGTCTAAGGTAAGTCCCAAGGCAGACATCTTACCAGTATTGTGGTAACACCATGGTTCCACTACACAATCAAGGTCTTAGAGATCACTGGCCAAGTAAACGGTATGCATGCAGAGACAGACACCTCTATTTTCCAAGGCCTAGGCTAAGAAATTGGTCCAAACCTTGTTGAAGACAGGTCCCAGGTGGACATAGGGGAAAAGGGGCGCAAGGACGGAGAAGGAGCGTGCGTGCGCGCGCGAGTGGTGGTGAGGCCGGGCGGCGGCTGGTGACGCAGCCCTACTAACATATTTTTATCTTTTCCCAGGAGCTTTACATGGCATCAAACAGAGTCAGGGCCTGGTGGTGTCGGCCCTTCTTCCGGTGTACCAGCTGCACTGCACCTTTCCTGCCCAGCCCAGGTGCCTCAAGCCACCTCTCCTCACTGCCAGTGGGTGGGCCTCCTGCTCTGAAGACTGCAGCTGGTCTGCCTGGCCACCAGACTTCTCACTCCCTGGCCTCAGACCTAGTTCCCAGGTCAGCCTGGAGTGCCCTTTCCTGTTTTTGCAGAACAATCTCTGATGGACCTTCTTGTTGCCAAGGCTTGGGAGCCCTTGTGCTTGCTGGCCCCAAACCTTCTATGCTTACCAACTGTCCCAGAGAGCCTCTGCTCACTGTTTTTTTTTTTTTTTATGTGAAGGAAGCTGTTGCCTTAAGGGTCATAAGTTGCTGTACTGGCTAGTTTTGTGTGTCAACTTGACACAGGCTGGAGTTATCATAGGAAAAGGAGCTTCAGTTGGGGAAGTGCCTCCATGAGATCCAGCTGTGGGCATTTTCTCAATTAGTGATTAAGTGAGGGAGGGCCCCTTGTGGGTGGTGCCATCTCTGGGCTGGTATTCTTGGGTTCTATAAGAGAGCAGGCTGAGCAAGCCAGGGGAAGCAAGCCAGTAAGGAACATCCCTCCATGGCTTCTGCATCAGCTCCTGCTTCCTGACCTGCTTGAGTTCCAGTCCTGACTTCCTTTGGTGATGAACAGCTGTGTGGAAGTGTAAGCTCAATAACCCCTTTCCTCCCCAACTTGCTTCTTGGTCATGATGTTTGTGCAGGAATAGAAACCCTGACTAAGACAGTTGCTAAAGCTATCAGGGCTGCAGCTGAAGGCCGGGTCTCTAAGTGGTTTGACTTCAGGGTCCATGACTTGATTTACTTGAGATCAAGAGAAGTTAAATTGTTCTGTTGAACTTGGGTCTGGTTCCCATGCCTTCTAGAGGTGAGATGCTTGGCCATGCACAGTGTCTGGACCTTCTAAGTCCTTCCTTCCTTTGCAGCAGACACCTTCATAATATACCCACTGACACACAAACACATATACCAGCTCATTTTCAAGTTGAGAATAAGCTTAGTCTTCATTCACTACCTACTAAAGATGGGCCTGTCTGTACCCATCATTCCTCTGGTTGCTGACAGGCCAGACATTCCCTTTGGGCAACCATCACAGGTGGGAGAAACTTTCCTGACCTTGATCCTGGCTATTCTCTGGCAGGGTTAGCAAGATGGCATAAGAAAGAGAATCCTCAAAGAGGTGAGACCTGCTAGTAAGTCCATTTTACAGCTAGTAGATTTTGTCAATGAGGCATTGGTTGTGAAACCAGCCCCCGTGACACTGGTCTTATCTCTCATCTACTTTCTGTACTTGATTCAGAATCGCCCTAAGGAATGACACTGTCCACTGCTCCTTTCGCTTGCATGCCCAGTTGACTCACACAATAAGGCCCCACCTGCATCCCACCCTTGAAGTGCTGTCCCATGACCTTGGATTGTATTAGGGACCAGGGTTTTTTTGTGTGAAATTCATACTGTTATATACTGGACACTGAACTTTACCTGCAGAACTCCCGCAAAGTTAACAAGGGAGCAAAGGGAACATAGAGAAAGGCAAAATATAGAGAAGATGGAAAACAAGAAAGATCATGGAGAAAGAAAGCAGAGAGAAACAGGCTGAGAATGCCAGAATAGGAGGCAGGGTGTATGGGAAAAAGGAGAGAAGGAAAGAAGGGAAGAAGGCAGATATGGACAGAGGGAGGGAGAAAGCAAAGAAAGAAGGACTGACATTTAAAAGACCATTTGGTAGAATTTCTGAGGCCCACTGCACACACCTGTCTGTGAATGGAGACCAGAAGCCCAAAGGTATGATCTGGCTCCAGGACATAGATGTAATTACAGATGAGGGTTCTCAAAACAACACAAGGTTCAACCCAGGGACCCTGTTATAACTATGTTGAGTTTCCATGGTGGGAGAGTGGATTGTTATATGTATATTTTTATGTTAGTCAGCCCACTCTGCTCCTTGAAGCTAGGTGGATACGATGACGTCAAAAGTAGGTTGGCTAACACATCTGCTCTGCACATGCTGCCTCCAGGGTAGAAAGCTTCTCCTCATACTGACAAACATGGCTGCCACAGGATATCCAAGACTATATCCTGTGTATCTGTTGTAATTGCTCTGGGGCCTGGTGAGTCTCAGGAGTTGGCAATGGTGGTGGTCTCACCAGTCACCTGAACTGGGCTCAGTGGGCTTCCCTTTTCTTCTCATTTTGGACTAGAGTTCCTATGCATTTCCCCACCCCTACACCCTCAATTCTGCTGAGAAACAGCACCCTTGGTTTTCAGCAGGAACAGGAAAGCAGTTCCACTTGATGGCAGTATTACTCCAAGAATGCCAAGGGACCCTTTTATGAGGGTCACTCCCTCTACTTTTATCTGATGAAGAGATAGAGATATAGAGAGATATAATAGATAAAAATATGTTAGTAGACCAGCAGCAGTCTTCAGAGCAGGAGGCCCACCCACTGGCAGTGAGGAGAGGTGGCTTGAGGCACCTGGGCTGGGCAGGAAAGGTGCAGTGCAGCTGGTACACCGGAAGAAGGGCCAACACCACCAGGCCCTGACTCTGTTTGATGCCATGTAAAGCTCCTGGGAAAAGATGCCAGCTCCCCAGTCCTCTGTCCCCATCTTTATGGGCACAAAAGCCCTGTGGACTGCAATATCCCTCTCTGATATACACTGCTTGATGCTAAGTCCAGACAGTGTAGCTGATCTTCACGGAGCTACGCAGCTTGCTGAAGTCCTGTGTGGCCTCTAGCCCACTGGAGGCTGTCATGGGGCAGAGCTGCAGCTCTCAGAGGTTGTTCTCCAGCTTGTTGATAGCCTCACAGAAGGTGAACTTGTTCCTCATCTGCTGGATAGAGTCCACAGAGCTCACACAGAAGGTGTGCAGGTTCTTGCCGGCCTCCAGCACAGCACTGTGGCTGGCCATCTGCTCTGAGTTCTGGGAGATGGCCAGGCACAGGGCCTCTGTAGTGTCCAGGACCACAGCCTTAGTGATGGTGCCAGTGGCGATGCACTCTGGCAGTCGGCAGGTCGTTCGAAGAGACACACAGGTTGATATGAGGGGGATGAAGGGGTGGGTGGTGGTGCTGAGGTATAGAGGTGGTGGAGCCCGGGCTGGTTGGTTCCCTGGAGGCTTGGTAGACTCCACCCCATCCTTAAGGATTAGGATCCCTCACTCGTTCCCTCCATTCCGTGCTCCTATCTGTGTTCTGCACTTACAGTGCACTTGTGTTGTAAAGACAAGTCAGTGTGTGTGTGTGTGTGTGTGTGTGTGTGTGTGTGTGTGTGTGATGGCATTCGTTCTCCTGATGTGCTTCTCAATGTGTTCAGATCCTTAGGAGAAAACAAGATGAAGTATTTTATTTCTTTTGAGTTTGACAAAATGAGACAAAGAGAGACAGTCCAAAGAATGGGTGTTGGAATGATGATGTGATACTGGCATCCTGGGAAGAGTGAGAGGACTAGGCATTCTGTTGTGTGTCTAGATGCTCTCAAGTCTATGTAGATACCACCAGAGCACCTTTTTTTGTCCTGTAGATAGAGTTACATACATTCATACGTGGCAGCATGTATATGGTAAAGAAAGATCTAAGTACAAGAGGGACTCTGTCCTTGACAAAAGAAAGTACTGGCAAATATCTTGACTGTCAGTAGCTGAGTAAGGTAAAGGGAACTTGTCTATACACGATGAGATCATAATGGTTTGGGGCATATACAAAGAGATGTGTTAAAGCCACAACCATGAATGTAATTAGCTGGCAGCCTCTAGGATGCTCTAACAGTTCTTTGACTTAGTCCTCACATGAGGGTTCTAGAAGACTAATGTTTTAATAGAAGCTAAGGTGACTCAACACAAAAAACTCATGTGAGTTTTACACTATGGCTGATAGGTACAACTGGATGTACAGACAATGTCTTGAAATGCACAGGTTGTTTTTTTTTTCTTTTTTTTTTTTTTGGACAAGAAAACCAAAGAAATTGGGTGACAGTTGTCATTTTTATTCTGACTCTGGTCCATGGAACACAGGAACTAGAGAACTCAACATGGAATGTATTTGTGTGCTTTCTGTCCTCTATACAACCTGGTCTCTCCTTCTGCTAGGGATAAATACATCTCTGACCCTAAGGTCTGTGCAAATAGGTGGTTGTAGCTGTTGTTGCAACCACCTTCCTTCTTCATTGTCCTGTGACCTTGTCCTGTCAGGAGCCTGGTGTGCATGCCTGGGAGAAAGAATCAGTTGGCCTTGAATTACATGCTTGGTTGTGGAATAGCTATACACTCTCTCCTCCCCCCATAGGAGGACTGAACACTCTATGGGTTACCATAGCACTCACTGTCAAGATTCCAGTTATAGGTCAAGCACATATGGGACAGTTAGAATATTTCTGGGAAGATCTGAGTGAGTTGTATGTTGCCCAAGGTCAAGTTTCTTTCCAAGAATATATTTGTAGAGTTTCTTTTGGCCAATCCTTTTAGTTTTTCTGCGTGGTCCTAAGGACATGCCATGTTCCTGTGTTAGAATGGGAATGAGGAACCTGTGTGGCCTGTGACTCCCATACAGTATGTACACAGTGAAGATCCAAGGCCCATCTCTGGCCAGAAGAGGCTAAGATAGAGATTAGCCAACTTGGGATGTATTGGTAAGATGGGCGGTTTTTGGTTTTTTGTTTGTTTGCTTGGTTGGTTTTTGTTTTTGTTGTTGTTTTCATCAAAGAAGGGGAGAGGGCAAGAACCTGAAAGATGGACACCACGGCATTGTTGGGTCAATACTGTCAGTAAGTGGCCTGTTTATGCTGCTGTCCCCAACAATGTAGGACAATAACTACACTCCAGTGTTGGAGGGCTCACCTGTGATTCAGATCTTAAGGCTGGAAGATGCATGTTTCTGACCTGGAACTTGGCATGAAGCTCTAGATCCATAGTCACTTTGAAAACTTAGGCTCTGGCAAGGTAGCACAGGCCTTTAATTCCAGGAGACTGAGGCAAGGAGATCTCTGAGTCCAAAGTCAGCCTGGGAAAAAAGTCCCAGATTCAGATGTGGAGGTACACACCTTTAGTATGGCCCACACCTTCTGCTGGAGACCTACATAAGGACATTGGAAAAAGGAAGATTCTCTCTGCTCCTCTTGCAATTACTGCCAGCTCATCTGTTGGAATCTACCTCTACAGAAAACCAGCTAAAGAAGTAGTCTCATGGGACTGAGCAACTACTAGATTCATTATTATTATCATTATTGTCATTATTATTATTATTATTATTATTATTATTATATGTAAATACTTGGCAGCTGTTTTTAGACATAACAGAAGAGAGCATCCGATCTCTTAACAGATGGTTGTGAGCCACAATTCTGTTGCTGGGATTTGAACTCAGGACCTCCAGAGAAGCAGTCAGTGTTCTTAACCTCTGACCCATTTCTCCTGCTCTGCTTCCGGCACTGCTGGTTCAGGCCTGCTCACTCATAGCTGTCTTCAGACACCACATAAGAGGGCATCGGATCTCATTACTGATGGTTGAGAATCACCATGTTCTTGCTGAGATAAGAACTCAGGAACTTCAAAAGAGTGGTCAGTGCTCTTAACCTCTGAACCATCATCTCTCCAGCCCTAGATTCTTGAACTTCTAATTCACAGCTGACCAATGTTGGGTTAGTTGGATTATAGACTGTAAGTCACAACAGTAAATTACCTCAATATAGACAGACATTCCTTACATTCTGTAAATCTAGAGAATCATGACTGATATGGCAAGGTACCTCAATTAATGTATAGTTTTGGACACTTGATTCTACATATCCCTCTTTTCTTTGAATCAAACACAGTCTGTGTGATACTGGACTTTGTACATGGGCTTGGGGATCTCCAGAAATATCAACATACTTATTTCTTAGTCATTCCTTGGTAGAGTAGGAGGGTGTTTAGTCACCCCAAGGTCCAGTTTCTTCTGAAGATTTATGTGTATCACTTCTTCTGACACTTGTTTCTAGTTTTGCAGTTCCCAATTTAATTTTCCTGCATGGTCTTTAGGCCAAGAAACCAGGTCATGCCCTTGTATTGGAGTGATGTGGAGGAATCTGTGTGGTCTCTAAGAGACACTGTCCATAA
Source organism: Apodemus agrarius (assembly GCA_964023405.1). Lineage (NCBI taxonomy): Eukaryota > Metazoa > Chordata > Mammalia > Rodentia > Muridae > Apodemus > Apodemus agrarius. The sequence goes on from OZ030010.1 coordinate 109,342,163, forward strand.
AATAAAGCTCCAGAGACCCTGAAGTTAAACCCCTTAGAGATAGCATTCTGCAGCCCAGCTGGGCATATCAGCAAAGCTGGGATCACTGAAGTGTGGTATAGGCACTTGTGGATGGGTGATTGTCTCTGCTTAAGACATGGTAGCTGGGACCTTTGTCTGGAAGGTATGTGGGTTGGGTCCAGAAGCCAGTCTATAGGTATTTGGTCTCAGGCCAGTGAGAAGTCAAAACAGGCAAAAACTAGAGAATTTAATCACCATCACCAAAAGTCCTCCTTACTCAAGAGCTTTGTGGAGATGGAGAATGTAAATGTACTGGCAGGGCTGTCTTCAGGAGAAAGGGGAAGTGTTCTTTTGGCCTATGCATCACAGTCAGTCTCAAGGATGAGGTGGTGGACCTCTGAGAGTTTAGTCTCCAGCACTCCATGGGTCACAGTGTTGAGGATAACTGTGCCCATGTGCCAACTAGAGTACTTCAGGCTGAACTAACGGTGCTGTATTTTGTCCCAGGACAAGTCTCTGACCAGAAGTGTGTTTCTGTGGCTTCTCCTGGCTCTTGCATCTATGGATAGGATCCCAATTAAATTTTGCTGTTTGGCCCTTATGCTTTGAAGCTGGGCCATACCCTCTTACCCCTGCTTATTAACTCACCTACTCCAGCTTCCTTGTCTTTAAATTCCCCAACACTGGGGCATCTAGCCTTCACCAGGCAAAAGATCTCCCTCATTGTTGTCAGACAAGGCCATCCTCTGCTACACATGCAGCTGAAGCCATGGGTCCCTCCATGTGTACTCTTTGGTTGGCGGTTTAGTCACTGGGAGCTATGGAAGTATTGGTTGGTTCTTATTGTTGTTCTTCCTATGGGGCTGTAAACCCCTTCAATTCAGTTGTTCCTTTCTCTTGCTCCTCCTTTGAGGCGCCTGTGCTCAGTTCCATGGTTGGCTGAGAGCATCCACCTCTGTATTTGTCAGGCTCTGGCAGAGCCTCTCAGGAGACAGCTGTATAAGGCTCCTCTCAGCTAGCACTTGTTGGCATCAACAGTAGTGTCTGGGTTTGGTAACTGTATATGGGATGGATGCCCAGGTAGAGCAGTCACTGGATAGTCTTTCCTTCAGTCTCTGTTCCACCCTTTGTCTCCCTATTTCCAGTGGGGTAGGGTCTTAATACACTAAGACAAAGATCACGATGGATTCTAGATCAATAATATAAAGTACTGTAGATATAAGGGCTCAAATAATATCTAAGATATATTGGAGTCTGGTGTTAAATTGGCATTTTTTTTCAGTTTATTTTTTCCCTCAGAGGAGGGCGGAGGGAGAGAACCTGGAAGAAGGGTGTCTCAGCATTCATGATACTACACTGCCATCGAGTGGAATTGCTTTCCTGATCCTGCCAACACCTCAACATGCTTTTCTCAGCAGGTCTGGGAGTGGGTGAGGGATACTTGGGGATTCGGGTTCAAACACTGAATCAGTGAACAACCAGTGAACAAGTGAAGGTTGCTCCAGCCAACTGGCTAGTTGAGAGGTTAGCCTGTATTTGGTTTCTGAGTCATAACTTTAGCGACTCAGGAATAGGTGATTTGTGATCTTGCGGTGGCCATGTTTGGTACAGTGATGAGGAACAGTGTCTTGGATTTTTCAACTTGCGTGCAGATATAGGGGGTAACTTGCCTATCAAATTTAGGAATCTGCCCAATTGCCTCTGGCCTGTGTTTATGGTACCTACCTACAGGTATCCTTCATTTCTAGCAATCAGCCAGTGCCCATGGGATTCTGGACTGTGTTGATGAGCTTCGGGGTCTCCAGAAATGCCACCTAGAGGTCAAAAATATATCAGTCCTTCAGTTTCTTCTTCATACCATCTACCACACTCTCCCTCCCCATTCCCTCTCTCCCTCATTCCTTCCATCCCTCCTCCTTTCCTTTATTCACTGCTTCTTTTTCATCCCTCGCTTCCTTCCATGCTTAGACCCTGAGTCTGTTGCCTCTGCTTTGTTTTCTCCTCCTGTGCCTTCTGCATTTCCTGTCCTTTGGCTTCCTTTCGATTCCCTTTACACTTCTGCTGTCCTACAGGAGTTTTCCAGGCCAAGCTCTCTATTGAACCTGGAAGCCGACGTTCAGCAACACAATCAGGTCCCACAATCAGTAGCACAACCACCTGGCATGGAGAATAACTGTCCAAGTGAGACATAGGCAGGAAATTTTCTAGCCATGCCACTATACAGGTTCACCATCAACGAGGTGGGCAGTTGGCATGAGGAAGACAGGCACCCCAACTTGTCTAGGACTTAAAATGGAATCATTCCTGAAGCTACACTCCATGATGCACACAGGACAAGGGGCACAGGGAGGAAGCAGGAAAGATATAGTTGCAAATCAATGATTGACAATGGATGAGCAGGGTAATAGGTGGAATTGTTTACTGGTGGTGAGTCTTTAATGGTGGCAAGATAGGTCCAAAGAGATGGTTTGTAGTTTCAGCCAGAGCATGGAAGGCAGGTAGCCCCTGGGAGGAAAACAGGATTTTTCTTTGGATATTTCCATTTCCATGGCCTGGATCCTTGAGAACCTTAACTTTTAGCAGAGGAGAAGGGAGGGTCCATTCCCAAGCTCACCCACAATGTGGTAATAGGCCAGAGCATCCACTTGGATGCAAAGCCAGGCTCATGGCTTGCATAAGTTGAGATCTTTAGACAAAAAGACTAATGTGTGTAGTGGGCAGCTGCCTTCCACTATCAATTCTGCTCCTAACAGTGCTTTAAGGGTCCAAAGACTTCATATTGGAAATTTCTGTGTACTTTTTCTACTTCTTCTGTGCAACTTGGAACCTTCCTCAGTCAGGTAAAAATCTATTCCTGTTCCAAGGCACCGTGTGGGAAGAGGAGTAAGCTTCCCTTGGGCCAACTGCCCATTTTTCTTTCTGTCCTATGACTCTCCCTGTCAGGAGACTCCTGAGTGAGTGTGGGGAGGAGAGAGGGGTGAGCTAACCTTGAACCTGAGGCTTACTGCATCACACTTATGGGGTATCTGCACAACCATGGAAGACCTGGACACATATGATCATTCTTGACCCCAGAGTCATGATCCTAGCTGAGGCTTCTATGCTCATGTGCTAGTTAGTGTGTTCCTCCTGGACTGTGGGAGATGGGAGTGTGTTCACCCTGAGTCCAGTTTCTCCCTAAAGTTTCGTTTCTGTGGCTTCTAGCAACTCTTGTGTCCAGTGGTGGATTTGGCAATTGGTTTTTCCAATATAGTATTTATACCTTCAGTGGAAAACCCTGCTGCTGTGGCCAAATCACAAAATATAGTTGGAATGAGGACCTAGGTTTGACACACACACACACACACACACACACACACACACACACACACAGGCACACAGGTGCACACATGCACATAATAAAAATAAGAAGAACAATAGTATCCATTCAGAAAGAATTCAAGTCACATTGTCCTACAGAAAAATCCAGGATTGAGCTCAGCCACATTATATAGTCTTGTGGCAAATTGTTGGCTTGTTTTTTTCCACAGAGTTGGGTGGAGGAAAGATCTTGGGATAAGGGTGTTTTAGTGTTCATGGAGCAATACTGCCATCAAGCGGAATTGTTTTCCTGTTTCTGAGAATACCTCAGTGGGCCATTTCAGCAGAGTTGGGGGTGATAATGTATGGATACTGGGGACTCTGGTCCCAAGACTGAAAAGTGGCTCTATCCAGCAGCCTCTCAGTACTGTGGTACTTCTGGGTGTAGGTTACCTGTTGGGGCACTCTCTTGCCATTCCCTGAGGCATGCCATTTCCCAGGGATAAAACTACAGCTAAACAGGAAATACAATCTTAGATTTCCTATGTCAGCCATGTTTGCCAGGATTCAGAGGAGTATTTTGACCAGGAGTCAGCTGCCTTGAAGAACTTATGGAAAATCAACTATTGTCCCCTTCCTATCCTCCTACCACCTACAAGAAGCAGAGACAGCCCTGGAATCTATGAGTACAAGAGGGTACAAGGACTCATGATTACCTTTTAAACTGTCATTAGACATTACTTTTGGAATTTGAAGCTCTCTTCATGGGATTGGTGTTCCCCTTGAATCTGAGTTCTGTCCTTGTTGTGGAATATTTTTTTCTATATTCTATGTTTACATTCCAAAGGCTTTCCCCTTTCCCAGTTCCCACCCACCATAGTTCCCATAGTTCCTCTCCCCCCCAACTGTTCCCCAATCATTCCCCCTCCCCCCTCGGTTTCTTTACTAAACTGGATGCAATCTTTACAGGCCCAGGGTCCTCTCCTTTCTTCTTCTTGGGAATCATTTGACTTGATAATTGTGCCTTGAAGCCTATTTAGGGCTTCTGGGCTCATTAATATCCACTTATCAGTGATTGCATTTCATGTGCATTCTTTTGTGATTGGGTTAATTCACTCAGGATGATATTTTCCAGGTCTAACCATTTACTTACAAATTGCATGAATTCATTATTTTTAATTGCTGAGTAGTATTCCATTGTATAAATATGCCACATTTTCTGTATCCATTCCTCCTTTGAGGGATATCTGGGCTCCTTCCAATTTCTGGCTATTATAAACAAGGCTGCTGTAAACATAGTGGAGCATGTGTCCTTATTGCATGCAGGGGAATCCTCTGGGTATATGCCCAGGAGTGGTATGCCAGGGTCCTCTGGAAGTGACATGCCCAATTTTCTGAGGAACCGCCAAAGTGATTTCCAGAGTGGTTTTACCATTTTGCAATCCCACCAACAGTGGAGGAGTGTTCCTCTTTCTCCACATCCTCGCCAGCACTTGTTGTCTCTTGAGTTTTTAATCTTAGCCATTCTGACTGGTGTGAGGTGGAATCTCAGGGTTGTTTTGATTTGCATTTCCCTGATGACTAATGATGTTGAACATCTTTTAAGGTGTTTCTCGGCCATCCGAATTTCTTCTGGTGAAAATTCTTTGTTTAGCTCTGTGCCCCATTTTTTGATAGGGTTATTTGTTTCTTTGCGGTTTAACTTCTTGAGTTCTTTGTATATATTGGATATTAGCCCTCTGTCGGATGTGGGGTTTGTGAAGATCTTTTCCCACTTTGTTGGTTGCCGTTTTGTCCTTCTGACAGTGTCCTTTGCTTTGCAGAAACTTTGTAATTTTATGAGGTCCCATTTGTCGATTCTTGATCTTAGAGCATAAGCTATTGGTGTTCTGTTCAGGAACTTTACCCCTGTCCCCAAGTTTCTTTTCTAATAGTTTCAGTGTGTCTGGTTTTATGTGGAGGTCCTTGATCCACTTGGAGTTGATCTTAGTACAAGGAGATAAGAGTGGGTCAATTCGCATTCTACTGCATGTTGACCTCCAGTTGAACCAGCCCCATTTGTTGAAAAGGCTATCTTTATTCCACCAGATGGTTGTGGCTCCTTTATCAAAGATCAAGTGACCATAAGTCTGTGGGTTAATTTCTGGGTCTTCAATCCTGTTCCATTGATCTGCTTGCCTGTTGCTGTACCAATACCATACAGTTTTCATCCTAAAGCTAAAGAATATACCTTTTTCTCAGCTCCACATGGTAGCTTCTCCAAAACAGACCATATAATTAGTCACAAGACAGATGTCAACAAATACAAGAAGATCGAGCTAATCCCATGCCTCCTATCAGATCACCATGGAGTAAGAGTGGTCTTCAATAACAACAAAAACAACAGAAAGCCCACATACACATGGAAACTGAACAATACTCTACTCAATGACACCTTGGTCAAGGAAGAAATAAAAAAAGAAATCAAAGACTTTTTAGAATTCAATGAAAATGAAGGTACAACCTACCCAAATCTATGGGACACAATGAAAGCAGTGCTAAGAGGAAAACTCATAGCTCTAAGTGCATCCAAAAAGAAACTGGAGAGAGCATACACTAGCAGCTTAGCAGCACACCTTAAAGCCCTGGAAGAAAAACAAGTTAATTCACCCAGAAGGAGTAGAAGACAAGAAATCATCAAACTCAGGGCTGAAAGCAATCAAATAGAAACAAAGAGAACCATACAAAGAATCAACAAGACCAGGAGCTGGTTCTTTGAGAAAATCAACAAGATAGATAAACCCTTAGCCAGACTAACCAAAGGACACAGAGACAGTATACAAATTAACAAAATTAGAAATGAAAAGGGAGACATAACAACAGAAACTGAGGAAATTCAAAAGATCATCAGATCCTACTACAAAGGTCTATACTCAAAACAACTGGAGAATCTGGAGGAAATGGACAATTTCCTAGACAGATATCAAATACCAAAATTAAATCAGCATCAAGTAGATCAGCTAAATAGTCCCATAACCCCTAAAGAAATAGAAGGGGTTATAGAAAGCCTCCCAACCAAAAAAAGTACGGGACCTAATGGTTTTAGTGCAGAATTCTACCAGACCTTCAAAGAAGACTTAACACCAATACTTTTCAAACTATTCCACAAAATAGAGACAGAAGGGACACTGCCCAACTCATTCTTCGAAGCCACAATTACGCTAATACCTAAACCACAAAAAGATCCAACAAAGAAAGAGAACTACAGGCCAATTTCTCTTATGAATATAGATGCAAAAATACTAAATAAAATTCTTGCTAACCGAATCCAAGAGCACATCAAAACGATCATCCACCATGATCAAGTAGGCTTCATCCCAGGGATGCAGGGATGGTTCAATATATGGAAACCCATCAATGTAATCCACTACATAAACAAACTGAAAGAAAAAAACCACATGGTCATCTCATTAGATGCTGAAAAAGCATTCGACAAAATTCAGCATCCTTTCATGCTAAAAGTGTTGGAAAGAGCAGGAATTCAAGGCCCATACCTAAACATAGTAAAAGCAATCTACAGCAAACCAGTAGCCAACATCAAAATAAATGGAGAGAAACTTGAAGCATTCCCACTAAAATCAGGGACTAGACAAGGCTGCCCTCTCTCTCCATATCTTTTCAATATAGTACTTGAAGTTCTAGCAAGAGCAATTAGACAACATAAGGAAGTCAAAGGGATACAAATTGGAAAAGAAGAAGTGAAACTATCATTATTTGCAGACGATATGATAGTTTACCTAAGCGACCCAAAAAACTCCACCAGAGAACTTCTACAGCTGATAAACAACTTCAGCAAAGTGGCAGGGTATAAAATTAACTCAAGCAAGTCAGTGGCCTTCTTGTACTCAAAGGACAAGCAGGCAGAGAAAGAAATTAGGGAAATAACACCCTTCACAATAGCCACAAACAACATAAAGTATCTTGGCGTAACTCTAACCAAACAAGCGAAAGATCTGTACAACAGGAACTTCAAGTCCTTGAAGAAAGAAATCGAAGAAGATCTCAGAAGATGGAAAAATATTTCTTGCTCCTGGATTGGCAGGATCAATATAGTAAAAATGGGCATCTTGCCAAAAGCAATCTACAGATTCAATGGGATCCCCATCAAAATCCCAACTCAATTCTTCATAGATCTAGAAAGAGCAATTCTTAAATTCATCTGGAGCAACAAAAAACCCAGGATAGCTAAAATTATTCTCAACAATAAAAGGACTTCTGGGGGAATCAATATCCCTGACCTCAAGCAGTACTACAGAGCAATTGTGTTGTGGAATATTTTAATACACTGAGTCAGAGATCTATATAACTTCTGGATCTATAACATAAGTTGCTGGGATGTAAGGGTCCAAGTTCTATCAAAGATATATTGGAGTCTGGTGTTGGGTTGGCATTTTCAGTTTGTTTTTTTCCTCAGAGGTGGGCCGAGGGAATGAACCTGGAAGAAGGATAACTCACACTCATGACATTACACTGCCATCCAGTGGAATTGATTTGCTGTTCCTGCCAACACCTCCACAAGCTTTTCTCAGCAGGTCTGGGGATAAGTGAGGAATACTTCGGGATTCTGCTCAAACACTGAATCAATGTACAGCCAGTGAACAAGTGAAGGTTGCTCCAGCCAACTGGCTAGTTCTGAGGTTAGGCGGGGTTTGGTTTACTAGTCCTAAATTCTGCTACTCTGGATATCCTGGTGGCCATGTTTGTTACAATCATGAGGAACACTGCCTTAAATTCATCAACTGGGGTGCAGATATGTGGGTAACTTGATTATCAAGGTTAGGAATCTGTGCAATTGTTTATGCTCAGTGTTTATGGCACCTACCTGCAGGTATCCCTCATTTCTAGGAATCAGCCAGTGCCCATGGGATTCTGGACTCTGTTCATGAGCTTCAGGGTCTCCAGAAATGCCACCTAGAGGTCAAAAATACATCAGTCCTTTACTTCCTTCTTCATACTATCTACCACACTCTCCCTCTCATACTTCCTCCTTCTATCATTCCTTCCATCCCTCCCTCCTTCCTTCCTTCCTTTATCCCCTACCTCTTTTTCATTCCCCTTCCTTTCATGCTTAGACCCTGAGCCTGTTGTCTATGCTTTGTTTTCTCCCCCTGTGCCTTCTGTACTTCCTGTCCTTTGGCTTCCTTTGTATTACTTTACTCTTCTGCTGTCCTTCAGATGTTTTCCAGGCCGAGCTCTCTATTGAACCTGTAAGTCGACATTCAGCAACACAATCAGGTCCCACAATCAGCAGCACAACCCCCTGGCATGGAGAATAACTGTCCAAGTGAGACATAGGCAGGGCATTTTCTAGTCATGCCACAACACAGCTTCACCTTCAAAGCAGGTGGGCAGTTGGCATGAGGGAGACAGGCACCCCAACTTGTCTAGGACTTACAAGGCAATCATTCCTGGAACTAGACTCCATGATGCACAGGACAACACATACAAGGGAGGAAGCAGAAAGATATAGTTGGAAGTCAATGATTGACAATGAATGAACGGGAAAATAGGTGGAATTGATTAGTGGTGGGGAGATCATGTTGATGGTAATATATGTGTCCAAAAAGATGGTTTGTAGACTCAGCCAGGGGATGGAAGGTAGGTAGGACCTGGGAGGAAATCAGCATTCTTTTTTGGATATTTTTATGCCCCATGACCTGGATCTTCCTGAGCCTTAATTTTCAGCAGAGGAGAAGGGAGCCTCCATCCCTAACCTCAGCCGTGATCTGGTAATAGGCCAGAAAAACCACTTGGATGCAAAGCCAGGGCCATGGACTCCAGAAGGTGAGATCTTTAGACAAGAAGACCAAATTGTGTGGTTAGGACCTGTCTTTGTGTGGTTAGGAGCTGTCTTCTCTACTCTGTTCCTATTAGTGGCTTAAGGATCCAAAGACCTCATATTGGAATTTTCCTGTGTATTTTTTCTTCTTCTGTGAAACTTGGAATCTTTCTTCTCTCAGGTAAAAACCTATTCCTGTTCCTAGGCACTATATGGGAAGATGACCAACCTTCCCTTGGGCCAACAGCCCATTTTCTTTTCTCTCCTATAAGTTACCCTGTCAGGGGACATACACACACAGAAGCCCACAGGAGGCACAGTCACATAATAATAATAATAATAATAATAATAATAATAATAATAATATAGTTATTATTATATTATTATAATAATAATGAACAATAGTAGTATCCACTCAGAAAGACTCCAATTCACACTGTCTTTCATGAAATCCAGGATTGAACTCAGCCACATTGTATAGTCTTGTGGCCATTTGTTGGCCTGTTTTTTCCTCAGAGTTGGGTGGAGGAGAGATCTTGGGATAAGGGTGCCTTGGTGTTCATGGAGCAATACTGCCATCAAGCGGAATGATTTTTCCTGTTTCTGAGAACACCTCAGTGGAGTGTTTTAGCAGGTCTGAAGAAGAGGAAGTGTAGATACATGGGACTTTGGTCCCAAGACTGAAAGGAAGACATCTCTAGCCAGGCTCACAGTAGTGTAGTAATTCAGGGTCTAGGTTACCTGTTGGGGCACTCTATTGCCATTCCCTGAGGCATGCCATGTCCCAGGGCTAAAACTACAGCTACACAGGAAATGCAAGCTTAGATTTCCTGTGTCAGCCATGTTTGCCAGGTCACAGAGGAGTTCTTTGACCAGGAGTCAGCTGCCTTGAAGGACTTATGGAAAACCCACCATTGCCTCCTTCATATCCTCCTACCACCAACAAGAAGCAGACACAACCCAGGAAGCTATGTGCACAACAGGGTCCCTGGACTCATAACTTTTTGAACCCTCACACAAACCTATCACCCATTTCTTTTAACCAGACTGCTTTTGGAATTTGTAGCTCTCTTCATGGATTTGGGGATCCCCAGAAATTCCACAAATATTTTACATATCTCTCCATTCTTCTTTCCCTTTGTTCTCCCTTAGCCCATCCTTCCTCCATCCCCTCCTTCTGAGGTATTGGACTTGTTTACTTATTCCCTCCATCCCAGGCTCCTTTACATATTCTTTGCCTCCAGTTATTCTTGTGCTGTTTAAGACAAGTCACTGTGTGTGTGTGTGTGTGTGTGTGTGTGTGTGTGTGTGTGTATGAGAAACAACGTTCCTTCTCCTGATGTCCTTCTCCATGTGCTCAGGTCCTTAGTAGAAAACAAGATGAAGTATTACATTATTTTTGAGTTTGGCAAAATGAGAGAATGAGAGACAGCCAAGGAATGGGTGTTGGTACAATGGTGTGATACTGGCATCCTGGCAAGAGACAGAGGACTGGGTATTCTCTTGTGTGTCTAGGTTTCTGGAATCCATGGAGATACTACCAGAGAACTACTTTTTTGTAGTGTAGATAGAATTATATACATCCATACTTGGCAACATGAACATGGTAAAGAAAGACCTAAGTGCAAGAGGGACTCTGTCTTTAGAGAAAAAAAGTACTGGCAAATATCTTAGTTGTTAATAGCTGAGACAGGTAGAAAGAACTTGTTTTTAGACAGAGATCATAATGTTTTGGGGGAATATACAAAGAGTCATTTTAAAGCCACCATCACAAACATGATTGGCTTGCATCCTCTGTGATGGGATAAGAATTCTTACCCATAGTCCTCAGATGAAGTTTCTAGAAGACCAATGTTTCATTAGAGGCTGAGGTGACTCAACACAAAAACTCATGTGAGTTTTACACTATGGCTGACAGGTATAATTGGATGTATAGACAAGGTCCTGGAATGCACAGGTTGGGTTCTCTGGACAAGAAGCCTGAAGAGTTTGGGTGACAGTTGTCATTTTTATTCTGACTCTGGTTCTTGGACAAGAAACTAGAGCACTCAAGAAACTAGAGCACTCAACATGGAAAGTATCTGTGTGTTTACTGTTTTTACATTCTGTAAATCTAGAGAATCATGACTGATATGGCAAGGTACCTCAATTAATGTATAGTTTTGGACACTTGATTCTACATATCCCTCTTTTCCTTGAATCAAACACTACCTGTGAGATACTCGGCGTTGTACATGGGCTTGAGCATCTCCAGAAATATCAACATACTTATTTCTTAGTCATTCCTTGGTAGAGTAGGAGGGGGTTGTACTTACCCCAAGGTCCAGTTTCTTCTGAGGAATTTATGTGTATCATTTCTTGTTGTTTCTAGTTTTTCAGTTACCAAGTTAATTTTCCTGTATGGTCCTTGGACCATGAAATCAGGTCATGCCCTTGTGTTGGAGTGATGTGGAGGAATCTGTGTGTCCATAAAATAAGGCTCCAGAGACCCTGAAGTTAAACCCTTAAAGACCCAGCATTCTCTTTCAGCCCAGCAGGGCATATCTGGGCAGAGCTGGGATCACTGAAGTGTGGTATATGCTTTTGTGGATGGGTGATTGTCTCTGCTTAAGACATGGTAGCTGGGACATTTGACTGGAAGGTATGTGGGTAGGGTTCAGAAACCAGTCCATAGGTGTATGGCCTTGGGCCCATGAGAAGTCACAGGCAAAATCTAAAGAGATTAATCACCATCACCAAAAGTCCTCCTTCCTCCAGAGCTTTGTGGAGATGGAGAATGTAAACTTACTGGCTGAGCTATCTTCAGGAGAAAGGGGAAGAATTATTTGGCCTATGCATCACCGTCAGTCTCAAGGAAAAGGTGGTGGACCTCTGAGAGTTTAGACTCTAGCACTCCATGGGTCACAGTGTTGAGGATACTGTGTCCATGTACCAACTAGAATACTTCAAGCTGAACTAATGGTGCTGTATTTTGTCCCAGGACAAGCTTCTGAATAGAAGTGTGTTTCTGTGGCTTCTCCTGGCTCTTGCATCTAGGGAGAGGAACCCAATTAACTTTTGCTGTTTGTCCCTTATGCCTTGAAGGTGGTCCCTGTCCTTGTGGGGTAGTGTCTTACACTGTGTCAGAGAACTCTATGTCTTCTAGATCTATAACATATGTTTCTGTAAACATGAGGGGTCACGTTTTTTCAAAGATATATTGGAATCTGGTATTAGGTTGGCTTTATCAGGTTTTTCCCTCAGACTTGGGCAGAGGGAGTGATCCTGGAAGAAGGGTGTCTCACCATTCATGATACTACACTGCCATCCAGTGGAATTGCTTTCCAGATCCTGCCAACACCTCCACATGCTTTCCTCAGCAGATCTGGGAATGGGTGAGGGATACTGGGGCTTCTGGTTCAAACGCTGAATCAGTGAACAGCCAGTGAACAAGTGAAGGTTCCTCCAGCCAACTGGTAAGTTCTGAGGTTAGCCGGGGTTTCCTTTCCTAGTACAAATTCACCTATCCTGGAATATGGGCTTTGTGATCTCACGGTGGCCATATTTGTTACAGTGACAAGGAACGTTGCCCTGGATTCATCAACTGGGGTGCAGTCATATCGGTAACTTGCTCATCAAGATTAGGAATCGGACAAATTGCCTCTGGCCTGTGTTTATGGCACCTACCTGCAGGTATTCCACATTTCTTGGAATCAGCCAGTGCCCATGGGACTCTGGACTCTGTTCATGAGCTTCAGGGTCTCCAGAATCGCCACCTAGAGGTCAAAAATATATCAGTCCTTTAGTTTCTTCATACTATCTACCAGATACCCCCCTCCTCCCCTCCCTCCCTCATTCCTTCCATCCCTCCTTCTTTCCTTTATTCCCGACCTCTTTTTTATTCCCTCTGCTTCCTTCCATGCTTAGACGCTGAGCCAGTTGTCTATGCTTTGTTTTCTCCTCCTGTGTCTTCTGTATTTCCTGTCCTTTGGCTTCCTTTGTATTCCTTTACTCTTCTGCTGTCCTCCAGGAGTTTTCCAGGCCGAGCTCTCTATTGAACCTGGAAGCAGATGTTCAGCAACACAATCAGGTCCCACAATCAGCAGCACAATCCCTGGCATGGAGAATAACTGTCCAAGTGAGACATAGGCAGGTCATTTTCTAGCCGTGCCACAACACAGCTTCACCTTCAAAGCAGGTGGGCAGTTGGCATGAGGGAGACAGGCACCCCAACTTGTCTGAGGACTTACAATGGAATCATTCCTGGAGCTACGCTCCATGATGCATAGGGGACAACACATACAAGGGAGGAAGCAGAAAGATATAGTTGGAAATCAATGATTGACAATGAATGAACGGGAAAATAGGTGGAATTGATTAGTGGTGGGGAGAGCATACTGGTGGTAACATATGTCCAAAAAGATGGTTTGTAGCCTCAGCCAGGGCACGGAAGGCAGGTAGCCCCTGGGAGGCAATCAGCATTCTTTTTTGGATATTTTCATGCCACATGACCTGGATCCTCGAGAGCCTTAACTTTTAGTAGAGGAGAAGAAAGCCTCGGTTCCCAAACTCAACCTAAATGTGGTAATAGGCCAGAGCATCTACTTGCATGCAAAACCGGGGTCATGGCCTGCATAAGTTGAAATCTTTAGATGAAGAGACCAAAGTGTATGGTTGGCAGCTGCCCTCTCCTCTCTATCCTGATACTAGCAGTGCCTTAAGGATCCAAAACCTCACACTGGAAATTTCCTGAGTACTTTTTTTTGTCTTCTGTGCAACTTGGAACCGTCCTCTGTCAGGTAAAAGTCTAGTCCTGTTCCTAGGCACTGTGTGGGAAGAGGACTAAGCTTCCATTGAGCCAACTGCCCTTTTTCCTTTCTGTCCTATGACTCTCCTAAGTGAGTGTGGGGAGGAGAGGTCAGCTAACCTTGAACCAGATGTATCACAGTTATGGCATATCTGCACAACCATGGAAAGCCTGGGAACATATTGATCACCCTTGACCCAGAGTCATGATGCTTCTATGCACATGGGCTAGTTAGTGATTTCCTCCTGGACTATGGGGGATGGGAGTGTATTCACCCTGAGTCCAATTTCTCCCTAAAGTTTTGTTTCTGTGGCTTCTAGCATCCAGTGGTGGATTTTCCAATTTAGTTTTCCTATATGGTATTTACACCTTCAGTGGACAACCCTGCTTCTGTGTAGGAATCACTAAATGTAGTTGTACTAAGGGCCTGGGTTTGACACAAACACAACACTCACACACACACACTCACACACACACACACACACACACACACACACACACACAGAGAGAGAGAAAGACAGAGACAGAGACAGAGACAGAGAGACAGAGACAGACAGGGAGAGATACAAAGGTGAACACAAGAGCATAATAAAATAATAATATTAAACAATAGTATGCACTCAGAAAGAATCCAAGTCGCATTGTCCTGCAGAAAAATCCAGGACTGAGCTCAGCCACATTGTATAGTCTTGTCTCAAATTGTTGGCCTGTTTTTTCCTCAGAGTTGGGTGGAGGAGAGATCTTGGGATAAGGGTGCCTTGGTGTTCATGGAGCAAAACTGCCATCAAGCAGAAATATTTTCCAGTTTCTGAGAACACCTCAGTGTCAGGAGCCATAATGGGACAAGCTAATATACTAGCAGATGATCATCCTGAAATGCCTGCCTCGGATTATAATATAATCTGCAACAGGTGAGCCCCCATTCAGCAAGGCTGTGGAGGACTAATTTTTAGAAAAGAGTCCTGCTATTTATATGCTTCTCCTGTTATTATTATACATTTATAATAATCAATAAGCAATAGCACACCCCTTTGGAGCAGATCCTTGCAGATCCACGAAGATGTACTGTCTTATAGTGATGTTATGTAGACATGTAGATGACTTAAGTTTTAATGATGATCCTATAAGATTTCCTAAAATTATATCTGTGATTACTAAGCTCTTTTTTAATGGGACTGCTACTAGATCCTTTCTATAGACAAACTGCAATGAGAACTCTGCCAGTCTCCCAACTGTCACAAATTAATTGCTCTTAGATGGCAACCAGACTTTCTCCTACTCAGAGCACATTCTAAGAGGGTATAAAAACAATTAACCAAAGGTCATAAAAAGGGAACTAGGATTTATTATAGGTGTTAGGGCAGAAGATAAAATATTGACTGGGTTTATCTATACAAAACTTCACTTATAACTTAGCTATGGTTTTCAACTTTCTACGAACCTGTAGAGAAGACAAATGATAGATGTTACTATCTAGATAATTACTCCTAATGGATATGCATGTAAACATTCTCTGTTGTAGACTTCGATTTCAATTAATGATTTGATTTTTGTGTGAACTTGTGATGAACTTTGTAACATGTGATCATGCATTCTGAAAGATGTATAAGTACTGAAGACAAAAGAGAAAGGGCACTTATATTGCTACTTCTCTCTCTCTCTCTCTCTCTCTCTCTCTCTCTCTCTCTCTCTCTCTCTCCCTCCCTCCCTCCCTCCCTCCCTCCCTCCCTCCCTCTCTCTTTCTCCTATTAGAAGAACTTTTCCCTTTCCCCCCCTTAGGATCTTTCTGCTTTTCCCTCTTAGATAGCATTCATAGGACACTTTTTGCAACTTAGTAATAAACTCATTAACCACTTCTTTATGTATCCTCTTTTTCTCCCTGCAGACTTCTGACTAGCAGGCTAAAAGTTAAAGCCCTGCAGCTTCCAGTGGATACAGTATAAAGGCAATTTACTTAATCTCTAGCAGTTTGAGGAAGTGGTGCTAAATGCCAGTAGTTTCAGTTGCTGGCCTCAGAGGATTATAGGAGACAAGTCAACTACATTAGCATAGTGATTTAGACTTGATAAGTGAACTATTTATTATACAGCAACCCTAAACTTTCCATAAGACAAAGTCTAACCCCAGAATTTCTTAAGACAGAGTCTTACCCCTGCAGATGCTCCTCCTCCCTCCACTGCCTCAAGAAGATCAAAGAAGAAAGAAACATCTCTGCTGGGGTCAGCTCACAGCACCTCAGTGGATTGTTTCAGCAGGTTTGGGGATGTATAGGTGTGGATAATGGGGACTCTGGTCCCAACACTGAAAACAGCCTCTAGCCAGCCTCACAGTACTGTGGTACTTCTGGGTGTAGGTTACCTGTTGGGGCACGCTCTTGCTATTCCCTGAGGCATGCCATGTCCGAGGGCTAAAAATATGGGAACGCAGGAAATGCAAGCTTAGATTTCCTATGTCAGCCATGTTTGTCAGGGAGAGGATGAGTTCTTTGACCAGGAGTCAGCTGCCTTGAAGGACTTATGGAGAACTGACTATTGCCTCCTTCATATCCTCCTAACACTATCAAGAAGTAGAGACAGCCCAGGAAGCTATGTGCACAACATTGTTCCTGGACACATAATTACTTTTTGAACCCCATCTATTCCTAGTTCCCATTTCCTGTTATTAGATAGTGTCTTTGGGTGCCTTTGAATTTCAGTGCACTATTCATGGGTTTGGGGACTCCCAGAAATTTCACAAATAATTTATGTATCTGTAAATCTTTCTTTCCCTTTTTCTGTCCTTAGACCACCCTTCCTCCAGCTCCTCCTTCTGCAGCATTGGGTGTTTTCACTTGTTTCCTCTATCCCATGCTCCTATCTGCATTCTGTGCTTAAAGTATACTTGTGTTGTGAAAGATAAGTCAGACTGTGTGTGAGTGTGTGTGTATGTGTGTAAGAAAGACAGACAGAGACAGAGAGAGAGATAAAGAAACAGATACACAGAGAGAACGACCAACCTTCACCCTTTGCCCACACTGACTTTGTCCTTCTCCATGTGTTCAGACCCTTAGGAGAAAAGGAGATGAAGTATTAGATTTCTTTTGAGGTTTGCAACATGAAACAAAGAGGGATAGCCCAAGGAGAGGGTGCTGTTGTGATTGGTGTGGTACTGGCATCCTGGAGAGAGACAGAGGAACTAGATCCTCTGTTGTGTGTCTAGATGCCCTCGAGTCTATGTGCATAACACCAGATCACCTTTTTGTTTCTACTGTAGATAGAGTTACATATATATGGACTTGGCAGCAAGTACATAGTAAAGAAAGACCTAGGTGCAACAGGGACTGTGTCTTTGGAGAAAGGATGTACTGGAAATATCTTGACTGTCAGTGGCTGAGTATGGTAAAGGGAACTTGTTTATAGACAATGAGATCATAATGTTTTGGGGGAATTTATGAAGATCAGTTTTAATGCCACAAACCAGAACATGATTGACTGTGCCATAGCCCTAAGATGAGTGTTCTAGAAGACTAATGTTTCATCAGAAGCTAAGGTAACTCAACACAAAAATTCATGTGAGTTTTACACTATGGCAGACAGGTACATTTGGATGTATAGACAAGGTCCTGGAATGCACAGGTTGGGTTCTCTGGACAAGAAGACCGAAGAGTTTGGGTGCCATTTCTCATTTTTATTCTGACTCTGGTCCATGGACAAGGAACTAGAGCCCTTAACATGGAAAGTATCTGTGTATTTTCTGTCCTCTATACAACCTGGCCTCTCCTGCCAGGGATAAAGACATCCTGGCACTAGGGCCTGTGTGAATAGGTGGTTGTTGTTGTTCCAATGGGCTTCCTTCTTTTTGTCCTGTGACCTCGTTCTGTCAGGAACCTGGTGTGCATGCCTGGGGAGAAGAATCAGTTGGCCTTGAATTACAAGCTTGGTTGTGGAATGACTATATACTCTCTCCTTCCCCATGGGAGGACTGAACACTCTATGGGTTACCATGGCACTCACTGTCAAGATTCCAGGTATAGATTATGCACATATGGGACAGTTAGAGTATTTCTGAGAAGATCCGAGCCAGTTATATGTTGCCCAAGGTCAAGTTTCTGCCCAAGAATGTATTTGTAGAGCTTCTTTTGACTATTGCTTTTAGTTTTCCTGTGTGGTCCTAAGGACATGCCATGTTCCTGTGTTGGGGTGGGAATGAGGAACCTGTGTGGCCTCCAAGACAGTATGCACACAGTGAAGATCTAACGCCCACCTCTGGCCAGAAAAGGCCAAGATAGAGGTCACCCAACTTGGGATGTATTGGCAAGACGGATTTTTTTTTTTAATTTTATCATCAAAGAAGAAGGGAAGTTGAGAACTTGAAAGATGGTTACATGACATTGTTAGTTCAATACTTTCAGCAAGTGGCCTGTTTATGGTGCTACCACCAAAATATGGGGCATAAACTACAATCCAGATTTTGAGGCTGGAAGACACATGTTTCTGACCTGGATCTTGGCCTGGAGATCTTGGAGTCATGGTGACTATGAAAAGCTTATGCCCAGGCAAGGTAGTACAGGGCTTTAAATCCAGGAGATTGAGGCAAGGAGATCTCTGAGTCCAAGGTCAGCCTGGGACAAAACAAGTTCCAGATCCAGATGTGGTGGTACACACTTTTAATATGGCCCACACCTTCTCCTGGAGACATTCATAAGGACATTAGAAGAAGGAATATTTACCCTCTCCTCTTGCATTTACTTGCCTGCACATCTGTTGGAATCTACATCTACAGAAGACCAGCTAAAGCCTCTAGGCTCATGGGACTGATACTAGGGGATGATGATGATGATGATGATGATGATGACGACGACGACGACGACGACGACGACGACGACGACGACGACGATGATGATTATATTCAAGTACACTGTAGCTGTCTTCAGACAGACCAGAGAAAGCATCAGACATAATTACAGATGGTTGAGGAGCCACCATGTGTTTGTTGGGAATAGACCTCAGGACCTCCAGGAAAGCAGTCAATACTCTTAACCTCTGACCCAACTCTCAGCTCTCTTTCAGACTCTACTCACTAAGGCCCGCTTATTCATACCTGCCTACAGATACCCTAGAAGAGGGCATTAGATCCCATTACAGATGGTCGTGAGTCACAATGTTGTTACTGGGATTTGAACTGAGGAACTTTGGAAGAGCAGTCAGTGCTTTTAACAGCCTTGCCATCTCTCCAGCTCTAGATTCTTGAACTTCTGATTCACAGTTGACCATTGTTGGGTTAGTTGGGTTACAAAGTGTAAGTCATGACAGTAAATTCCCTCAATATAGACAGACATTCCATAGGTTCTGTGAATCTAGAGAATCCTGACTAATGCGGCAAGGTCCCTGGATTCATGGTTAGTTTGGGCCCTTGCTTCCATATATCCCTCTTTTCCTGGAATCCCACGGCCTGTGAGATACTGGCCTTTGTTCATGGGCTTGGGGATCTCCAGAAATATCAACATTTTACTTATTTCTTACTCATATCTTGGTATAGTAGGAAGAGAGTTGTATTCAGCCCAAGGTCCAGATCAGATTCTTCTTAGGAATTTATGTGTTTCTTCTCCTTTCTAGTTTTTCAGTTCCCAATTTAATTTTCCTGTATGGTCCTTAGGCCATGAAATAAGGTCATATCCTTGTGTTGGAGTAATGTGGAGGAATCTGTGAGGTCTATAACAGACAGTGTCCATAAAATAAGGCTCCAGAGACCCTGAAATTAACTGTTTAGAGACCCAGCCTTCAGCGAGAGTCCAGCTGGGCATCTCAGCAGAGCTGGGATCACAGAAGTGTGGCATCTGCTCTTGTGGATAGGCGGTTGTCTCTGTTTATAACATCATAGCTGTGGCCTTTGTCTGAAAGGTATGTGGGTAGGGTCCAGAACCCAATCCATAGGTTTATGGCCTTGGACCCGTGAAAAGTCAGAACAGGCAAAAACTAAAGAATTTAATCACAATCCCCAAAATCCTCCTTCCTCCAATGCGTTGTGGATATGGAGAGAGAAAATGTACTGGCAGGGCTGTCTTCAGGAGAAAGGGGAAGTGTTCTTTTGGTCTATGTATCACCGTCAGTCTCAAGCATGTGGTGGTGGACCTCTGAGAGTTTAGTCTCCAGCACTCCATGGGTCACAGTGTTGAGGATAACTGTGCCCATGCACCAACTAGAGTACTTCAGCCTGAACTAATGGTGCTGTATTTTGTCCCAGGACAAGTCTCTGACCAGAAGTGTCATTCTGTAGCTTCTCCTGGCTCTTACATCTAGGGAGAGGATCTCAATTAAGTTTTGCTGTTTTGCCCTTATGCCTGAATCTGAGCTCTGTCCTTGTTGTGGAGTGTTTTAATACACTGAGTCAGAGATCTATATAACTTCTGGATCTATAACATAAGTTTCTGGGATGTAAGGGTCCAAGTTCTATCAAAGATATATTGGAGTCTTGTGTTGAGTTGGCATTTTCAGTTTGTTTTTTCCCTCAGAGGTGGGCGGAGAGAATGAACCTGGAAGAAGGGTAACTCATACTTGTGATACTACACTGCCCTCTAGTGGAATTACTTTGCCTTTCCTGCCAACACCTCCACAAGCTTTTCTCAGCAGGTCTGGGGATGAGTGAGGAATACTTCGGGATTCTGGTCAAACACTGAATCAGTGCTCAGCCAGTGAACAAATGAAGGTGGCTAGTTCTGAGGTTAGCCAGGGTTTGGTTTCCTAGTCCTAAATTCTGCTACCCTGGAATAGGTGCTTTGTGATCTCCCGGTGGCCATGTTTGTTACAATGATGAGGAACACTGCCTTAAATTCATCAACTGGGGTGCAGATATGTGGGTAACTTGATTATCAAGGTTAGGAATCTGTGCAATTGTTTATGCTCAGTGGTTATGGCACCTACCTGCAGGTATCCTTCATTTCTAGGAATCAGCCAGTGCCCATGGGATTCTGGACTCCATTCATGAGCTTCAGGGTCTCCAGAAATGCCACCTAGAGGTAAAAAATATATCAGTCCTTTAGTTTCTTCTTCATACTGTCTACCACACTCTCCCTCTCATACTTCCTCCTTCTATCATTCCTTCTATCCCTCCCTCCTTCCTTCCTTTATTCCCTACCTCTTTTTCATCTCCCCTTCCATCCATGCTTAGACCCTGAGCCTGTTGTCTATGCTTTGTTTTCTCCTCCTGTGCCTTCTATACTTCCTGTCCTTTGGCTTCCTTTCTATTCCATTTTCTCTTCTGCTGTCCTCCAGGAGATTTGCAGACATAGCTCTGTCTTAAACCTGAAAGCCGAGGTTCAGGAACACAATCAGGTCCCTGGCACAACCCCCTGTTCTAGAGAATAGCTACCAGTGAGATGTAGGCAGGACATTTTCGAGCAGTGCCACAACACAGCTTCACCTTCAAAGCAGGTGGGCAGTTGGCATGAGGGAGACGGGCATCCCAACTGGTCTAGGACTTGAATCATTCCTGGGGCTAGACTCCATGATGCACACAGGACAGCAAGCACCAGGGAGAAGGTAGAAAAAATATAGTTGGATATCAGTGATTGACAATGAATGATCGGGATAATCGGTGGACTTGATTACTGATGGTGAGACCATAATGATGGCAAGATGGGACCAAAGAGATGGTTTGTAGCCTCAGCCAGGGGATGGCAGGCAGCCAGGCCCTGGGATGTAATCAGGATTCTTCTTTTGATATTTTTATGCCCCATGACCTGGATCTTCCTGAGCCTTAATGTTCAGCAGAGGAGAAGGGAGCCTCCATCCCTAAACTCAGCCATGATTTGGTAATAGGCCAGAAAAACCACTTGGATGCAAAGCCAGGGTCATGGAATCCAGAAGGTGAGATCTTGGACTAGAAGACCAAATTGTGTGGTTAGGTGCTATCTTGTCTACTCTGATCCTATTAGTGCCTTAAGGATCCAAAGACCTCATATTGGAAATTTCCTGTGTATTTTTTTTTCTTCTGTGAAACGTGGAACTTTCCTTCTCTCAGGTAAAAAGCTATTCCTGTTCCTAGGCACTATATGGGAAGATGACCAACCTTCCCTTGGGCCAACAACCCATTTTCTTTTCTCTCCTATAAGTTGCCCTGTCAGGAGACATACACACACAGAAGCACACAGGAAGCACAGTCACTCAATGATGATGATGATGATGATGATATATTATAATAGTTATTATAATAATAATGAACAATAGTATCCACCCAGAAAGACTCCAATTCACACTGTCCTTCCTGAAATCCAGGATTGAACTCAGCCACATTGTATAGTCTTGTGGCCATTTGTTGGCCTGTTTTTTCCTCAGAGTTGGGTGGAGGAGAGATCTTGGGATAAGGGTGCCTTGGTGTTCATGGAGCAATACTGCCATCAAGCGGAATGATTTTCCTGTTTCTGAGAACACCTCAGTGGAGAGTTTTAGCAGGTCTGAAGAAGAGGAAGGGTAGATACAGGGGACTCTGGTCCCAAGACTGAAAGGAAGGCATCTCTAGCCAGGCTCACAGTAGTGTAGTATTTCAGGGTCTAGGTTACCTGTTGGGGCACTCTCTTGCAATTCCCCGAGGCATGCCGTGTCCCAGGCTGAAATTACAGATACACAGGAAATGCAAGCTTAGATTTCCTGTGTCAGCCATGTTTGCCAGGTCACAGGGGAGTTCTTTGACCAGGAGTCAGCTGCCTTGAAGGACTTATGGAAAACCCACCATTGCCTCCTTCATATCCTCCTACCACCAACAAGAAGCAGACACAACCCAGGAAGCTATGTGCACAACTGGATCCCTGGACTCATAACTTTTTAAACCCTCACACAAACCCATTTCTTTTAATCAGACAGTGCTTTTGGAATTTGTAGCTCTCTTCATGGATTTGGGGATCCCCAGAAATTCCACAAATATTTTACATATCTCTCGATTCTTCTTTCCCTTTGTTCTCCCTTAGCCCATCCTTCCTCCATCCCTCCTTCTGAGGTATTGGACTTGTTTACTTATTCCCTTCATCCCAGGCTCCTTTACATATTCTTTGCCTCCAGTTATTCTTGTGCTGTTTAAGACAAGTCACTGTGTGTGTGTGTGTGTGTGTGTGTGTGTGTGTGTAACAGCGTTCCTTCTCCTGATGTCCTTCTCCATGTGTTTAGGTCCTTAGTAGAAAACAAGATGAAGTATTACATTTCTTTTGAGTTTGCAAAATGAGAGAAAAAGTGACAGGCAAGGAATGAGTGTTGGTATGATGCTGTCATACTGGCATCCTGGCAAGAGACAGAGAACTGGGACTCTGTTGTGTGTCTAGATGCCCTGGATCCATGGAGATACCACCAGAGAACTGACTTTTTGTTTTGTTTTTTTTTTTTGTTTCCATTTTTGTTTTTGTACTGTAACATCTCAAAGATCCATACTTGGCAGCATGAACATGATTGAGAAAGCCCTAGGAACAAGAGGGACTCCATCTTTGGAGAAAGAAAGTATTAGCAAATATCTTAACTGTCAGTGACTGAGTCAGATAGAAAGAACTTGTTTATAGACAAGGAGATCATAATGTTTTGAGGGAACATACAAAGAGCTGTTTTAAAGCTACAACCACAAACATGATTGTCTGGTAGTCTCTGGGATGGGCTAGCAGTTCTTTGCCATAGTCATCAGATGAGCATTCTAGGATCCTAATGTTTCATCAGAGACTGAGGTGACTCTAACACCAAAACTCATGTGACCTTACAATATGTCTAACAGGTACAATTGGATGTACAGACAAGTTCCTGGAATGCACAGGTTGGGTTCCCTGGGGACAAAGGTAGGAATCATTGCTTTATAGAACTGGTGTACAAAAATGGAACACTGGTGTCCATGGTTCTCCGTACAATCTCTCTGGGTTTCCAGTTGAGAATTTGATAATGCCATGGGGCCAGCGGACCTGGTTTCAGGGGAGGAGAGTGTGGCAAGTCTTGGAAGGTCACACAGTCTCAGGTCCAGGAGATTCTGTCATGCAGATGTTTGTGCTGAGTGCTTGCTGAATATGCTGAGCAGTGAATCTGTCCACCACTCAGGATCCCTTCAACTTTTACAAATAATTCAGACATAAAAGGACATATTTAGGAATTTGTTAGTTAAGAAGCTGTTAAAGGCATAATTGGCCCAGCAGTGCTAATGTTTCATCTGTCCTGCATTCAGCGAGAACAATCCCCAGAGAAGCTCAGTGACCTGAGCAAGCACCTCTTAAAGGACTTTGAAGAGGCTCAACCAGAAAACCGATTGCTGTCCAAGCCTCCTGAAAGCCAAACTGGTAGTTTTGTGCAACCTGCCATGATGTTGTCCACCTGGATACCTTAAGCTTAAACTCTGTGCCTTTATGAGCAGCCTGGAAGGGTTCCAGCTTCCCCCAGTGTTCCCTGATTGGGAAGACCACTGCAAATGAATTCACCTCTTCCAGCTTCCTCTGCCAGGTAAAATACTCCAGCCAGGTAAAATTCTTCCTCCTTACTGGTTTTGGCAGTTTGATGGAAGGCTTTAACTGCAGGGCTTCTTCCTGCCCCTCTGACTGCAGTGAGTTGCTGCAGCACTTTCCCAGAAGGCAATTCTTTGCCACAAAAGAGATGTCCAAACGCATAACTACTGTGCCAAGTAAGGTTCTGATTTGGTGCTCTTGGAGATCTTCCCTTCAGAAAGGCACTTTGTGGGTCTGTGAGTCTCTTCATTTGCACTCATGGAGGTTTGTGACCCAGACAGCCTGGCTAGAGCTTCCTAGAGACTGGATTTCCACTTGGGGCCACTAGAAGATTTGTTGGTGGCCACAGGGAAAAAGCCTCTTGGTTTGAGGAGCAGGAAAGTTTTGGGATCAGGTGATTTGGGGAGTGTGTCAGCTAGCTCCAGCACTCTCTGGTCATGGAGATTCATCATAGGCTGTTGTTTGTAGGGACTTCCTGCTAAACCTACTGAGAGGTAATTGTGTCTACTGCTCAGACTCCTAGAATTCTTGCGAATAATTCAGACCTAAAATGACTTATTTTTACTTGAATAAGACACTAGCCTATTGAAATTAACATCACTATAGCGGCAACTGTGGAAAGTGCCAGCCTGGATCTATCTGTACTTTCTGCTACATCTGTGTGTCTTCAGTTGTCATTAGCCCAAAAGAAGCTCAGTGACCAAGCTCATTGAGATTGTTATCACAAAAAACCTGATTACGGTCCAGATATTTCTGCTCCTATGTGTATTTCTGCATTCTTAAATAACTGATTTTCAAATTGGTTTCTAGTTTAGGAAAAACAAAAACAAAACAACCAGAAAATGATACCAGCTCTTCAAAAAATGAATTGTAATTTGACAGAGATGAGGGAGCATTTTCATATTTATGTGTGTATATGTATATGTTTATCTATATATGTAGATAGATTGATCAATAGATACATAGAGATAGATAAATGGATAGATATATGGATCCTAGAGTGAGGAACAAAATTCAATTACAAAACCTTTTTAGAATAAAAATGTCCAATGTATTTTCCCTGGACTTGTCTATATTTAATGGTTCTTAAATGTCAGCAATGGCATTGGTGACATGGAAATGAATTTATATTTGGAATATTGATTTTTCCCTAAAGATAATAAGACAATATCCATTTTCCTGCAACTTTCATATTGTTTTTAACCCGCAGAAAGGTGAAATTATGAAACTGGCTCCCACATGGGGGGGAGGCTGGAGAGCATGGTGATTAGTGAGGAGGAACAATCTGAAAAGAGAAGTGGACCTAAGCCCTTCCAGGTGCGGTCTACTGAATAGGATCAGTGTGCAAGCGAGGGGATGTACCTGTGAGGGGCAGGGTTAGGAGAGAACAGGAGAGGCTTCCTGCCTGATGTGAGTGGGTGAGGAAAATCTCAGAGATCCACAGGTGTTCTGAAATAGGCCAAATTATATCACAGATATATTGGTGTTGGCCTTTTTCAGTTTGTTTTTTCATTCAGAGTTGGGTGGAGGGAGTGATCCTGGAAGAAGGGTGTCTCAGCATTCATGATACTACACTGCCATCCAGTGGAATTGCTTTCCAGATCCTGCCAACACCTCCACATGCTTTTCTCAGCAGATCGGGGAATGGGTGGGGGATACTTGGGGCTTCTGGTTCAGACACTGAATCAGTGAACAGCCAGTGAACAAGTGAAGGTTGCTTCAGTCAACTGGTCAGTTCTGAGGTTAGCCGGGGTTTGCTTTCCTAGTATAAATACACCTATTTGGGAATATGGACTTTGTGATCTCGCAACGGCCATATTTGTTACAGTAACAAGGAACATTGCCCTGGATTCATCCACTGGGGTGCAGACATATCGGTAACTTGCTCATCAACATTAAGAATCTGCCCAATTGCCTCTGGCCTGTGTTTATGGCACCTACCTGCAGGTTTCCCTCATTTCTTGGAATCAGCCAGTGCCCATGGAACTCTGGACTCTGTTCATGAGCTTCAGGGTCTCCAGAAACGCCACCTAGAGGTCAAAAATATATCAGTCCTTTAGTTTTTTTTCTACATACTACTACCACACTCTCCCTCCCTCATTCCTTCCCTCCCGCCCTCATTCCTTCCATCCCTCCTTCTTTCCTTTATTCCCTACGTCTTTTACATTCCCTTCCTTCCTTCCATGCTTAGACCCTGAGCCTATTGTCTATGCTTTGTTTTCTTCCCCTGTGTCTTCTGTATTTCCTGTCCTTTGGCTTCCTTTATTCTTCTGCTGTCCTCCAGGAGTTTTCCAGGCTGAGCTCTCTATTGAACATGGAAGCTGACGTTCAGCAACACAGTCAGGTCGCCTGCACAACCCCCTGGCAGGGAGAATAACTGTACCAGTGAGATGTAGTTGGGACATTTTCTAGTCATGCCACAACACAGCTTCACCTTCAAAGCAGATGGGCAGTTGGCATGAGGGAGACAGGCACCCCAACTTGTCTAGGACTTATTCTTAGAGCTAGACTCCATGATGCAAAGAGGACAATGGGCATAAGGGTCGTTTCAGAAAGGGAATACTCGGAAGGCAATAATTGACAATGAATGTGAGGTAATAGGTGGTATTGATTACTGCCTTCCTCCTTCTTTGTCCTGTGAACTTTTCTTGTCAGGAGCCTGGTGTGTATGGAGTTGCATCAGGGAGGTGTTTCAGAGGTGTCAGGTTGCCCTGAGCTAGGAGCTTGGTTGTGAGATGCCTATAAATTTTCTGCCTACCCATGGCAGGACTAGATACTCTAGGTGTCCATGGCACTTCCTGTCAAGATTCCACTTGAGTGTCTTGCTCATATGGGCCAGAGTATTTCTAGCAGGGCAATTGTGGGTTGTACTCAACAGAGGATCCACACTCTTCCCAAGCTTTTCTTTCTATGGTTTCTTCTGATATTTGCTTCTCTTGATGTTCCAAATTTAATTTCCCTATATGGTCCCTAAACCTTGGAAGAATATCATATTCTTGTGATGGAGTGGGATTGAGGAACCTGTGGGTTCTGTGACCTCCAAGATATCCATAAAGGAAGATTTTAAGGGTTTTCTGGCCAGAAAAGAGCCAAAATTGAATTGAATTTTGGATTTCTGGTGGGAAATTGTACTTTTTTCCCTCTAAGAAGGGTGGGGGGAGAAATCCTGGCTTGGAACAATACGACTATGGAGTGGAATTGCTTTCCTTTTCTTTCTGACACCTCAGTGTGCTGATTCCCAGCAGCACTGCTGGGAGGGAGGGAGACATGCAAGTGCACTGAAATGAAGGGGACTCCACTGAGTCCAGCCCAGATGATGGACGAGCTTCTAACAAGAGCTACACAAGTATAGACTGGATTTCCTGTGGCAGCCATGTTTGTCAGGGTGTGCATGAGCTCTCTGCTGATGCTTCAACAGCAGCCTAGAAACAAATGTGTAGGCAACATATTTCTAAATCTTTCATGTCCTCCTATTGTTAAGAGCTCAATTTCCAGTAGACTCATGATGGTCCCTAGCCGCGTGATCATCTTATTGAACCCTCACTTGATTCCATTCTTTCCTGGAACCAGACATTGTCTTAGGGCTTCTGCCGTTTGTTCATGGGATTGGGAGTCCTCAAAAATTTCACCAAGAACACATATATATGCCAGCCAGTCTCTTTCCTTCCTTGTTTTCTTCATCTTCCCTGTGTTTATCTTTGCTCCCTTCCTTTCTTCCATGTGTATATCCTTAGTCTGCCGTCTATGCTTCCTTATCTCTCCTTTATCTCGGTCATTTCTGTTTGAATTTTTAGATTTTCCTTCCCATTGTACTTTTGCTGCAGGTAGCATTCAGTGTCCTGTATACATAAGCAAAGGATTACACATGAAAACCAGTCCTCAGCACAAACCAAGGATATGTGAAATAACTGCACTGATGGGATGTGTGGGTGTGGAACAATCTTAGTTTCATCAGCCAAGTCAACCTATCTTAGTTTTGTAGTGTCAGATAGAACCAAAAGATGGTGTCTGTGCTGGAGAGTTTCATGTGAACTTGACACAAGCTAAAGTTATTTGAGAGGAGGGAAACTCATTTAAGAAAATGTTTCCACTTGATTCTACAGAGTGGGGGGATATCTCCACCCTGGCAGAGGATAAGGGAAGTGAATGTTTATTTTCTTTCCATAAAGATAATAAGACAACATCCATTTTCCTGCAACTTTCATATTGTTTTCAGCCCGCAGAAATGTGAAATCGTGAAACTGGCTCCCACATGGGGGGAAGGGCTGGAGAGCATGACAGTAACTGAGAAGGAACAATCTGAAAAAGAGAAATGGACCTAAGCCCTTCCAGGTGTGGTCTACTGAATAGGATCAGTGTGCAAGGGAGGGGATGTACCTGTGAGGGGCAGGGTTACGAGAGAACAGGAGAGGCTTTCTGCCTGATGTGAGTGGGTGAGGAAATCTAAGAGATCCACAGATGTTCTGAAATAGACCAAATTATATCAAAGATATATTGGTGTTAAGTTTGCCTTTTTCAGTTTGTTTTTCTTTCAGAGTTGGTGGGAGGGAGTGATCCTGGAAGAAGGGTATCTCAGCATTCATGATACTACTCTGAGCCTGTTGTCTATGCTTTGTTTTCTCCTCCTGTGTCTTCTGTATTTCCTGTGCTTTGGCTTCCTTTGGATTCCCTTTACTCTACTGCTGTCCTTCAGGAGTTTTGCAGACATAGCTTTGTCTTGAACCTGGAAGCCGAGGTTCAGCAACACAATCAGGTCCCCAGCACAGCCCCCTGTTCTGGAGAATAACTGTACAGGTGAGATGTTGGCAGAACATTTTCTAGCCATGCCACAGCACAGCTTCACCTTCAAAGCAGGTGGGCAGTTGGCATGAGGGAGACAGGCACCCCAACTTGTCTGAGGACTTACAATGGAATCATTCCTGGATGATGTACACAGGACAAGGGGCACAAGGGAAGAGGCGGAAAAGATATATATATAGTTGGAAATCAATGATTGACAATGGATGAGCAGAGTAATAGGTGAAATTGCTTACTGGTGGTAAGACCTTAATGGTGGCAAGATGGGTCCAAAGAGATGGTTTGTAGCCTCAGCCAGAGCTTGGCAGGCAGGTAGCCCCTGGGAGGGAAACAGGATTTTTCTTTGGATATTTTCATGCCCATGACCTGGATCCTGGAGAACCTTAACTTTTAGCAGAGGAAAAGGGAGCCTCCATTCCCAAGCTCACCCATGATGGGTTAACAGGCCAGTGCATCCATGTGGATGCAAAGCCAGGGTCATGGCTTGCATAAGTTGAGATCTTTAGACAAAAAGACTAACATGTATGGTTGGCAGCTACCATCCCCTCTATTCTGTTCCTAACAGTGCCTTAAGGATCCAAAGACTTCATACTGGAAATTTTCTGTGTATTTTTTCTACTTCTGCGCAACTTGGAACCTTCCTCTGTCAGGTAAAAATGTATTCCTGTTCCAAGGGAATGTGTGGGAAGAGGACTAAGCTTCCCTTGGGCCAACTGCTCATTTTTCTTTCTGTCCTATGACTCTCCCTGTCAGGAGACTCCTGAGTGAGTGTGGGGAGGAGAGAGAGGTGAGCTAACCTTGAACCTGAGGCTTACTGCATCACACTTATGGGGTATCTGCACAACCATGGAAGACCTGGATACATATGATCATCCTTGACCCCAGAGTCATGATCCTAGCTGAGGCTTCTATGCTCATGTGCTAGTTAGTGTGTTCTTCCTGGACTGTGGGAGATGGGAGTGTGTTCATCCTGAGTCCAGTTTCTCCCTAAAGTTTTGTTTCTGTGGCTTCTAGCAACTCTTGTGTCCAGTGGTGGATTTTGCAATTTGTTTTTTCAAGGTAATATTTATACCTTCAGTGGAAAACCCAGCTGCTGTGGTCAAATTACAAAATATAGTTGGAATGAGGACCTAGGTTTCACACACACACACACACACACACACACACACACACACACACACACTCAGGTGCACACATGCACTTAATAAAAATAGTAATAAAAACTATAGTATCCATTCAGAAAGAATCCAAGTCACACTGTCCTGCAGAAAAATCCAGGATTGAGCTCAGCCACATTGTATAGTCTTGTGGCAAATTGTTGGCTTGTTTTTTCCACAGAGTTGAGTGGAGGAAAGATCTTGGGGAAAAGGTGCCTTGGATTTCATGGAGCAATACTGCTATCAAGCAGAATTGTTTTCCTGTTTCTGAGAAAAACCTTAGTGGGCTGTTTCAGTGGATCTGAAGAAGAGGAAGTGTAGATACATGGGACTCTGTTCTCCACACTGAAAGCTTGGCATCTCTAGCCTGCCTCTCAGTACTGTGGAACGTTAGGGTCTAGGTTACTTGTTTGGGGATTCTCTTGACATTCCCTGAGGCATGCCATTTCCTAGGGTTAAAAAGTACAGCTACACAGGAAATAGCAGCTTAGATTTCCTGTGTCAGTCATGTGTTTCAGAGGAGCTCTTGAACTAGGAGACATCTGCCTTGAAGGACTTATGGAAAATCCAACATTGTCTCCTTCATATCCTCCTACCAACATCAAGAAGCCGAGACAGCTCTGGAAGCTATCAGCACAATGGGGTCCCTGGTGCCCTGATTAATTTTTGAACCCTCATCTATACATAGCCTTTGAATTTCAGAAGTTTCTTCATAAGTTTGGGGATCCTCAGAAATTCCACAAATATTTTACCTATCAATGCTTCTTTCCCCTTTTCAGTCCTTAGCCCATCCTTCCTCCATCTTCTTATGCGGCATTGAGATTTCTCACCTGTTCCCTCCATCCCAAGTTTCTATCTCCATTCTGTGCTCACAGTATACTTGTGTTGTTAAAGACAACTCAATGTGTGTGTGTGTGTGTGTGTGAGTGTGTGTGTGTGTGTGTGTGTGTGTGTGTGTGTGTGTGTGTGTTCGGAAGAGAGAGAGAAAGATAAAGAGAGAGACAGAGACACAGAGAGAATGACTTACCTTCTCCCTTTCCCCACACTGACTTTGTCTTTTTCCATGTGTTCAGATCCTTAGGAGAAAAGAAAATTAAGTGTTAGCTTTCTTTTGAGGTTTGCAACACGAAACAAAGATGGACAGCCCAAGCACAGGGTGCTGTTGTGATAGGTGTGGTACTGGCATCCTGGCAAGAGACAGAAGAACTGGGCCCTCTGTTGTGTGTCTAGATGCCTTCGAGTCTATGTACATAACACCAGATCACCTTTTTGTTTCACTGTAGATAGAATTACATAAATCTGGACTTGGCAGCAAGAACATGGTAAAGAAAGACCTAGGTGCAACAGGAACTGTGTCTTTGGAGAAAAAAAGTACTGGCACATATCTTGACTGTCAGTGGCTGAGTAAGGTAATGGGGACTTGTTTATAGACAATGAGATCATAATGTGTTTTGGGAATTTACAAAGAGATGTTTTAAAGCCACAAGCATGAACGTGATTGGCTGGTAGCCTCTGGGATGGGATAAGGGTTCTTTGCCAAAGTCTACAGACGAGGATTCTAGGAGCCTAATGTTTCATCAGAGGCTGACGTAACACAACACAAAAACACATGTGAGCTTTACACTATGGCTGACAGTTACGATTGGATGTACAGACAAGGTCCTAGAATGCACCTGTTGGGTTCCCTAGACAAGAAAAGGTTAAGAGTTTGGGTGACAGTTGTCATTTCTTATTCTGACTCTGGTCCATGGACAAGGAACTAGAGCCCTCAACATGGAAAGTATCTGTGTGCTTACTGTCCTCTATACAACCTGGCCTCTCCTTCTGCCAGGGATGAAGACATCACTGTCCCTAAGGCCTGTGTGAATAGGTAATTGTTGCTGTTGTTGTAAGTGCCTTCCTTCTTCTTTGTCCTGTTACCTATTCCTGTCAGGAACCTGGTGTGCATGCATGCCTGGGGAGAAGAATCAGTTGGCCTTGAATTACAAGCTTGGTTGTGGAATGGCTATACACTCTCTCCTTCCCCATGGGAGGACTGAACACTCTATGGGCTACCATAGCATCCACCATCAAGATTCCAGTTATAGGTCATGCATATATGGGACAGTTAGAGTATTTCTGGAAAGATCTGAGCCAGTTATATGTTGCCCAAGGTCAAGTTTCTGACAAGAGTGTATTTGTAGAGATTCTTTTGACCATTGCTTTTAGATATCCTGTGTGCTACTGAAGGCATTCCATGTTCCTGTGTTGGAGTGGGAATGAGGAGCCTGTGTGGCCTGTGACTCACATACAGTATGTACACAGGGAAGCTCCAAGGCCCATCTCTAGCCAGAAGAGGCCAAGATAGAGGTTAGCCATCTTGGGATGTATTGGAAAGATGAGATTTTCATTTTTATTATCAAAGAAGAGGAGAAGGAGAGAACCTGAAAGATGGGAACTGTGGGATTTTGAGTTGAAAAGTATCAGCAAGTGGCCTGTTTTTACTGTTCCCATCAACAATTCAATGTGTTTCCTCTCAAAAGGTCTGGGGGTAATGGACTGAAGAAAACACTGGGAACTGTTGTCATGAGTCTGAAGAGAAAGGAATAGCATTAATCCAAGCTTCCCAGGAGTCAGCAGCCTCAGAGCAGGTAAGTGGGCATCTTACTTTCAATGCCTTCACAATCTACTCTCAAGAAAGAGACACAGTCCAAGTGCCTCTGGGCAAAGCATGTGTAATGGCTATTCCTGGTCATCAGCATGGTTATATTGGGCATGAACTGCAATCCAGTATAGGATGGCTCACCTGTGATCCAGATCTTGAGTCTAGAAGACACCTGTTTCTGAGCTGGATCTTGGCATGGAGATCTTGAGTCATAGAGACTATGAAAAGCTTAGGCCCAGGCAAGGGAGTATATGCCTTTAATCCCAGAAGATTAAGGCAAGGGGATCTCTGAGTTCAAGGTCAGCCTGGGACAAAACAAGTGTGGTGATACACACCTTTAATATGGCCCACACCTTCTGCTGCGGAACTACATAAGGACTTTAGAAGCTTGAAGATTCGAGCTTCTCCACTTGCATTTACTTTCTGCACATCTGTTGGAATCAACCTCTACAGAAGACCAGATGAAAAAACTAGTCTCATGGGAGTGAGCAACTACTAGATTTATTCCTATTAATAATGTTATGAATAATAATATTATTATATACACTGTAACTGTCTTCAGACATAAAAGAAGATGGCATCTGATCTTACTATAGAGGGTTGTGAGCCACCATTTGGTTGCTGGGATTTGAAGTCAGTACCTCCAGAAGAGCATTCAGTGTTCTTAACCTCTGAGCCATCTCAACAGCCCTAGGTTCTTAAACTTCCAATTCATAGCTGACCATTGGTCAGTTAGTTGGACTAAAGACTATTTTGCATGATAGTAAATTCCCTAGATACACACAGATATTCCATACATTTTGTGAGTCTAGAGAATCCTGACTACTACAGCAATGTCTCTGGATTCATGTTTAGTTTTGGACCCTTGCTTCCGAATATTCCTTTTTTCCTGGAATCAGACACAGCCTGTGAGATACTGGTCTTTGTACATGGGCTTGGGGATCTCCAGAAACGTCAACATTATCCTTATTTCTTAGTCATCTTTTTGTAGAGTAGGAGGGGGTTGTGCTCAGTCCAAGGTCCAGTTGCTTCAGAAGAATTCTTCACAAGTATCACTTTTTCTTACTCTTGTTTCTAGATTTTCAGTTCCCAATTTAGCTTTCCTGAATGGTCCTTAGGCCATGACTTGGTCATGTCTTTGTGTTAGAGTGATATGGGGGTATCTGTTGGGTCTATAACAGACCGTGTCCATAAAATAAGGCTCCATCGTCCATCTTTGGCTAGAATTGTCTAAAATTGTTATAAGACACTTTGGAATCTACTAACACATTTTCCTCCTTTCTATCTTTATCTATCTATCTATCTATATCAATATTTATATCTATCTATCTATCTATCTATCTATCTATCTATATATATATATATATATATATATTTCTAAATCTTTATCAGAAAAAAGTAAAGGGAGAGGCCCTCATAGGGACCCTTGGTATTCTTGGAGTAATACTGCCATCAAGTGGAATTGCTTTCCTGTTCCGGCTGACAACCATGGGTACAGTTCCTAACAGTATTGAGAGCATAGGAGTAGGTAATTATTGGGAACTCTGGTCCAAAATGAGAAGAAAAGGGAAGTCCACTGAATCCAGTTCAGGTGACTGGCGATAGACCACCATTGCCATCCCCTAAGACTCACCATGTCTCAGGGCATTTACCACAGATACATTGGAAATACAGTCTTGGATATCCTGCAGCAGCCATGCTGTCAGTATGAGGAGAAGCTTTCTGACCTGGAAGCAGCATGGGTGGAGCAGATGTGTTAGCCACCTACTTTTGACCATATCACCTAGCTTCAAGGAGTAGAGCGAGCTAACATACAATTATACATATGACATCCAACTCTCTAGTCATGGAAACTGAACACAGTTATAACAGGGTCCCTGTGTTGAACTTTGTTTTGCTTTGTAAACTCTTCCCTTTATGTCCTGGAGTCAGATCCTGCTTTTGGGCTTCTGGTCTCTATTCACACACAGGTATGGACAGTGGTCTTCAGAAATTCCACCAAGAGGACTTCCACCAAGTGTCTGTTAGTCCTTCATTCTTTCCTTTCTTCCACCTCATTCTTTCCTTTCTTCCACCCTCTGTCCATGTCTGCCTTCTTCCCCTCTTTCATTCTCTCCTTCCCACCTACTCTGCCTCCCAGTCTGGCATCCTAAGCCTGTTTTACTCTACTTTGTTTTTCTATGTTTCTCCTTGTTTTCCAGCTTCTCTGTAGTTTGACATGCTTTCTCTTCCCTTGTTCCTTGGTTGTCTGCAGGATTTCTGTGCATAGAATTTAGTACCTAATACCTATCAGCTAGGAGTTCGCCAAGAACGCCTGGTCCCTAGTACAATCCAAGGGCTTGGGACAGCACTGCAATGGTGGGACACAGGTAGGACCTTCTTATTGTGTGAGTCAACTGGGCATGTAAGCTAAAGGAGCAGTGGACAGTATCCTTCCTTAGGACAATTCTGAGTCAAGTACAGAAAGACAGATAAGACCAGTGTCTTGGGGGCTGGTTTCATAACCAATGCCTCATTGACAAAATCTACTAGCTGTAAAATGGACTTACTAGCAGGTCTCACATCTTTGAGGTTTCTCTTTCTTATGTCATTTTGCTAACCCTGCCAAAGAATAGCCAGGATCAAGGTCAGGAAAGGTTCCCCCACACGTGATGTTTGCCCAATGGGAATGTCTGGTCTGTCAGCAACCAGAGGAATGATGGATAAACACAGGCCCATCTTTAGAAGGTAGTGAATGATGACCAAGCTTGTTCTCAACTTGATGGTGAGCTGGCATATGTGTTTGTGTGTCAGTGGGTATATACTGAAGGTGTCTGCTGCAGAGGAAGGAAGGCCTTAGAAGGTCCAGGCACTGTGCTTGGCCAAGCATCTCACTTCTAGAAGGCATGGGAACCAAACCTACGTTCAACAGAACTATTTAACTTCATTTGATCTGAAGTAAATCAAATCATGGATCCTGAAGTTAAACCCCTTAGAGACCCAGCCTTCAGCTACAGCCCTATTGGGCATCTCAGCAGAGCTGGGATCACAGAATTGTGGTATAGGCTCTTGGATGGGTGGTTGTCTCTGCTTATGACATGGTAGTTGGGACTAATGGCTGGAAGGTATGTGCTTAGGATATAGAAACCAGTCCATCCATCAATGGGAGGAGAGGCCCTTGATTCTGTAAAGGATGTATGCCCCATTGTGGGGGAATGCCAGAGTGGGGAGGCATCAAAGGGTGGGTGCATGGGGGGCTCACTCTCATAAAAGCATGTGGAGGGGGATGATATAGGGGTTTTCTGGATGGGAAACCAGGAAAAGGAATAACATATGAAATGTAAGATTAATTTTTTTATATAATAAAAAAATCCATTCCATAGGTGTTTGGCCTCGGGACAGTGAGAAGTCAGAATAGGTAAAAACTAAAGAGTTTAATAACCATCCCCAAATGTTAGTATTCTGTCTAAGCTCTATCCCACAATTACCTGGTGACAGCCAGGTATGCCCCGCCCCATAGACCTGGCCCACTATAAAAGTGGCTACTTGCCCCTCCTCTCTCATTGCTCTTGTCTCTTAGCACTCTCCCCTCTCTGACCCTCTTGGGCTCCCCTCCCCTCCCCATCTCTGCAGGTGGTCATGGCCAGTCTCCATTTCTCCTCTCCTCTCCTCTCCTCTCCTCTCCTCTCCTCTCCTCTCCTCTCCTCTCCTCTCCTCTCCTCTCCTCTCCTCTCCTCTTCCCTCCCTCCCTCCCTCCCTCTCTCTCTCTCTCTCTCTCTCTCTCTCTCTCTCTCTCTCTCTCTCCTATCTCTGCCTTTCTCTGCCTCCACTACCCCATTAACTCCCATCCTCTGCCCTGAATAAACTCTATTCTATACTGTGTCTGTGTGTGTTTGGTCCCTCAGGGAGAAAGGGCACCTGGCCAATGGGCCGGCCTAAGCACTCCCTTCTCACACTGCCTTATTCCATTCTCTAACCCCCTTTCTCTCTTTCTATGAACCCATCATTTGGTGCCATGACTTGGATAGAGAAACCCTGCAGGTTTGCTTGCTGGGTTTGCCATTTCAGCCACCTTGCTCACTAGCCCTGGAAGGGTACGTCCCCCAACCCTCCCACTTGTCAGAGGGACAGTCTCCATAGTTCTAGGGTAACTTAGAGCTTCCCCTGCATTGTCCTTGAGGACAGGAGTCTGTAATTTTTCCCCTTTCCCCCATCTGAGACCTGCTAATTAGCTGCCTTTGCCTGAAGTGTCCTTCCACCCTAGCCTAGTTCTCCTACCCTCAGGGACAAACAGTCTGTGTCTGTGCTCTCACAGCTTGTACACAGCAGCTTGCCCTCCAGCCACTGCACCTTTGCTAGGATACAATACAAGTTACTTGGGAACTTTCTTTTCGCACTCACCTCCAGCTATGACCAGCTGCTGGCAGGATGCTCCGCCCTGAACCTGCACTCCATCCCTGTCACTGCTCAGTCCCTTGCCTTGGGCCACTGGGTCTCTCTCCTGTCATGCTAGCTACTGCCCACCACAGCCAGCTGCAGCCCAAGCCAAGCTCAGCCCTGCTACTGGGCTCTGCCTGGCCTCACAAGGGTGAAGGAGGAAGAGGGAGGGAGCCGCAGACAGCAGAAGGGAAAAAAGATCCAGCCCAGTCAGGCCACACTGGCCTGGAGCTAGAAGTAGAACAAAGAGGGCACCTGGGCAGGTCAGCTCTGTGGGTCTCACACCACACCACTTCTGTTGCTACTGCCTCTGCTACTGCATGTGGATAGCGTGGACTTGGATGCCTGTTCTCAAGGATACACAGACATCCCACATGATTGTGGCCATGCCACTGCTTGCTTTTGTCAGACTTCCAGCTTTCTGCGCCTGGAAGAACAGTTGCACCAGCTCCCACAATGTGTGCGCTGCCTGTCAGGTTCTCATTTCTCCTACCAGACTACAAATTCCTACAAATACACACTGACCTTAGTAATGGGTAACCCTTAGCCTTCAAAGGAAGCCTGGCCAGTCTCTTTTGAACTAAGAGTTGGCTTCCAATGCCTATTCCATATGACTGCCTTCCAGCTAACATTCCTCATAGGACATTTAAACCCTTGTGTGTCCCCTCACTCGGAAGCAACCCAAAGCCCCTCTTAGCTTTTACAGCTGCCGAAAATCCTAGTCCAGGTTGGGCACTTCTTCTGATGTTCTGGGAACATCTCAGCCCCCAGAGCCCTCTCTACTGACTGGGTCTTTACAGTGGCTGTACCCTGTTGCTAATATTTTATTCAGGTCACTGAAATTATATTTATCAGCTTCCCCACCACCTAATGGGCAATAAGTTGTCTTCGACCATATATGTTTAAAAAAAATTAACAGTCTGATAAGTGTTAAAGGACCTAAGCCTAACCTATCCCTCTTCCCACACCCTTAGCTTGTTCGTTCCTATAGCCTACATGCTCAGTGGTGCTAACAGGCCTAAATATGCCTAGCCAAACTCATTTTCTGTCACCACGATTTAATCCATTGCTGCCAGCCTTCTTAGTCTGATCCTAGCCTCTTTACTAATAAAGCAATATACTTTCCTCTACCTATACAACCTGTCAAAGCTACTTAAGATTCTCATTCCTATCCTCTCTTGACTATTGCTCTCCTATCTTGCACTCAATCTTGTCAAAAGTTTGTTATTAAGTTTAAGACAGACAGAATTCCCAAAGGCCTGACAGCTTCTCCCAGGAGGTCTCTGAAGAAAGATGTGGACAACGCTAAAGGTTGCTGCCTAAAAAAGAGTGCAGTGGACAAGACCTGATACCTTGAGTCAAATGACTTAGCTAAACAAAGGTAAGCCATTTCTAATGACATGGGTATCCATTCCACAGAGAAAAAACCCTGCATCTTCTGTGCTTAAATCCAGATTGATAGCAAAAGTCGCTGGGGAGACCAGAGACCACAGAGAACTGCTGGCTCCTAGAATCTGTCATTCTTTAATAATGTCACTGCTAAATTATTGTTTATTCCTCAGACTTCTGAAGGCATTGACAGCTAGACGGTTATCTCCTTACATAAACTATGTTTCCATTAAATACTTCATATTTCCTCTTCTTGCTCTGTCACTGTCCTAACATCTGAAGTCCTATAGATTTGCCTAACTCTAATAATATATATTCCACTATGAGATCCAACTTTTAATCTTGTTCCTTCTGCTCCACAAACGGCTCATCTTAAAGACTGTTCATATGGTTAACTCATGTTGTTATCTCTTAAATAAACTTGTTAGCTACAGGAAACCTACCCAGATCTAGTGCTCAAGGACCAAATAGTCTCCATCCAGATAAGTACATCTGCCCAAGTTCCTACTTTACTACCTATTCCAAAGAGTGGGATTTCTCTGGGTTTCAATTGTACACCTTAAAAAGTATTTTCCATTCTCCCAAATGCACTTAATCTTATTCCCTACCTGTACTAATATGTTTCTACATCCTGTCAAGTCCAGGCCCTTGCCACATCCAGAACAGCTCCAGAGAAGCAACATTCAGATTGTCCAATGTCTTCTCAGCTTCTCTAGACAGAGACAGCTTCTACTGGACCTGTTCTACTGATCTATCCTCAGATGGGTCCACAGACCCTGGACAGCAATGAAGCAGCCAGTTCTCCTGAGAATGGACAAACACCCCCCATACCCCTTTCTCTAGATTCCCCAGAGACATGTCACCCCAATGTCAGCATGAAGCCACCAGATATCACAATGAAGATACTATTGCTGCTTTGTCATCATATCTTTTTAATTTTTTTCTTTTTCAATTAAACAAATAATGGGGTATGTTAGTATTCTGTCTAAGCTCCACTCCACAGTTACCTGGCAACAGGCAGTTATGCCCCACCCCATAGACCTGGCCCACTATAATAGGGGTTACTTGTCCTTCCTCTCTCTCTCATCACACTTACCTCTTGGCACTCTCCCCTCTCTGCCCCTCTTCAGCTCTCCTCCCCTCCCCCCTCTCTCCATGTGGTCATGGCAGGCCTCCACTCTTCTCTTCTCTTCTCTTCTCTTCTCTTCTCTTCTCTTCTCTTCTCTTCTCTTCTCTTCTCTAATCTTCTCTTCTCTTCTCTAATCTTCTCTTCTCTCTCTCTCTCTCTCTCTTTCTCTGCCTTTCTCTACCTCCACTACCCCATTAACTCTCATCCCCACCCATGAATAAAGTACATTCTATACCATGTCTGCGTGCATCTGGACCCTCAGGGAGAAGGGATGCCTTTGCATGGACCCACTGGGGTACCCCCGTCTTCCACACCAAAGTATATCATTCTCTAAACCCCTCTCTCTTCATGAACCCATCACCAAAAGTCGTCCTTCCTCCAGAGCTTTGTGGAGATTAACAGTGTACATGTACTGGCAGGGCTGTCTTCAGGAGAAAGGGGAAGCATTCTCTTGGTCTACACATCACAGTAAGTCTCAAGGATGAGGTGGTGGACCTCTGAGAGTTTAGTCTCCAACACTTCATGGGTCACAGTGTTGAGGATACTGTGACCATGTTCCAACTAGAGTGCTTCAGGCTGAACGAATGGTGCTGTCTTTTGTCCCAGGACAAGTCTCTGAACAGAAGTGAGTTTCTGTGGCTTCTCCTGGCACTTGCATCTATGGGTAGGATCCTAATTAAATTTTACTGTTTGGCCCTTATGCCTTGAATCTGGGCTCTGTTCTTGTGGGGGACTGTCTTAATACACAGAGACAGAGATCTCTATGTCTTCTAGATCTATAAAATAAGTTTCGGTAAATATAAGGGTCAAGTTCTATCAAAGATATATTGGAGTCTGGTTCTAGGTGGGCTTTTTCAGTTTTTTTCCTTCAGAGAAGGGCGGAGGGAGTGACCCTGGGAAAAGGGTATCTCAGCATTCATGATACTACACTGCCATCCAGTGGAATTGATTTACTGTTCCTGCCAACACCTCTATAAGCTTTTCTCAGAGGGTCTGGGGATGAGTGAGGGATATTTGGGGATTCCAGTTCAAATACTGAATCAGTGAACAACCAGTGAACAAGTGAAGGAAACTCCAACCAACCGGCTAGTACTGAGGTGATCCAGGGTTTGGTTTCTTAGTCATAACTTTAGCTCCACGAAAATAGGGGTTTTGTGATCTCGCTGTAGCCATGTTTGGTGCAGTGATGGGGAATACTGTCCTGGATTCTTCAACAGGTGTGCAGATATGTGGGTAACTTCCCTATCAAGTTTAAGAACCTGCCCAATTGCCTCTGAGCTGTGTTTATGGCACGTACCTGCAGGTATCCGTCTCTGCTTGGAATCAGCCAGTGCCCATGGGATTCTGGACTCTGTTCATGACCTTCAGGGTCTCCAGAAATGCCACCTAGAGGTCAAAAATATATCAGTCCTTTACTTTCTTCTTCATACTGTCTATCACACTCTCCCTTCCCCACTCCCTCTCTCCCTCCCTCCCTCCCTCCCTCCTTCTTTCCTTTATTCCCTACATCTTTTTCATTCTTCCCTTTTTCCCAAGCTTAGACCCTGAATGTGTTTTAGATGCTTTCTTTTCTCCTCCTCTGTCTTTTGTATGTGCTGTCCTTTATTATCCTTTCTATTCCCTTTACTCTTCTGCTCTCCTTCAGGAGTTTTCCAGGCTGAGCTCTGTGCTAAACCTGGAAGCCAAGGTTTAGCAATATAATCAGGTCCCACAATCAGAAGCAGCACAATCCCTGGCATGGAGAATAACTGTATAAGTGAGACGTAGGCAGGACATATCCTAGCCATGCCACAACACAGCTTCACCTTCAGAGCAGGTGGGCAGTTGGCATGAGGGAGACAGGCACCCCAACTTGTCTGAGGACTTACAAGGCAATCATTCCTGGAGCTACGCTCCATGATGCACAGGGGACAACACATACAAGGGAGGAAGCAGAAAGATATAGTTGGAAGTCAATGATTGACAATGAATGAACGGGAAAATAGGTGGAATTGATTACTGATGGTGAGATCATAATGGTGATAAGATGTGTCCAAAGAGATGGCTGGTAGCCTCAGCCAGAGCAGGGAAGACAGGTAGCCCCTGGGAGGCAATCAGCATTCTTCTTTGGATATTTCCATGCCCATGACCTGGATCCTTGAGAGCCTTAACTTTTAGTAAAGGAAAAGGGAGCCTCTGTTCCCAAACCCACCCACGATGAGGTAATGGGGCAGACCATCCATTTGGATGCAAAGTCAGGGTCATTGCCTGAATAAATTGAGATCTGAGCTTTACACAAACAGACCAATGTATGTGGTTGGCAGATGCCCGCCCCTCTCTTCTATTCTGCTCCTAACACTGCCTTAAGGATCCAAATACCTCATACTAAAAATTTACTGTTTTTTTTCCTTCTGTGCTCCTTGGAAGCTTCCTCTGTCAGGTAAATATCTTTTCATGTTCCCAGGCTCTGTGTGGATAGATGACTAAGCTTCTCTTGAGCCAGCTGACCATGTTCTTTTCTGTCCTATGGCTCGCCCTGTCAGGAGACTCCTTTATGAATGTGGGGAGGAGAGGTCAGCTAACCTTGAACCAGATGCTTAGTGTATCACAGTTATGGCATATCTGCACAACCATGGAAGGCCTGGGCACATATTGATCACACTTGACCCAGAGTCCTGAGGCTTCTATGCATATATGCTAGATAATGTGTTCCTCCTGGACTATGGGGATGGGAGTGTGTTCGCCCTGAGGTCAGTTCCAGTTTCTCCCAAAAGTTTTGTTTCTGTGCCTTCTAGAAACCCTTGCACTGAGTGTTGGATATTCTAATTTAGTTTTTCTAAATGGTATCTAGACCTTCAGTCCAAAACCCTGCTCCTGTGGTAGAATTACTAAATGTAGTTGAACTGAGAACCTGGGTTTGATACACACACACACACACACACACACACACACACAGGCACATAGGTGAACACAAGCTCATAATAAAAATAATAATATACTATAGTTTCCACTCAGAAAGAATCCAAGTCACATTGTCCTGTGGAAAAATGCAGGATTGAGCTCAACTTCATTGTATAGCCTTCTGGCCAACTGTTGGCCAGTTTTTTCCTCAGAGTAGGGTGGAGGAGAAATCTTGGGATAAGTGTTTCTTGGTGTTCATGGAGCAATACTGCCATCAAGCGGAGTTGTTTCTTGTTTCTGAAAACTCCTCAGTTGGCTCTTTCAACAACATTGGGGATGATGAAGTGCAGATACTGGGGACTCTAGGCCCCAAACTGAAAGGCTCTAGCCAGCCTCTCAGTACTGTGGTACTTTCAGGTCTAGGTTACCTGTTGGGGCACTCTCTTGTCATTCTGTGAGGCATGCCATGTCCCAGGGCTAAAAGTACAGCTACACAGGAAATACAAGCTTAGATTTCCTGTGTCAGCCACGTTTGTCAGAGTGAGGAGCTCTTTGAGCAGGAGTCAGCTGCATTGAAGAATTTGTGGAATACTGAATAGTACCTCCTTCATATCCTCCTACTACCACCAAGAAGCAGGGACAGACCAGGAAGCTATTTGCACAAAAGTGTCTCTGGACCCGTGATTAATTTTTGAACCCTCATCTATTCTTAGTCCCCATTTCCTGTAATCAGACAGTACCCTTGAGTGTCTTTGGATTTGAGAACTCTCTTCATAGGTTTGGGGATCCCCAGAAATTCCACAAATATTTTATGGATCTGTCCATCCTTCTCTCCCGTTTTCTTCCCTTAGTCTACCCTTCCTCCTTCTCCTTCTTCTGCAGTACTTGGTCTTTTCAACTGTTCCCTCCGTCCCACTGTCCTATCTCCATTCAGGGCTTACACTGTACGTGTGTTGTTAAAGACAACTCTGTGTGTGTGTGTGTGTGTGTGTGTGTGAGAGAGAGAGAGAGAGAGAGAGAGAGACCGAGATAGAGACAGAGACAGAGACAGAGACAGATAAAGAGAGACAGACAGAATCACAGAGAGAATGAACTACCTTCTCCCTTTGCACATACTGTCTTTGTCCTTCTCCATGTGTTCAGATCCTTAGGAGAAAAGAAGATGAAATATTAGCTTTCTTTTGAGGTTTGCAACATGAGACGAAGATGGACAGCACAGGGAGGGGTTGCGGTTGTGATAGGTGTGGTACTGGCATCCTGGCAAGAGACAGAAGAACTGGGCTCTCTTTTGTGTGTCTAGATGTCCTCGAGTCTATGTACATAACACCAGAGCACATTTGTTTCTACAGGAGATAGAGTTACATATAACTGTACATGGCAGGTAGTACAGGGTAAAGAAAGACCTAGGTGCAACAGGTATTGTGTCTTTGGAGAAAAAAAGTCCTGGGAAATATCTTGACTGTCAGGAGCTGATTAAGGTAATGGGGACTTGTTTATAGACAATGATATCATAATGTGTTTTGGGAATTTAGGAAGAGATGTTTTAAAGCCACAAGCACGAATGTGATTGGCTGGTAGCCTCTGGGATGGGATAAGTGTTCTTTGCCATAGTCCTCAGATGAGGATTCTAGGCGCCTAATGTTTCATCAGAGTCTGTCGTAACGCAACCCCAAAACATGTGTGAGCTTTACACTATGACTGACAGTTACGATTGGATGTACAGACAAGGTCCTAGAATGCACCTGTTGGGTTCCATAGACAAGAAAAGATAAGAGTTTGGGTGACAGTTTTCATTTCTTATTTTGATTCTGGTCCATGGACAAGGAACTCAACATGAAAGTATCTGTGTGCTTACTGTTCTCTATACAACCTGGCCTCTCCTTCTGCCGGGGATGAAGACAGCTCTGTCCCTAAGGCTGTGTGAATAGGTAGTTGTTGCTATTCTAACTGCCTCCCTTCTTCTTTGTCCTGTGACATTTTCCTGTCAGGAGACTGGTGTGCATACATGGGGAAAAGATTCAGGTGGCCATGAATTA
Source organism: Apodemus agrarius (assembly GCA_964023405.1). Lineage (NCBI taxonomy): Eukaryota > Metazoa > Chordata > Mammalia > Rodentia > Muridae > Apodemus > Apodemus agrarius. The sequence continues at coordinate 109,386,953 of OZ030010.1, forward strand.
TACTCGGTTGTGGAATGGCTGTACACTCTCTCCTTCCCCATGGGAGGACTGAACACTCTATGGGTTACCATAGGAGCCACTGTCAAGATTCCAGGTATAGGTCATGCACATATGGGACAGTTAGAGTATTTCTGGAAAGATCTGAGCCAGCTATATGTTGCCCAAGGTCAAATTTCTGACAAGAATGTATTTGTAGAGATTCTTTTGACCATTGCTTTTAGTTGTCCTGTGTGGTCCTGAGGGCATGCCATGTTCACATATTGAAGTGACAATGAGGAACCTGTGTCCTATGACTCCCATTCAGTATGTACACAGTGGAGCTCCAAGGCCCATTTCTGGCCAGAAGAGGCCAAGATTGTGGTTAGCCATTTTGGGATGTATTGGCAAGATGGGCTTTCTATTTTAATCATCAAAGAAGAGGAGAAGGAGAGAACCTGAAAGATCGGAACTGTGGCATTTTGAGTTCAAAAGTGTCAGCAAGTGGCCTGTTTTTACTGTTCCCATCAACAATTCAGCGTGATCCTCTCAAAAGGACTGGGGGTAATGGACTGGGAAATACATGTGTTTGTGTGTCAGTGGGGATATTCTGAAGGTGTCTGCTGCAGAGGAAGGAAGGCCTTAGAAAGTCCAGGCACTGTGCGTGGCCAAGCATCTCACTTCTAGAAGGCATGGGAACCAAACCTAAGTTCAACAGAACTATTTAACTTCATTTGATCTGAAGTAAATCAAATCATGGTCCCTGAAGTTAAACCCCTTAGAGACCCAGCCTTCAGCTGCAGCCCTATTGGGCATCTCAGCAGAGCTGGGATCACAGAATTGTGGTATAGGCTCTTAGATATCTCTGCTTATGACATGGTAGCTGGGACCTTTGGCTGGAAGGTATGTGCTTAGGGTCTAGAAACCAGTCCATCCATCAATAGGAGGAGAGGTCCTTGATTCTGTAAAGGATCTAGGCCCCATTGTGGGGGAATGCCAGAGTGGGGAGGCATCAAAGGGTGGGTGCATGGGGGCCTTACTCTCATAAAAGCATGTGGAGGGTGGTGATATAGGGGTTCTCTGGATGGGAAACCAGGAAAAGGAATAACATAGGAAATGTAGGATTAACTTTTTAATATAATAAAAAAATCCATTCTACAGGTGTTTGGCCTCGGGAAAGTGAGAAGTCAGAATAGGTAAAAACTAAAGAGTTTAATAACCATCCCCAAATGTTAGTATTCTGTCTAAGCTCTATCCCACAATTACCTGGTGACAGCCAGGTATGCCCCGCCCCATAGACCTGGCCCACTATAAAAGTGGCTTCTTGCCCCTCCTCTCTGTCATTGCTCTTGCCTCTTGGCACTCTCCCCTCTCTGACCCTCTTGGGCTCCCCTCCCCTCCCCCTCTCTACAGGTGGTCCTGGCCAGTCTCCATTTCTCCACTTCTCTTTTCTTCTCTTCTCTTTTCTTCTCTAATCTTCTCTTCACTTCTCTTCTCTTCTCTTCTCTTCTCTTCTCTCTCTCTCTCTCTCTCTCTCTCTCTCTCTCTCTCTCTCTCTCTGTCTCTCTTCTCTCTCTCTCTCTGCCTTTCTCTGCCTCCACTACACCATTAACTCCCATCCTCTGCCCTGAATAAACTCTATTCTATACTGCGTCTGTGTGTTTGTTCCCTCAGGGAGAAAGGGCACCTGGCCAATGGGCCGGCCTAAGCACTCCCTTCTCACACTGCCTTATACCACTCTCTAACCCCCTTTCTCTCTTTCTATGAACCCATCATTTGGTGCCATGACTTGGATAGAGAATCCCTGCAGGTTTGCTTGCTGGGTTTGCCATTTCAGCCACCTTGCTCACTAGCCCTGGAAGGGTAAGTCCCCCAACCCTCCCACTTGTCAGAGGGACAGTCTCCATAGTTCTAGGGTAACTTAGAGCTACCCCTGCATTGTCCTTGAGGACAGGAGTCTGTAATTTTTCCCCTTTCCCCCATCTGCGACCTGCTAATTAGCTGCCTTTGCCTGAAGTGTCCTTCCACCCTAGCCTAGTTCTCCTACCCTCAGGGACAGTCTGTGTCTGTGCTCTCACAGCTTGTACACAGCAGCCTGCCCTCCAGCCACTGCACCTTTGCTAGGATCCAATACAAGTTACTTGGGAACTTTCTTTCCCCACTCACCTGGGGTTATGACCAGCTGCTGGCAGGATGCTCCGCCCTGAACCTGCACTCCATCCCTGCCACTGCTCAGTCCCTTGCCTTGGGCCACTGGGTCTCTCTCCTGTCATGCTAGCTACTGCCCACCACAGCCCAGCTGCAGCCCAAGCCAAGCTCAGCTCTGCTACTGGGCGCTGCCTGGCCTCACAAAGGTGAAGGAGGAAGAGGGACAGAGCCCCAGACAGCAGAAGGGAAAAAAGATCCAGCCCAGTCAGGCCACACTGGCCTGGAGCTAAAAGTAGAACACAGAGGGCTCCTGGGCAGGTCAGCTCTGGGGGTCTCACACCACACCACTTCTGTTGCTACTGTCTCTGCTCCTGCATGTGGATAGTGTGGACATGGATGCCTGTTCTCACGAATACACAGACATTCCACATGTTTGTGGCCACGCCACTGCTTGTTCTTGTCAGACTTCCAGCTTTCTGTGCCTGGAAGAACAGTTGCACCAGCTCCCACAATGTGTGCACTGCCTGTCAGGGTCTCATTTCTCCTACCAGACTACAAATTCCTACAAACACACACTGACCTTAGTAATGGGTAACCCTTAGCCTTCAAATGAAGCCTGGCCAGTCTCTTTTGAACTAAGAGTTGGCTTCCAATGCCTATTCCATATGACTGCCTTCCAGCTAACATTCCTGATAGGACATTTAAACCCTTGTGTGTCCCCTCACTCGGAAGTGACACAAAGCCCCTCTTAGCTTTTACAGCTGCCGAAAATCCTAGTCCAGGTTGAGCACTTCTTCTGATGTTCTGGGAACATCTCAGCCCCTAGAGCCCTCTTTACTGACTGGGTCTTTACTGTGGCTGTACCATGTTGCTAATATTTTGATTCAGGTCACTGAAATTATATTTAGCAGCTTCCCCACCACCTAATGGGCAATAAGTTGTCTTCGACCATATATGTTTAAAAAAAAATTAACAGTCTGATAAGTGTTAAAGGACCTAAGCCTAATCTATCCGTCTTCCCACACCTTTAGCTTGTTCGTTCCTATAGCCTACATGCTCAGTGGTGCTAACAGGCCTAAATGTGCCTAGACAAACTCATTTTCTGTCACCACGATTTAATCCATTGATGCCAGCCTTCTTAGTCTGATCCTAGCCTCTTTACTAATAAAGCAATATACTTTCCTCTACCTATACAACCTGTCAAAGCTACTTAAGATTCTCATTTCCATCCTCTCTTGACTATTGCTCTCCTATCTTGCGCTCAATCTTGTCAAAAGTTTGTTATTAAGTTTAAGACAGACAGAATTCCCAAAGGCCTGACAGGTTCTCCCAGGAGGTCTCTGAAGAAAGATGGGGACAACGCTACAGGATGCTGCCTAAAAAAGAGTGCAGTGGACAAGACCTGATACCTTGAGTCAAATGACTTAGCTAAACAAAGGTAAGCCATTTCTAATGACATGGGTATCCATTCCATAGAGAAAAAACCCTGCATCTTCTGTGCTTAAATCCAGATTGATAGCCAAAGTCGCTGGGGAGACCAGAGACCACAGAGAACTGCTGGCTACTAGAAACTGTGCCGGCTACTAGAAACTGTCATTCTTTAATAATGTAACTGCTAAATTATTGTTTATTCCTCAGACTTCTGAAGGCATTGACATCTAGATGGTTATTTCCTTACCTAAACTATGTTTCCATTAAATACTTCATATTTCCTCTTCTTGCTCTGTCACTGTCCTAACATCTGAAGTCCTATAGATTTGCCTAATGCTAATAATAAATATTCCACTATATGATCCAACTTTTAATCTTGTTCCTTCTGCTCCACAAAAGGCTCATCTTAAAGACTGTTCATATGGTTAACTCATGTTGTTATCTCTTAAATAAACTTGTTAGCTACAGGAAACCTACCCAGATCTAGTGCTCATAGACCACGTAGGCTCCATTCAGATAAGTACATCTGCCCAAGTTCCTACTTTACTACCTATTCCAAAGGGTGGGATTTCTCTGGGGTTCAATTGTACATCTTAATTTTTTTTCCATTCTCCCAAATGCATTTTTATCTTATTCCCTACCTGTACTAATGTGTTTCTATATCCTGTCAAGTCCATGCCCTTGCCACATCCAGAACAGCTCCAGAGAAGCAACATTCAGATTGTCCAATGTCTTCTCAGCTTCTCTAGACAGAGACAGCTTCTACTGGACCTGTTCTACTGATCTATCCTCAGATGGTTCCACAGACCCTGGACAGCAAGGAAGCAGCCAGTTCTCCTGAGAATGGACAAACACCCCCCATACCCCTTTCTCTAGATTCCCCAGAGACATGTCACCCCAATGTCAGCATGAAACCACCAGATATCACAATGAAGATACTATTCCTGCTTTGTCATCATATCTTTTTAATTTTTTTCTTTTTCAATTAAAGAAATAATGGGGGATGTTAGTATTCTGTCTAAGCTCCACTCCACAGTTACCTGGCAACAGGCAGTTATGCCCCACCCCATAGACCTGGCCCAATATAATAGGGGTTACTTGTCCTTCCTCTCTCTCTCATCACACTTGCCTCTTGGCACTCTCACTTCTCTGCCCCTCTTCAGCTCTCCTCCCCTCCCCCCTCTCTCCATGTGGTCATGGCAGGCCTCCACTCTTTCTTCCCTTCTCTTCTCTTCTCTTCTCTTCTCTTCTCTTCTCTTCTCTTCTCCTTCTCCTTCTCCTTCTCCTTCTCCGTCTCCGTCTCCGTCTCCGTCTCCGTCTCCGTCTCCGTCTCCGTCTCCTTCTCCTTCTCCTTCTCCTTCTCCTTCTCCTTCTCCTTCTCCTTCTCCTTCTCCTTCTCCTTCTCCTTCTCCTTCTCCTTCTCCTTCTCCTTCTCCTTCTCCTTCTCCTTCTTCTTCTTCTTCTTCTTCTTCTTCTTCTTTCTCTCTCTCTCTCTCTCTCTCTCTCTCTCTCTCTCTCTCTCTCTCTCTCTGCCTTTCTCTACCTCCACTACCCCATTAATTCCCATTCTCTGCAATGAATAAAGTATATTCTATACCATGTCTGCATGCATCTGGACCCTCAGGGAGAAGGATGCCTTAGCATGGGCCCACTGGGGTACTCCCTTCCCCCACACTGAAGTATATCATTCCCTAAACCCCTCTCTCTTCATGAACCCATCACCAAAAGTCTTCCTTCCTCCAGAGCTTTGTGGAGATTAACAGTGTACATGTACTGGCAGGGCTGTCTTCAGGAGAAAGGGGAAGCAGTCTTTTGGTCTACACATCACAGTAAGTCTCAAGGATGAGGTGGTGGACCTCTGAGAGTTTAGTCTCCAACACTTCATGGGTCACAGTGTTGAGGATATTGTGACCATGTTCCAATAGAGTGCTTCAGGCTGAACTAAGGGTGCTGTCTTTTGTCCCAGGACAAGTCTCTGAACAGAAGTGATTTTCTGTGGCTTCTCCTGGCACTTGCATGTATGGGTAAGATCCCAATTAAATTTTGCTGTTTGGCCCTTATGCCTTGAATCTGGGCTCTGTTCTTGTGGGGGAGTGTCTTAATGCACAGAGACAGAGATCTCTATGTCTTCTAGAGCTATGAAATAAGTTTCGGTAAATATAAGGGTCAAGTTCTATCAAAGATATATTGGAGTCTGGTCCTAAGTGGGCTTTTTCAGTTTTTTTCCTTCAGAGAAGGGCGGAGGGAGTGACCCTGGGAAAAGGGTATCTAAGCATTCATGATACTACACTGCCATCCAGTGGAATTGATTTACTGTTCCTGCCAACACCTCTATAAGCTTTTCTCAGAGGGTCTGGGGATGAGTGAGGAATATTTGGGATTCCAGTTCAAATACTGAATCAGTGAAAAACCAGTGAACAAGTGAAGGAAACTCCAACCAACCGGCTAGTACTGAGGTGATCCAGGGTTTGGTTTCTTAGTCATAACTTTAGCTCCATGGAAATAGGCGTTTTGTGATCTCATGGCAGCCATGTTTGGTGCAGTGATGGGGAATACTGTCCTGAATTCTTCAACATGGGTGCAGATATGTGGGTAACTTCCCTACAAGTTTAGAAATCTGCCCAATTGCATCTGAACTGTGTTTATGGCACCTACCTGCAGGTATCCATCTCTGCTTAGAATCAGCCAGTGCCCATGGGACTCTGGACTCTGTTCATGAGCTTCAGGGTCTCCAGAAATGCCACCTAGAGGTCAAAAATATATCAGTCCTTTACTTTCTTCTTCATACTGTCTATCATTCACTCCCTTCCCCACTCCCTCTCTCCCTCCATCCCTCCTTCTTTCCTTTATTCCCTCCATCTTTTTCATTCCTTCCTTTTTCCCATGCTTAGACCCTGAATGTGTTTTTGATGCTTTCTTTTCTCCTCCTGTGTCTTTTGTATGTCCTGTCCTTTATTATCCTTTCTATTCCCTTTACTCTTCTGCTCTCCTTCAGGAGTTTTCCAGGCGGAGCTCTATACTAAACCTGGAAGCCAAGGTTTACCAACATAATTAGGTCCCACAATCAGCAGTAGCACAACCCCCTGTTCTGGAGAATAACTGTGCAAGTGAGACGTAGGCAGGACATTTCCTAGCCATGCCACAACACAGCTTCACCCTCAGAGAAGGTGGGTAGTTGGCATGAGGGAGACAGGCACCCCAACTTCTCTGAGGACTTACAGGGCAATCATTCCTGGAGCTACGCTGCATGATACACAGGGGACAACACATACAAGGGAGGAAGCAGAAAGATATAGTTGGAAGACAATGATTGACAATGAATGAATGGGAAAATAGGTGGAATTGATTACTGATGGTGAGATCATAATGGTGATAAGATGTGTCCAAAGAGATGGCTGGTAGCCTCAGCCAGAGCAGGGAAGACAGGTAGCCCCTGGGAGGCAATCAGCATTCTTCTTTGGATATTTCCATGCCCATGACCTGGATCCTTGAGAGCCATAACTTTTAGTAAAGGAGAAGGCAGCCTCTGTTCCCAAACCCACCCACGATGAGGTAATGGGCCAGACCATCAACTTGGATGCAAAGTCAGGGTCATGGCCTGCATAAATTGAGATCTGAGCTTTAGACAAACAGACCAAAGTATGTGGTTGGCCGATGCCCTCCCCTCTCTTCTATTCTGCTCCTAACACTGCCTTAAGGATCCAAATACCTCATACTAGACATTTACTGTTTTTTTTTCCTTCTGTGCTCCTTGGAAGCTTCCTCTGTCAGGTAAAAATCTTTTCATGTTCCCAGGCTCTGTGTGGATAGATGACTAAGCTTCTCTTGAGCCAGCTGCCCATGGTCCTTTCTGTCCTATGGCTCGCCCTGTCAGGAGACTCCTTTGTGAATGTGGGGAGGAGAGGTCAGCTAACCTTGAACCAGATGCTTAGTGTATCACAGTTATGGCATATCTGCACAACCATGGAAGGCCTGGGCACATATTGATCACACTTGACCCAGAGTCCTGAGGCTTCTATGCACATGTGCTAGTTAGTGTGTTCCTCCTGGACTATGGGGGATGGGAGAGTATTTGCCCTGAGGTCAGTTCCAGTTCCTCCCTAAAGTTTTGTTTCTGTGGCTTCTAGAAACTCTTGCATTGAGTGTTGGATTTTCTAATTTAGTTTTCCTAAATGGTATCCAGACCTTCATTCCAAAACCCTGCTCCTGTGGTAGAATTACTAAATGTAGTTGAAATGTAGTTGAACTGAGAACCTGGGTTTAATACACAGACACACACACACACACACACACACACACACACACACACACACACTCACAGGCACATAGGTGAACACAAGCTCATAATAATAATAACAATATACTATATTTTCCACTCAGAAAGAATCCAAGTCACATTGTCCTGTGGAAAAATGCAGGATTGAGTTCAGCTACATTGTATACCCTTGTGGCAAACTGTTGGCCAGTTTTTTCCTCAGAGTAGGGTGGAGGAGAGATCTTGGGATAAGTGTATGTTGGTGTTCATGGAGCAATACTGCTATCAAGCGGAGTTGTTTCTTGTTTCTGAGAACTCCTCAGTTGGCTGTTTCAACAAGTTTGGGGATGATGAAGTGCAGATACTGGGGACTCTAGGCCCCAAACTGAAAGGCTCTAGCCAGCCTCTCAGTACTGTGGTAGCTTCAGGTCTAGGTGACCTATTGGGGCACTCTCTTGTCATTCCCTGAGGCATGCCATGTCCCAGGGCTAAAAGTACAGCTACACAGGAAATACAAGCTTAGATTTCCTGTGTCAGCCATGTTTGTCAGAGTCAGGAGTTCTTTTGACCAGTAGTCAGCTGCCTTGAAGGATTTGTGGAAAACTGAATAGTGCCTCCTTCATATCCTCCTACCACCATCAAGAAGCAGGGACAGACCAGGAAGCTATTTGCACAAAAGTGTCTTCGGACCATTGATTACTTTTTGAACCCTCATCTATTCCTTATCACCATTTCCTGTAATCAGACAGTACCCTTGAGTGTCTTTGGATTTCAGAACTCTCTTCATAGGTTTGGGGATCCCCAGAAATTCCACAAATATTTTATGGATCTGTCCATCCTTCTCTCCCATTTTCTTCACTTAGCCCACCCTTCCTCCTTCTCCTTCTTCTGCAGCACTTGGTCTTTTCACTTGTTCCCTCCGTCCCACTGTCCTATCTCCATTCAGGGCTTACACTGTACGTGTGTTGTTAAAGACAACTCAGTGTGTGTTTGTGTTTGTGTGTGTGTGTGTGTGTGTGAGAGAGAGAGAGAGAGAGAGAGAGAGAGAGAGAGACAGAGACAGAGACAGAGACACAGAGACACAGAGAGAGACAGAGAGACAGAGACACAGACAGAGACAGAGACAGAGAAAGATAAAGAGAGACAGACAGATACACAGAGAGAATGACCTACCTTCTCCCTTTGCCCATACTGTCTTTGTCCTTCTCCATGTGTTCAGATCCTTAGGAGAAAAGAAGATGAAATATTAGCTTTCTTTTGAGGTTTGCAACATGAAACGAAGATGGACAGCACAGGGAGAGGTTGCGGTTGTGATAGGTGTGGTACTGGCATCCTGGCAAGAGACAGAGGAACTGGGCTCTCTTTTGTGTGTCTAGATGTCCTGGAGTCTATGTACATAACACCAGAGCACATTTGTTTCTACAGAAGATAGAGTTACATATATCTGTACATGGCAGGTAGTACAGGGTAAAGAAAGACCTAGGTACAACAGGTATTGTGTCTTTGGAGAAAAAAAGTCCTGGGAAATATCTTGACTGTCAGTGGCTGAGTAAGGTAATGGGGACTTGTTTATACACAATGATATCATAATGTGTTTTGGGAATTTAGGAAGAGATGTTTTAAAGCCACAAGCAGGAATGTGATTGGCTGGTAGCCTCTGGGACGGGATAAGTGTTCTTTGCCATAGTCCTCAGATGAGGATTCTAGGAGCCTAATGTTTCATCAGAGTCTGTCATAACGCAACCCCAAAACACGTGTGAGCTTTACACTATGACTGACAGTTACGATTGGATGTACAGACAAGGTCCTAGAATGCACCTGTTGGGTTCCCTAGACAAGAAAAGGTAAGAGTTTGGGTGACAGTTGTCATTTCTTATTTTAACTCTGGTCCATGGACAAGGAACTCAACATGAAAGTATCTGTGTGCTTACTGTTCTCTATACAACCTGGCCTCTCCTTCTGCCAGGGATGAAGACAGCTCTGTCCCTAAGGCCTGTGTGAATAGGTAGTTGTTGCTATTCTAACTGCCTTCCTTCTTCTTTGTCCTGTGACCTTTTCCTGTCAGAAGACTGGTGTGCATACATGGGGAAAAGATTCAGGTGGCCTTGAATTATACTCAGTTGTGGAATGGCTGTACACTCTCTCCTTCCCCATGGGAGGAACGAACACTCTATGGGTTACCATAGGAGCCACTGTCAAGATTCCAGGTATAGGTCATACACATATGGGACAGTTAGAGTATTTCTGGAAAGATCTGAGCCAGCTATATGTTGCCCATATTGAAGTGGCAATGAGGAACCTGTGTCCTATGACTCCCATTCCGTATGTAGACAGTGGAGCTCCAAGGCCCATTTCTGGCCAGAAGTGGCCAAGATTGTGGTTAGCCATTTTGAAATGTATTGGCAAGATGGGCTTTCTATTTTAATCATCAAAGAAGAGGGGAGGGAGAGAACCTGAAAGATGGGAACTGTGGCATTTTGAGTTCAAAAGTGTCAGCAAGTGGCCTGTTTTACTGTTCCCATCAACAATTCACCGTGTTTCCTCTCAAAAGGTCTGAGGGTAATGGACTGGAGAATACATGTGTTTGTGTGTCAGTGGGGATATTCTGAAGGTGTCTGCTGCAGAGGAAGGAAGGCCTTAGAAAGTCCAGGCACTGTGTGTGGCCAAGCATCTCACTTCTAGAAGGCAAGGGAACCAAACCTAAGTTCAACAGAACTGTTTAACTTCATTTGATCTGAAGTAAATCAAATCATGGACCCTGAAGTTAAAACCCTTAGAGACCCAGCCTTCAGCTGCAGCCCTATTGGGCATCTCAGCAGAGCTGGGATCACAGAATTGTGGTATAGGCTCTTAGATGTCTCTGCTTATGACATGGTAGCTGGGACCTTTGGCTGGAAGGTATGTGCTTAGGGTCTAGAAACCAGTCCATCCATCAATAGGAGGAGAGGCCCTTGATTCTGTAATGGACTGGAGAATACGTTGTGCACTGTTGTCATGAGTCTGAAGAGAAAGGAATAGCATTAATCTAAGCTTCCCAGGAGTCAGCAGCCTCAGAGAAGGTAAGTGGGCATCTTACTTTCAATGCCTTCACAATCTACTCTCAAGAAAGAGACACAGTCCAAGTGCCTGTGGGCAAAGCATGTGTAATGGCTATTCCTGGTCTTCAACATGGTTATATTGGGCATGAACTACAATCCAGAATTGGAGAGCTCATCTGTGATCTAGACCTTCAGGCTGTAAGACACCTGTTTCTGAGCTAGATCTTGGCATGGATATCTTGAAGCATAGTGGCTATGAAAAGCTTAGGCCCTGGTAAGGGAATATATGCCTTTAACCCCAGAAGACTAAGGAAAGGAGATCTCTGAGTTCAAGGTCAGCCTGGGACAAAATACTTGTGGTCTAACACACCTTTAATATGGCCCACACCTTCTGCTGCAGAACTACATAAGGACTTTAGAAGCAGCAAGATTCGCTCTTCTCCACTTGCATTTAATTTCTGCACATCCACTGGAATCAACCTCTACAGAAGACCAGATGAAAAAACTAGTGTCACGGGACTGGGCAATTACTAGATTTATTATTATTATTATTATTATTATTATTATTATTATTATATAAATACACTGTAGCTGTCTTCAGACATAACAGAAGATGGCATCTGATCTTACTATAGATGGTTTTGAGTCACCATTTGGTTGCTGGGATTTGAACTCAGGACCTCAAGAAGAGCAGTCAGTGTTCTTAAACTCTGAGCCATCTCAATGGGCCTGTGTTCTTAAACTTCCAATTCATAGCTGACCATTTGTCAGTTAGTTGGACAAAAGACTATTTTGCATGACAGTAAATTCCCTAAATACACATAGACATTCCATACATTCTGTAGCTCTAGAGAATCCTGACTACTACAGCAATGTCCCTGGATTCATGTTTAGTTTTGGACCCTTGCTTTCGAATATTCCTCTTTTCCTGTAATCAGACACAGCCTGTGAGATACTGCCCTTTGTACATGGGCTTGGGGATCTCCAGAAATGTCAACATTATACTTATTTCTTAGTCATCATTTCGTGGAGTAGGATGGGGTTGTGCTCAACCCAAGGTACAGTTGCTTCAGAAGAATTCTTTAGAAGTATCACTTTTTCTTACTCTTGTTTCTAGATTTTCAGTAATGTGTTTCTAGATTTTCAGTTCCCAATTTAGTATTCCTGAATGGTGCTTAGGCCATGACCTCGTCATGTCTTTGTGTTAGAGTGATGTGGAGGTATCTGTTGGGTCTATAACACACCGTGTCCATAAAAGAAGTTTCCATGGTCCATCTTTGGCTAGAATTGTCTAAAATTGTTATGACACTTTGGAATCTACTAACACATTTTCCTCATTTCTATCTTTCTCAATCTATGTATCTATGCATCTATTTACCTATTTATCTATCTATTTATTTCTAAATCTTTTCCCACTCACCTCAGGCTATGACCAGCTGCTGGCAGGATGCTCCGCCCTGAACCTGCACTCCATCCCTGCCACTGCTCAGTCCCTTGCCTTGGGTCACTGGGTCTCTCTCCTGTCATGCTAGCTACTGCCCACCACAGCCCAGCTGCAGCCCAAGCCAAGCTCAGCTCTGCTACTGGGGTCTGCCTGGGCTCACAAGGGTGAAGGAGGAAGAGGGAGGGAGCCGCAGACAGCAGAAGGGAAAAAAGATCCAGCCCAGTCAGGCCACACTGGCCTGGAGCTAGAAGTAGAACAAGAGGGCACCTGGGCAGGTCAGCTCTGTGGGTCTCACACCACACCACTTCTGTTGCTACTGCTGCTGTTCCTGCATGAGGGTCACGTGGACTTGGATGCCTGTTCTCACGGATACACAGACATCCCACATGTTTGTGGCCATGCCACTGCTTGCTTTTGTCAGACTTCCAGCTTTCTGCGCCTGGAAGAACAGTTGCACCAGCTCCCACAATGTGTGCACTGCCGGTCAGGGTCTCATTTCTCCTACCAGACTACAAATTCCTACAAATACACACTGACCTTAGTAACGGGTGACCCTTAGCCTTCAAATGAAGCCTGGCCAGTCTCTTTTGAACTAAGAGTTGGCTCCCAATGCCTATTCCATATGACTGCCTTCCAGCTAACATTCCTGATAGGACATTTAAACCCTTGTGTGTCCCCTCACTCGGAAGTGACCCAAAGCCCCTCTTAGCTTTTACAGCTGCCGAAAATCCTACTCCAGGTTGGGCACTTCTTCTGACGTTCTGGGAACATCTCAGCCCCTAGAGCCCCCTCTACGGCCTGGGTCTTTAGTCTGGCTGTACCGTGTTGCTAATATTATTTTCAGGACACTCAAATTATATTTAGCAGCTTCCCCACCCCCTAATGGGCAATAACTTGTCTTCGACCATGTATGTTTAAAAAAATTAACAGTCTGATAAGTGTTAAAGGATCTAAGCCTAACCTATCCATCTTCCCACACCCTTAGCTTGTTCGTTCCTATAGCCTACATGCTCAGTTGGTACTAACAGGCCTAAATGTGCCTAGACAAACTCATTTTCTGTCACCACGATTTAATCCATTGATGCCAGCCTTCTTAGTCTGATCCTAGCCTCTTTACTAATAAAGCAATATACTCTCCTATACCTATACAACCTGCCAAAGCCACATAAGGTTCTCATTCCTATCCTCTCTTGCCTATTGCTCTCCTATCTTGCGCTCAATCTTGTCAAAAGTTTGTTATTAAGTTTAAGACAGACAGAATTCCCAAGGGCCTGACAGCTTCTCCCAGGAGGTCTCAGAAGAAAGATGTGGACAAGGCTACAGGATGCTGCCTAAAAAAGAGTGCTGTGGACAAGACCTGATACCTTGAGTCAAATGACTTAGCTAAACAAAGGTAAGCCATTTCTAATGACATGGGTATCCATTCCATAGAGAAAAAACCCTGCATCTTCTGTGCTTAAAAGCCAGATTGATAGCCAAAGTCACTGTGGAGACCAGAGACCACAGAGAACTGCTGGCTACTAGAAACTGTCATTCTTTAATAATGTAACTGCTAAGTTATTGTTTATTCCTCAGACTTCTGAAGGCATTGAAGCTAGATGGATATCTCCTTACCTAAACTATGTTTCCATTAAATACTTCATATTTCCTCTTCTTGCTCTGTCACTGTCCTAACATCTGAAGTCCTATAGATTTGCCTAACTCTAATAATAAATATTCCACTATATGATCCAACTGTTAATCTTGTTCCTTCTGCTCCACAAAAGGCTCATCTTAAAGACTGTTCATGTGGTTAACTCATGTTGTTATCTCTTAAATAAACTTGTTAGCTACAGGAAACCTACCCAGATCTACTGCTCATGGACCAAGTAGGCTCCATTCAGATAAGTACATCTGCCCAGGTTCCCACTTTACTACCTATTCCAAAGGGTGGGATTTCTCTGGGTTTCAATTGTACATCCCAACTCAGTTCTTCACAGAGTTAGAAAGAGCAATTCTCAAATTCATCTGGAATAACAAAAAACCCAGGATAGCTAAAACTATCATCTACAGCAAAAGAACTTCTGGGGGAATCAATATCCCGGACCTCAAGCAATATTACAGAGCAGTAGTATTAAAAACTGCATAGTATTGGTTCAGTGACAGGGAGGCGGAACAATGGAGTAGGATCGAAGACCCAGAATTGAACCCGCACATCTATGGCCAATTGATCTTCGACAAAGGAGCTGAAAACATCCAGTGGAAAAAAGATAGCCTTTTCAACAGATGGTGCTGGCTCAACTGGAGGTCAACATGCAGAAGAATGAGAATTGATCCACTCTTATCTCCTTGCACTAAGCTCAACTCCAAGTGGATCAAGGACCTCCACATAAAACCAGACACACTAAAACTAATAGAAAAGAAACTGGGGAAGACCCTTGAGGACATTGGCTCAGGGGGAAAATTCCTGAACAGAACACCGATTGCTTATGCTCTAAGAGCAAGAATAGACAAATGGGACCTCATAAAATTACAAAGTTTCTGTAAGGCAAAAGACACTGTCAAAAGGATAAATCTGCAACCAACAAATTGGGAAAAGATCTTCATCAACCCCACATCCGACAGAGGGCTAATATCCAATGTATACAAAGAACACAAGAGGTTAGACCCCAGAAACCCAAATAACCCTATCCAAAAGTGGGGTACAGAGCTAAACAGAGACTTTTCACCTGATCGGTTGGCTGAAAAACACCTTAAAAAAATGTTCAACATCATTAGTCATTAGGGAAATGGAAATCAAAACAATCCTGAGATTTCACCTCACACCAGTCAGAATGGCTAAGATTAAAAACTCAGAAGATATCAGGTGTTGGCGAGGATGTGGAGAAAGAGGAACACTCCTCCACTGCTGGTGGGAATGCAAGCTCGTACAACCACTCTGGAAATCAGTATGGCAGTTCCTCAGAGAACTGGACGTGATACTTCTGGAGGACCCAGGCATACCACTCCTGGGAATATACCCAGAAGATTCCCCAGCATGCAATAAGGATACATGCTCCACTATGTTCATAGCAGCCTTATATATAATAGCCAGAAGCTGGAAAGAACCCAGATGTCCCTCAACAGAGGAATGGATACAAAAAATGTGGTATATATACACAATGGAATACTATTCAGCCATTAGATACAATGAATTCATGAAATTCTTAGAGAAATGAATGGAGCTAGAGAACATCATACTAAGTGAGGTGACCCAGTCTCAAAAGAATACCCATGTTATGCAGTCACTGATAAGTGGATATTAGCCTAGAAGCTTGGAACACCAAAGACATAAATCACATACCAAGTGATGTCTGACAAGAAGAAAGGAGTGGACACTGGTGCTAGAATGGACCAAAGCATCATTGTGGGGGAGTACAAGAACAGTGAGGTGGGAGGGTGTGGATGAGGGAGCAGGGGGAGGGAAAAGGGCATGTGGGACCTTTGGGTATGGGGAACCAGAAAAAGCGAAATGAATTGTAAATATAGAATATATCCAATAAAAAAAAAGAAATGTAAAGGTAGAGGAATGAAAAATAAAGTAAATATTCTAAAAAAAAAATGCACTTAATCTTATTTCCTACCTGTACTAATGTGTTTCTACATCCTGTCAAGTCCAGGCCCTTGCCACATCCAGAACAGCTCCAGAGAAGCAACATTCAGATTGTCCAATGTCTTCTCAGCTTCTCTAGACAGAGACAGCTTCTACTGGACCTGTTCTACTGATCTATCCTCAGATGGGTCCACAGACCCGGGACAGCAAGGAAGCAGCCAGTTTTCCTGAGAATGGACAAACACCCCCCCCATACCCCATTTTCTAGATTCCCCAGATACATGTCACCCCAATGTCAGCATGAAGCCACCAGATATCACAATGAAGACAATATTCCTGCTTTGTCATCATATCTTTTTAATATTTTTCTTTTTTAACTAAACAACTACTGGGGAATATAAGTATTCTGTCTAAGCTCGACTCCACAGTTACCTGGCAACAGACAGTTATGCCCCACCCCATAGACCTGGCCCACTATAATAGGGGTTACTTGCCCTTCCTCTCTCTCTCAATACATTCGCCTCTTGGCACTCTCCCCTCTCTGCCCCTCTTCAGCTCTCCGCCCCTCCCCCCTCTCTCCATGTGGTCATGGCAGGCCTCCACTCTTCTCTTCTCTTCTCTTCTCTTCTCTTCTCTTCTCTTCTCTTCTCTTCTCTTCTCTTCTCTTTTCTCTTCTCTTCTCGAATCTTCTCTTCCCTGTCTCTGTCTCTGTCTCTGTCTCTGTCTCTGTCTCTCTCTCTCTCTCTGCCTTTCTCTGCCTCCACTACCCCATTAACTCCCAGCCTCTGCCATGAATAAAGTATATTCTATACCATGTCTGTGTGCATCTGGTCCCTCAGGGAGAAGGGATGCCTTAGCATGGGCCCACTGGGGGACCTCCCTCCCCCACACCGACATATATCATTATCTAAACCCCTCTCTCTTCATGAACCCATCACCAAAAGTCGTTCTTCCTCCAGAGCTTTGTGGAGATTAACCGTGTGTACTGGCAGGGCTGTCTTCAGGAGAAAGGGGAAGCATTCTCTTGGTCTACACATCACAGTAAGTCTCAAGGATGAGGTGGTGAACCTCTGAGAGTTTAGTCTCCAACACTCCATGGGTCACAGTGTTGAGGATATTGTGACCATGTTCCAACTAGAGTGCTTCAGGCTGAACGAATGGTGCTGTCTTTTGTCCCAGGACAAGTCTCTGTACAGAAGTGAGTTTCTGTGGCTTCTCCTGACACTTGCATCTATGGGTAGGATCCCAAATAAATTTTGCTGTTTGGCCCTTATGCCTTGAATCTGGGCTCTGTTCTTGTCTTAATACACAGAGACAGAGATCTCTATGTCTTCTAGATCTATAAGATGAGTTTCTGTAAATATAAGGGTCATGGTCTATCAAAGATATATTGGAGTCTGGTCCTAAGTGGGCTTTTTCAGTTTTTTTCCTTCAGAGAAGGGCGGAGGGAGTGACTCTGGGAAAAGGGTATCTCAGCATTCATGATACTACACTGCCATCCAGTGGAATTGATTTACTGTTCCTGCCAACACCTCTATAAGCTGTTCTCAGCGGGTCTGGGGATAAGTGAGGGATATTTGGGGATTCCAGTTCAAATACTGAATCAGTGAAGAAACAGTGACCAAGTGAAGGCAGCTCCAACCAACCGGCTAGTACTGAGGTGATCCAGGGTTTGGTTTCTGAGTCATAACTTTAGCTCCACGGGAATAGGGGTTTTGTGATCTCGTGGCAGCCATGTTTGGTGCAGTGATGGGGAATACTGTCCTGGATTCTTCAACATGGGTGCAGATATGTGGGTAACTTGCCTATCAAGTTTAGGAATCTGCCCAATTGCCTCTGAGCTGTGTTTATGGCTCCTACCTGCAGGTATCCATCTCTCCTTGGAATCAGCCAGTGCCCATGGGACTCTGGACTCTGTTCTTGAGCTTCAGGGTCTCCAGAAATGCCACCTAGAGGTCAAAAATATATCAGTCCTTTACTTTCTTCTTCATACTGTCTATCACACTCTCCCTTCCCCACTCCCTCCCTCCCTCCCTCCCTCCCTCCCTCCTTCTTTCCTTTATTCCCTACATCTTTTTCATTCCTCCCTTTTTCCCATGCTTAGACCCTGAATGTGTTTTCGATGCTTTCTTTTCTCCTCCTGTGTCTTTTGTATGTCTGTCCTTTACTATCCTTTCTATTCCCTTTACTCTTCTGCTCTCCTTCAGGAGTTTTCCAGGCTGAGCTCTGTACTAAACCTGGAAGCCAAGGTTTAGCAACATACTCAGGTCTCACAATCAGCAGCAGCACAATCCCTGGCATGGAGAATAACTGTGCAAGTGAGCACACTGAAATTATAGGGCATCTCCAGTCTGCAAGTCTACCTGCTAACTGCTACTAAGGTTTACCAGAGAAATCTCTCCTCACAAAAAGCATAGATTCAGCAGCATGGCTACGGCAGCAAAAAAGCACCAGATTCTGTAAGCTCTTAAAAAATCTACCCCCAAAAAGGCCTTATGAGTGAGGGGTGTCTTGAGTGAGGGGTGCCGATGTTTAAGAGCCCTGATGTTTATGATTCGGATAACATAGGTAGACCATCCTGGAAAGTGACTTTCTACTTGAGGTTATTCGAAGTGTTGCCCCTTGGAGAGAGGGTCTGGTTTTAGGGGAGAGAGTCTTGCAGGGTCCCACAATCTCTGGTCCTGGAGATTCAGCCATGCAGATGTTGTTACTCAGTGCCCTCTGAGTCTGCTGTGCAGCAAATCTGCCCACCACTCAGTTCCCGGGACTTTTACAAATAATTCCGACATAAACAAAATTTCAGGGAATTTGCTAGATATGAAGCTATTGATGGAAAATTCAGCCCTGAACTGGTAGTGTTGATTCTGTACA
Organism: Apodemus agrarius; assembly: GCA_964023405.1. Taxonomy (NCBI): domain Eukaryota; kingdom Metazoa; phylum Chordata; class Mammalia; order Rodentia; family Muridae; genus Apodemus; species Apodemus agrarius. The sequence continues at coordinate 109,405,687 of OZ030010.1, forward strand.
ATCTTCTTCATCTGTCCTGCATTCAAGTGGAATTATCCCCAGAGAGGGTCAGTGACCTGAGCAAGCACCTCTCAAAGGACTTTGAAGAGGCTCAACCAGAAAACCCACTTGCTGACCAAGCCTCCTGAAATCCAAACTTATAGTTTTGTGTAACCTGCAAAGAGGTTGTACACATCGAACCCACGAACTTAAACTCTGTGCCTTTTTAAGCAGGCAGGAAGGACTCTCTACTTTCCTGCGTGGCGGTACAGGATTGGGAAGACCACCACAAATAAATTCGCTTCTACCATTTCACTTTCTCTGCCAGGTAAGGCTCTCAAGCCATTTTCTTCCTTTCTTTTCCTTTCCCCTGCAGCTTGATGCAATGGTTTGAATTGCAGGGCATGTAAGTGCCCCTTGGATGCAGCTAGTTGCTGCAGCACTTTTCCAGGAGTCAGTTCTTTGCTGGGAAAGGGATGGAGGAGGCTACAATATGGCTGCTGCAGTGCTCTTGCTGAACTTTCTTTCCAAAAGGCATTTTGTGGTTCAGCCAGGGTCTTCATTTGCAGGCACTGAGGTTTGTATCCTAGACAGCGTGGCTAGAGCTTCCGAGAGACTGGATTTCCACTTGGGGCCAGTAGAAGATTTGCTGGTGGCCACAGGGAAAAAGCCTCTTGGATTGAGGATCAGGAAGCTTTTGGGAGCAGGTGTTTGGGGAGTGTGTCAACTGGCTCCAGCACTCTCTGGCCCTGGAGATTCATCACAGGCAGTTGTTTGTGGGGACTTCCTGCTAAACCTAATGAGAGGTGATTGTGTATAAGAAGCTTAGTGACCAAGCTCATTGAGATAGTTATACTTGAAAACCTGCTTGCCCAGATACTTATGGTTTCTATAGGTAGCTTTGCATCCCTTAAATAACTCTTCTCAAATTGGTTTCTAGTTCAGGAAAAACAAAGAACAAAGCAAGAAGAAAATTATTTTCCTCTTCATAAAAATGAATTGTAATTTAACAAAGATGAGGAACATTGTCATATATGTGTGTATGTATATCTACATGTATCTATATATGTAGATAGACAGACAGACAGACAGACAGACAGACAGACAGATTTAGGTCCTAAAGTGAGGAACAAATTTCATTTACATTTTAGAAAAAATGTCTGATACATTTTCCCTGAACCTGTTTGTATTTAATGGTTCCCAAATACCAGCATCAGCATTGGTGACATGGAAATACATTTGTATTTGGAATGTTTATTTTCTTTCCCTAAAAATAATAAGACAACATCCATTTTCCTGCAACTTTCATATTGTTTTTAGCCCGCAGAAAGGTGAAATTATGAAACTGGCTCCCACATGGGGGGAAGGGCTGGAGAGCATGGTGATTAGTGAGGGGGAACAATCTGAAAAAGAGAAATGGACCTAAGCCCTTCCAGGTGTGGTCTACTGAATAGGATCAGTGTGCAAGGAAGGGGATGTACCTGTGAGGGGCAGGGTTAGGAGAGAACAGGAGAGGCTTCCTGCCTGATGTGAATGGGTGAGAAAAGACTAACGTAAGTGACCCACGGGCATTGTGAAAGAGGCAATTGTGAAGTTTTATCTAAGGTATTTTAGAGTGTAGTCTTTTGTTTCAAGAGAATTAAATTGTTGAGTACACATGATAATGGATCGTACTTAAGCTTCAATCCCATCTGTTATTTTATCTGATACTGTTATTCAATTTTGATATTGCATAGGGTGTACCAACAACCATTTTATAACCAAATTGTGACATTGCTTGGATGACCCTTTCAATGGTGAAACTCAGTAAAAAATTAAAAGTTACAATAGTAACTGGCAGTTCAACACCACCAAGGTTTTTGAAGACAATGGCTTTTCCAGTTTTCTGGTTATAAATAAGTTCTAAATGGAACTTGGCGCCACCGTGAAGGAATCCTAAGTTCCCACTGTTGGGGAAGGTTCCCAAGATGGCTTCAGAATAGACTAACTTTACACAGCACATTAAAAAAAAAGAAAGAAAGAAAAGACACACCCAGGCAGTGGTGGCGCACACCTTTAATCCCAGCACTTGGGAAGCAGAAGCAGGTGGATTTCTGAGTTCGAGGCCAGCCTGGTCTACAGAGTGAGTTCCAGGACAGCCAGGGCTACACAGAGAAACCCTGTCTTGAAAAACCAAAAAGAAAAAAAAAAAGACACATTTATTCAGCATCCTGATCAGACTATTACATTTAGCAAGCAACAACATGGGTGGAAAAGGTCGACAGTAAAACTTTTGTTGGAATGCTTTATACTTGCCACAGAACAGAAACTAAAATAACCTGTTATACAATTAGCCACAAATATATTCCTGGAGTTTTTGCCCACACACATGAGTACTGTCTAAACCATGTCTTTTTTGTAGCAGCGAGGCCACGGTGCTTGGTTGAGTTCACAAACCTGTTGTAACCTGTAGTTTCTCTGTCCCTTGTCTGGCTCTCCTCTCCAGCTAAGCTTTGTGTCCTGGCTTTAATGAGAACCTCCTGCCACTGCCGCTGCTGCTGCTGCTGCTGCTGGACCCTCCACAGCTGCCTTGGTTTCGTGGTTTAGCAAAGTCCTGGCCTCTGCCACCATAAGGGCCAGAGCTCCTGCCTCCAATGTTTCCTCCCTTCATTGGTCCAAAATGTCAAGACTGTTGTCATTGCCAAAGTCATTGTAGCTTCCACCACCTCCAAAATTGCCTCCATCATTGCCAAATCCATTATAGCCATCCCTACTGCCACCATATCCACCACCACCACCACAGCTGCCACCAAAGCCACCATGACCACTGAAGTTCCCTCCTCAACCAAAATGGTCATTGCCACCAAAACTACCTCCTCAACCACCAGCAATATTTCTGGAACCACTGCAACCTCTCTGGCTAGATGAAGCACTAGAGCCATCTCACGCTTTGACAGGACCTTTCTTACTTCACAGTTGTGGGCATTGACAGTATGGTATTTCTGAATCACAATCTTATCCACAGAGTTGTGATTATCAAAGGTGACAAAAGCAAAGCCCCTCTTTTTCCCACTGCCAGTGTCAGTCATAATTCCTATCACTTCAGTCTTCCCATACTGCTCAAAATAATCCCATAGGTGATGTTCTTCAGTGTCTTCTTTAATACCACCAGCAAAGTTTTTTTTCACAGTTAAGTAGGTACCTGGTCTCTGAGAATCTTCTCTTGACACAGCTCTCTTAGGTTCTACAACTCTTCTATCCACCTCATGTGGTCTTGCATTCATGGCAGCATCCACTTCCTCCACAGTGGCACATGTGACAAACCCAAGGCCCGTGGATCTCTTGGTGTTTGGATCTGCCATGACCACATAGTTGCTTAGTGTTCCCCATTGCTCAAAATGGCTCCTCAGACTCTCCTCAGTTGTTTTGAAGCTCAGCCCTCTGATGAAGAGTTTCCACAGGCTCCTTGGGAGACTCTGACTTAGACTTGACAGCAGGGTTATGAGAGCCTTCAGAGCTTCAAAGAGCAGAAAGGAATAAGAAAATGAATGTGCCCCTGGAGTGTAGTCTTACATTGATCTTTTTCAGTTTCTTTTTTTTTTCTGTCCAAGAAGGCGGAGGGAATGAACCTAGAAGAAGGGTATCTTGGCATTCTTGATACTACACTGCCATCCAGTGGAATTGCTTTGCTGTTCCTGCAAACACCTCCGTACGTTTTTTTTTTTTTTTTTCCTCAACAAGTCTGAGAGTGGGTGAAGGATACTTGGGGCTTCTGGTTCAAACATTGAATCAGTAAACAGCAAGTGAACAAGTAAGCGGAGATGGCTCCAGCCAACTGACCGGTTCTGAGGTTAGCCAGAGTTTGGTTTCCTAGTCATAAATTCAGCTACTCGGGAATAGGGGCTTTGCGATCTCGCGGCGGCCATGTTTGGTACTGTGATGAGGAACAGTGCCCTGGATTCATCAAATGGGATGTATCAACATAACACAAAGTGGAGAAAACAGACTAGGGATGTCAGTATAGAATGGATGGAGGGGTGCAAGACAAAGGATAGGAAAAAAGAAGGGATTAAAGGAGAATAGATTGAGGGCAAAGGAATAAAGGAAGGAAAAACGGAAAGAAGCACTGACTGAGAAATAGGTAAAGTCTTGAAGATATTTCTGGAGATCCTCAAGTCCGTGTAGAGAGGACAGGATCCCAAGGGTAGTGTCTTATTCAATGATTTGAGGGGTGGATAGAGGTAAAGATTCAAAAATAATCGTGAAGATGGAGAATGTGTTGTAATGCCACGCATTTGATCTGTCTCTGATCCTTGACCCTAGGGAGATATGAAGAAGTCAAAAGTATGTTGTCGACACATCTGCTCTGAGGCTGCTGACTCAGGAAGAAAGTTCCTCTCCTGCCTGACAAATATGGCTGCCATGAGATATTGAAGCCTGTATTTCCTGTGGCGTTCCAGTTATTACTAAGCTGTAGAGCAAGCTTCAGATGCTGGCAATGGTGATGTCCCCGCCTATCATCTGGATTCGTCCCTAGCTGTCACCTGGACTTGCCTATATTACTTCAGTTTTTGTAGGAGTTCCCAAATATATTCCACAATCCTTCACCCTCAGACTTTTTGAGAGCACGCTGAAGTGTTGGCACAAACAGTAAAGACATACCAGTTGGTGGCAGTGTTGTATCAACAATACCGAGGTACCCATCTACCAGGATTTCTCCCTCCGCCCTTCTTTGATGAAAAAAAAAGTGCAATTTCCATTAGAATTCAAGATGGCTGACTTCATTCTTGCTCTGTTCGAGCCAGAGATGGACCTTGGAACCTTAGTGTGTGCATACTGTCTGGGAAGTCACAGGCCACAAAATTCCTTTAATCCCACTCCAACATGATAACATGGCATTCTCCCAAGGCCTAAAGGATCATGCAAGAAAACTAAATTGGGAACTCCAAAACTAAAAGAAAAAGCTATACACATACATTCTTGGGCAGAAACTGTACCTTGTGCTGAGCACAACTGCCTTATATGCTGCCAGGAATTCTCTAACTGGCAATTTTGGGCTTGACTGTCAGCTGAAATCTTCACCCTGAGTGTCAGGGAAACCGATAGAGTGTCCAGTCCTCCCATGGGTATATAGACATTGTACAGCCATTCCAAAACTAAGCTTCTAATTCAAGGCTACTTGAGCCACCGCTCTCCACACTCACAAACCAGGTTTCTGACAGGGACAGGACAGAGAGGGTGGCAGCTTGCACAAAGCACCCCTACCTACACAGGGCCAAGGACCAGAAAACTCCAGCCTGTACTCAGGACAGAATGCATAGGGATTCTTTCTATTTTGACTGCCCCAGCTCCTCAGACCATGGAATAGAGTGAGAGGAGAAAGAGGAGAAAGGACAAATGTCATTAGAACCCTTTGGTCTTCTTTGTCTGAGACCCCAGTCTAAGAATTATAGGACCCTGTCAGTATATTCAATTGTCTGTCAGCCATCTTTCAAAGCTCGCGAGTTGGTTTTTTGGTTTTTTGAGACACAGTTTCTCTCTGCAACAGCCTATGCTCTCCTAGAACTTGTTTTGTTGACCAGGCTGGCCTCGAATTTATGGAAATCTGTCTATCTCTGCCTCCCAAGGGCTGTAATTAAAGGTATGTACCACTATTGGCTGTTCACATGAGTTTTTGTGTTGAGGCAATTTCACACTCTGAAGAGACATTAGGTTCCTAGTGACCCTACTCTGGAAACCAGAAAATATCAAAGAAGAACTGTTAGCACATCCCAGCTGCTACCAGCCCATCAGATCCTCAGCTGTGCCTCTAACCCATCTCTTTGACCCTTCCCAGAAAATATGACAATCTCATTGTCTATAAACAATAGTTTCCTCTATCCTACTCAGCCACTGTCAGAAAAGATATTTGCTAGTATTTCCTTTTTCTCAAAAGGACACAGTCCTTCTTGTATGTGGACCTTTTTAAAATCATGTGCATATAGTCAGGTACAGATGTTCTGAAACTCTAAACAGCCAACAAGTAGATTCCTGGATCACATCAAAGTACACCTAGACACATTCCTGAGAACCAAGACATCTTGGCTCCTGCCAGGATTCCAACACCATACCAGAACACAAGCACACTTGCTGAGGCAGTCCCTTTGTGTTGCATTTGGGCCAAACTCAAAAGAAATCCACAACTTTATCTTGTTTTCTCCTGTGGCTCTGAACACATGACGAAAGACAAAATTAGTGTAGGTATCATGGGAACGAATATGATCTCTCTCTCTCTCTCTCTCTATCTCTCTCTCTCTCTCTCTCTCTCTCTCTCACACACACACACACACACACACACACACACACACACCTTTATGTCACAAGCATACTGAAGCACAGTCTTTCTGTATTTCTGGGAAATTTCCCTAGGGAGATAGTTCTTATTACCTAACTGGAAGACTTTTTGTCCTTAAGAACTAGACTTAACAGCAGACATCCCCTTACTATTGACAAGTTCTATACATCTCAAAGGAAGAAAGACTGAGTTCTTTTTTTCCTATGGACAGCCCTATTGGTGCTTTCAGGTACTCCATCCGTGGTATTGCCTAGCTTCCCTTTCAAGCTCCCTTGTACATGGCTTGCTACAAGTTTTCACTGGCCCAAGGCAACCCACACCTATGGACTGGAACTGGCACCTTTCACACACTTTCAAGTGAAGGGTCTTGGACTTAGCATCAAAAATAGACTCGTACCTCCCAACAGAAGAGAATGCCTCTGCTCTGTGATCTGAGCACTGCCTGTTAGGTGCATCCCTCTGTGCTCTGCTGAGGATAAGTAGCTAAAAGACTTACATTGCAGACCAACCATCTTGCTGTGTTTGAGTTTGGTAATGTCTTCCAACTTAGAGGCAGGAGACTTTTCCTTGGTTTCTGGACACTCTATGGCCTGGCTTCCTCTACAAAAAACATCCCAAGATGCACATATCAACATATAAATGAACTCACTACTAGCTTACTCTCAAGTCTAGGAGAATATAGCTCCATTTCTGTCATCTGTCAAAGTTGGGATTTATTCTATCCATAATTCCTCTGGTTGAACAGATCAACTTCCCACTTACAATAATCAACACATGGTGGGGAAGCCATTTTGACCTTGACCCTGGATGTTCTCTGGGTCTCTTCAGAAAGGAGCCCTAGGAAGGATAATCCTGTGAGAGTGGTAACCTATATATAAGTCCAGTTTTCAGCTAGTGGGTTTGGCCAGTGGGATACTGGTAATAAAACAGGTCCACGTGGTACCTTTCCTATGTCACATCTACTTTCCTTCTTCAGTTGTGGTTGCTATGACTCACATTGACCATAAGAAAGAAAAATGTATGAGTTAAGATCATTAATGCTGTGATGAAACATAACAGTCACAGAAAACTAGGGAGGAAAGGGTTCATTGTGTTTTACACTTCCACACCACTGTTCATCACTAGAGAGAGCTAAGATAGGGACTCAAATAGTACACAAATGAACCTGGAGGCAGGAGCTACTGCTTATTGGCTTGTTTCCCATGGCTTACTTATCCTGCTTTCTTATAGAACCCAGGACCAACAGTCAGACCCACGATGAATTGGGCTTTCCCACATCAATCACTAAGGAAATGCCCTGGTTACCCATAGGCCTATCTTTTTCTCTTTCTTTCTTTCTTTCTTTCTTTCTTTCTTTCTTTCTTTCTTCCTTCCTTCCTTCCTTCCTTCCTTCCTTCCTTTCTCTCTCTCTTCTCTCTCTCTCTCTCTCTCTCTCTCTCTCTCTCTCTCTCTCTCTCACCCAACCCCACCCAACCCCACTGTACACGACTCAAGTCCTCTAATGCTAGGGTGATAAAGATAATCTATGTTAAAGAAATTATTATTATTTATTATTATTTTTATTTTAGGGTTTTCAAGACAGTGTTTCTCTGTGTAGCCCTGGCTGTCCTGGAACTCACTCTGTAGACCAGGCTGACCTCGAACTCAGAAATCCACATTGCCTCTGCCTCCCCTAGTGCTGGGATTAAAGGCGTGTGCCACCACTGCCTGGTAAATTTTATTATATGGACTTAAAAGTACAAGATGAAAAAAACATCTACTAAGATTGGGTTTCTAAAGAACAGCAGGCTGTGATGGCTGGAACACTGTGGAGCAGGGATCAGCTCTGTTCAGGCAATGCTGCATTGCACCTGTGGAATCACATGTAGTGCTTCTTACTGGACAACAGGTTTATTCTTTTCTTTTCCTGACATAGGTTCTCACATATGCAGCCCAGGCTAACCAGGAGGTTCCGATATAGTTTACATTGGCTTTGAACATCTGGCAATATATGCTGACCATAGCTAGCTCACAGCTGGTTTCTGACTGACACGGCTCATCTGTGTAACAGCCATCTTGCGAGTCTCTCAAGCTTGAACTCTCTCCTACACATAACAGCATGCCTTTCTTTTTTTTCTCTTTTTCTCTAAAAAGCTGAGTATTGGCCAAGAGCCTTATGGGGAAAATAACCTCTCTGATGCTTTTAAATCATTAGCTTTTAAAAAAAATGTAATGTCCACAGCAAGGAGAAATCTTAAAACTATACTTTTAACAAGGCATGCAGTGGGGAAGAACTAAGGACTATTGGAAACAAACATACACAGCCAACCCCCATGTAGCTGAGACCCATCAGATATGTGCAGAAACCTGCAAGACGGATGGCTGCTCTGATCTGAGCCATCTTTCAAAAATTTGACATTTTATTTCCCTAATACAGAAAATGCAAACTTTTGTCTAATTCATGAATTTTTAAAAAGGAAAACACCATGTGCCTTACCCTTAATGTATAAGGAGCAGCATTAGTATTGAGTTAGCAACGTCCCATTTGACTACAAAAGACTGGTCCTCAAGATGTTCTTTCAAATTATTCTTACATACACGACTTCAGAAACTTTCTTCAACTGTGTTTTTACCTAAAAATATCATCAATTAAGCTAAATTATACTGGTTTCAGTAAAAATGTTACAAATACAAAATATTACATATTACTGATTTTACAAATCAAATGTACTATCTTAAGCTAGGGAAATAATGCATATAGTTAAAAAAAGATTTCCAGCATTTTCTCTCTGGCTCCTGTGAAGGTTGGTACAGCCAGGAGCACAGGAAACACAGGAGAGGCAGAGAAGCTGGAACTGGGTCTGTCACAGCTTCACCTGCACCTAGGAGCTTGGCTGCTCTACAGCACTCTGTACTAGGGGAAAGATGGTCACCCAGGGGTGCTGAGGCAGGCTTATAGACCCAGAGGAGGGACAAGCTCCAGCCAGAGACAGCAGAACCAACTAACACTAGAGATAACCAGATGGCAAAAGACAAACACAAGAACATTACCAACAGAAACCAAGGCAACATGGCACCATCCAAACTCAGTTTTCACACAACAGCAAGTCCTGGATATACCTACACACCGGAAAAGCAAGATTTGGATTTAAAATCACAGATCATGATGCTTATAGAGGATTTCAAGAAGGACATAAATAAATCCCTTAAAGAAATATAGGAGAATACAGGTAAACGGGTAGAAGACCTTAAAGAATTACAGGAAAGTACAACCAAACAGGTGAAGGAATTGAACAAAAACCTTCCTGGATCTAAAAATTGAGGTTGAAACAATAAAGAAATCACAAAGGGAAACAACTCTGGACATAGAAAACCTAGGAAAGAAGTCAGGCATCATGAATCCAAGCAGCAAAAACAGAATACAAGGGAAAGAAGAGAGAATCTCAGATGTAGAAGATACCAGAGAAAACATTGACACAACAGTCAAAGAAAACGAAAAATGCAAAAAGCTCCTGATGCAAAACATTCAGGAAATCCGGGACAAAATGAGAAGACCAAACCTAAGGATAATATGTAAAGAAGAGAGTAAAGATTCACCACTTAAAGGGCCAGTAAATATCTTCAACAAAATTATAGAAGAAAACTTCCCTAATCTAAATTAACTCCACTCTTATCTCCTTGTACTAAGCTCAACTCCAAGTGGATCAAGGCCCTTCACATAAAACCAGACACACTGAACCTAATAGAAAAGAAACTGGGGAAGACTCTTGAGGACATGGGCACAGAGGAAATGTTCCTGAACAGAACACCAATACCTTATGCTCTAAGATCAAGAATTGACAAGTGGAACCTCATAAAATTACAAAGTTTCTGCAAGGCAAAAGGAAACCATCAGAATGACAAAACAGCAACCAACTAATTGGGAAAAGATCTTTACCAACCCCACATCCGACAGAGGGCTAATATCCAATATATACAAAGAACTGAAGAAGTTAGACCCCAGAGAACCAAATAACCCTATTAAAAATGGGGTACTGAGCTAAAAAATTTTCACCTGAAGAAATTCGGATGGCTTAGAAGCATCTTAAGAGATGTTCAACCTCATTAGTCATCAGGGAAATGCAAATCAAAACAACCCTGAGATTCTACCTCACACCAGTCAGGATGGCTAAGATTAAAAACTCAAGAGACAGCAGGTGTTAGCAAGGATGTAGAGAAAGAGGAACACCCCTCCACTGCTGGTGGGATTGCAAGATGGTACAACCACTCTGGAAACCAGTCTGGGAGTTCCTCAGAAAACTGGGCATGACACTTCCAGAGGACTCTGGGCATATACCCAGAGGATTCCCCTGCATGCCACAAAGACACATGCTCCACTATGTTCATAGTAGCCTTATTTATAATAGCCAGAAACTGGAAAGAACCCAAATGTCCCTCAATGGAGGAATGGATACAGAAAAGGTGGTATATTTATACAATGGAATACTACTCAGCAATTAAAAATAATGAATTCATGAAATTTGTAGGCAAATGGTTAGAACTGGAAAATATCATCCTAAGTGAGCTAATCCAATCACAAAAGAATATACATGAAATGCAATCACTGATAAGTGGATATTAATTAGCTCAGAAGCTCTGAATACTCAAGGCACAATTGGCAAATCAAAAGATTCCCAAGAAGAAGGAAGGAGAGTGCCCTGGTCCCTAAAAGACTTGATCCAGTATTGTAGGAGAGTACCAGAACAGAGAAGTATGTGTGTGTGTGGGGGGGTGAATGGAGAATGGGCAGAGGGAAGAGGACTTATGGGACATATGGTGAGGGGGGAACTGGGAAAGGGGAAAGAGTTTGGAATGTAAACAAAGGATATATAAAATAAAGAAGAAGAAGAAGAAGAAGAAGAAGAAGAAGAAGAAGAAGAAGAAGAAGAAGAAGAAGAAGAAGAAGAAGAAGAAGCCCCTGGTCCTGGAAAGGCTCAGTGCAGCAGTGTAGGGGAATACCAGGACAGGAAAGTGGGAAGGGGTTGATTGGGGAACAGGGGGAAGGAAGAGGGCTTATGGGACTTTTAGGGAGGGGGGATCCAGGAAACAGGAAATAATTTGAAATGTAAATAAAGAATATATTGAATAAATAGTTATAGTGGGAGATTTCAACAACCCACTCTCATCAATGGACAAATCAGGGAAACACAAACTAAATGGAGAAACAGTGAAACTAACAGAAGTTATGAAGCAAATGGATTTGACAGATATCTATAGAACATATTATCATAAAACAAAAGAATATACCTTCTTCTCAGCACCTCACTGTACCATCTCCAAAATTGACCATATACTCAGTCACAAAACAGACCTCAGCAGATATAAGAAGATTGAAATAATTCCATGCACCCTATCAGATCACCAGGCCTAAGGTTGGTCTTCAATAACAACAAAAACAACAGAATGGACAATGAACCCACAGAACTGAAGAGGTTTGCAGTCCCATAGGAGGAACAATAATATGTACCGTCCAGTACCCCCAGAGCTCCCAGCGACTAAACCACCAACCAAAGAGTGCACAAGGAGGGACCCATGGCTCCAAATACATATGTAGCAGAGGATGGCCATTTCAGACATCAATGAGAGGAGAAGTCATTGGTCCTTTGAAGCCTCAATGCCCCAGTGTAGGGGAATGCCAGGTCAGGAAAGTGAGGAAGGGATGGTTAGCAGGGGGAGGGGGAATGGGATAGGGGGTTTTTGAAGGGATAACGAGGAAAGTGGATACCATTTGAAATGTAAATAAAACAAATATGTAACAAAAAATAAAAAATTAAAATTAAAAAAAAAGAAAGAACTACCTCCTAGAATATGTTTTGCTGTTACACTTTTAATTATGCCTGATGTCAATTATTTTTCTGGAATTTGAGTGAGCAACATATTCTTTGTTATTGCACATATAGATGAATTTGAATTGGATTTATGATAGTTGAAAACATATTTCTAATAGTACTTATTATCCCTACTTAGCATTTTGTTGAAGGCTATATAATGTAACTGAAGTGTATAGATTTTAGAAAAAAGAGGCAAAATTATTATTAAGAGATACAATTGCTGATCTAAAAACTTGATTTAATTAAAAAACAAGTATCTTATCTCCTTGTACTAAGCTCAAGTCCAAGTGGATCAAGGACCTCCACATAAAACCAGACGCACTGAAACTAATAGAAAAGAAACTGGGAAAGAGCCTCAAGCACATGGGCATAGGGGGAAAGTTCCTGAACAGAACACCAATAGCTTATGCTCTAAGATCAAGAATTGACAATGGGACCTCATAAAATTACAAAGTTTCTGCAAGGCAAAGGACACTGTCAATAGGACAAAATGGCAACCAACAAATTGCAAAAAGATCTTTACCAACCCTACATCCAACAGATATATATTTTATATCCAATATATACAAAGAACTCAAGAAGTTAAACTCCAGAGAGCCAAATAACCCTATTAAAAATGGGGTACAGAGCTAAACAAAGAATTTTCACCTGAGGAATATCAAATGGCTGAGAAGCACCTAAAGAAATGTTCAACAAGCTTAGTCATCAGGGAAATGCAAACCAAATCAACCCTGAGATTTCACCTCATACCAGTCAGAATGGCTAAGATTAAAAACTCAGGAGACAGCAGGTGCTGGTAAGGATGTGGAGAAAGAGGAACACTCCTCCACAACTGGTAGGATTGCAAGCTAGTACAACCACTCTGGAAATCAGTCTGGCAGTTCCTCAGAAAACTGGTCATGTTACTACCAGTGGACCCCGTTATACAACGCCTGGGCATATACCCAGAGCATTCCCCAGCATGTAATGAGGACACATGCTCCACTATGTTCATAGCAGCCCTATTTATTTATTTATTTATTTATTTATTTATTTATTATCCATATTTTATTTCATAGTTCACAATATGGTCTCCATCATGTCATTTTAATGTATTCTATATTTTAATTCAGGATGCTGCACAAAGTATGAAAGCCCTTATGGGAACCAAGCCCATTGCCCACCTTGCAATTGCTTCAGATTTCTGTTATATCATGTCTGTGCCCCACAGCTCTCCTTTTCCCTCAGTATTTTTCTTTTGGACACACCCAAGTCTGCTGTCCTTATTTATCATCTTAAGTCTATAACAGGGTGGTTCTCTTTTTTGCACTGATACATCTCCTAGCCCAAATATAGGTCAGAAAATAATATCAAAAGAAGATAGAAAGACCTCAATTAGCTACTACAGATTATGGAACCTAGACTTTAAAGTACTTGAGACATTTTTTACAATTTTCACCATGTTAGAAATCTTTCTAAATATATTTTTTAAGTTAATGAACACTTTTGGGTTACTTGATGATTCTGAGTCAGGATTGCTTATACTACAGAGCTATAGTCGTGTGCTGCAAAACATTTAGCTGTAATGCTGTCACAACTTGCTAAATATACTCTCTTTAATTTGAAAGATTCCTGATTTTCATATTTTAATTTTAGCCATTTTATTTGTTATCTGTTGATATGGCAATTCTAATTTGTTTTTTTTTTTTTTGAATAGCATTGTTCAAGGCTGCCAACTAAACTGGTTTCTGATATTGTGTATAAACACTCAGATGCTTTTCCTGAACTCAATTCTTGGAAGGAACAGTTGCCTAGCAACAGATGCAAGGTCAGGTGCAGAAACTATATCTTCAGAGGACAAGCCTTTTTCATTGGAGATTAACTATATTGATTGGTTGATTGATTGATTGATAAATGGGAGTGATTAAATGTATATATTATATATGCATATCATGTATGTATAGCAGCCCTATTTATAATAGCCAGAAGCTGGAAATAACTCAGATGTCTCTCAATGGAGGAATGGATACAGAAAATGTGATATATTTACACAATGATATACTACTCAGCAATTAAAAACAATGAATTCATGAAATTCTCAGACAAATGGATGGAATTGGAGAATATCATACTAAGTGAGGTAACCCAGTCTCAAAAGAACACTCATAGTATGCACTCACTGATAAGTGGATATTAGCCTAGAAGCTCTGAATACCCAAGACACAATCCCCATATCAAATGATTCCCAAGAAGGAAGGAAGGAGAGGTCCCTGGTCTTGGAAAGGCTCAGTGCAGGAGTGTAGGGGAATACCAGGACAGGGAAGCAGAAGTGGATGGGGGAACAGGGGGAGGGTTATAGGGCTTATGGGACTTTCTGGGATGGGGGTACCAAGAAAGGGGAAATCATTTGAAATGTAAATAAAGAATATATCTAATAAAAAAATAAAGAACAAGTAAATCAGCTTAATGAGGATTGGGTAAGAAAACAAAACAAAACAAAACAAAACAAAACAAAACAAAACAAAACAAAACAAAGATTGCCAGTCTTTTACATTTGCTGCCACAAACAGGAGCCTTTGGTGATCTGAAGTCTTCTAAAGGTCACAATTTTCCATACTTACTTGTGGTCTCCTCCAATTCACTTCTTGTGCACTAAGTCATTGTTCTTTTTTATAGTATTGGCTGCCCTAGTTCAGGGTCCCTGCTGTGTGAACTAATATCTAAATTTAAGGATATTGGTATTTTCTTCAAGAATCTTGGCCATTTCTAATTCTACAGAGGTGCCCAACTGCTGTCTCTGTCGATCTTGAGCTCTGTCAGGGTCTCCTTATGTCTCAAAGGATCAATCAGTGCTAAAACTCCAGTGCCTGTGATGAAGTTAGACTCCATATTTAAGCTCTTTAAAGTTTTGTTTACTTTCAGCATATCTGCAAAAGCCAACAGCCATGGGGTCATTGCTCCCAATAGCTGTGAGACTGAAATGTTTCACTATGTGTTGGCTTCCAAAGTTTTTTAAGAGTTGGAATTGTGATATTTTTTATATTATACAAATTAACTTCAACAAGACGAGCATCATTTTCCGTAATTCTCTTAAAACTCTCTTCAACATTGGTTGGATTTGGTGGCTCATCAAACACTGGAAGAATCTTTTCTCCTTCATGCACATCTGGAAAATGTTCTTGGTTGACACCATTGCTACTTCCCAGCACATCACAGAACTATGTATCTGCAATCAGATTGTGCATCCCAAGAATAGCTGCAAGGTCACACAGTTCTGTGTCTGAAGCACTCATCAAAGCTTCTTCCAACTCTGGATCAAGGGATATAGTTCCTTCTGTAAAAGTCTGCACTGGCTTCTGTTTGGTGATAAAAAATGTTCCCTTTCCTCTCTCCAGTGTAGGGTGCATAGTCTTCTTGGACTTTATGTTCCAACGCTTCCTTCTCTAAGTAAGAAAGGAGCCCTTCCCTATCACAGGGTCCTGTGCCGGAACCTTGCAGGTAGAAGGGCATTCTTGGGGGTCCAGATCCTCCAATACCATCTTGAGCTGCTTCAGCCCTGATTCTCACAGCGTGCCAAGGAGCTCATCCTCGTCCAGGTCCTTGGACTTCCCCAAGTCTTTCCAGAACAGCAGTGCCATGGCACAGCCTAGACACTTGCTATTCCTACCATTTCTTGGTTTGGCTGCCAACCCACTGCACGGTCTGTGAGGTTTGAATCGCTCTTCCCTGTGCCCACACTCTGAGGTACCTCAAGTGTTCAGGAAGTTGCTGAATCCTCCCACCAGATGCCCCTAAACCCAGCCGAGCTGTCTGTATTGCTGGTTCCCCTCACTCTTGTTTTTTTTTTTCTGTCTGTCTGTGTCTGTCTGTCTGTGTGTCTACCTACCTACCTACCTATCTATCCATCTATCCATCCATTTTACATTCGGATTGCTTCTCCTTCCTGGTCTCCCCTCACAGAATTTTTCCCCCATTCACTCCCTTTATCCTATGCCAGGGTGGAGACATCCCCCCACCACCCGTAGAATCAAGTGGAAACATTTTCTTAAATGAGTTTCCCTCCTCTCAAATAACTTTAGCTTGTGTCAAGTTCACATGAAACTCTCCAGCACAGACACCATCTTTTGGTTCTATCTGACACTACAAAACTAAGATAGGTTGACTTGGCTGATGAAACTAAGATTGTTCCACACCCACACATCCCATCAGTGCAGTTATTTCACATATCCTTGGTTTGTGCTGAGGACTGGTTTTCATGTGTAATCCTTTGCTTATGTATACAGGACACTGAATGCTACCTGCAGCAAAAGTAAAATGGGAAGGAAAATCTAAAAATTCAAACACAAAAAAAGACAGAGATAAAGGAGAGATAAGGAAGCATAGACGGCAGACTAAGGATATACACATGGAAGAAAGGTAGGGAGCAAGGATAAACACAGGGAGGATGAAGAAAACAAGGAAGGAAAGAGACTGGCTGGCATATATATATGTGTTCTTGGTGAAATTTTTGAGGACTCCCAATCCCATGAACAAACGGCAGAAGCCCTAAGACAATGTCTGGTTCCAGGAAAGAATGGAATCAAGTGAGGGTTCAATAACATAATCACGCAGCTAGGGACCATCATGAGTCTACAGGAAATTGAGCTCTTAACAATAGGAGGACATGAAAGATTTAGAAATATGTTGCCTACACATTTGTTTCTAGGCTGCTGTTGAAGCACCAGCAGAGAGCTCATGCACACCCTGACAAACATGGCTGCCACAGGAAATCCAGTCTATACTTGTGTAGCTCTTGTTAGAAGCTCGTCCATCATCTGGGCTGGACTCAGTGGAGTCCCCTTCATTTCAGTACACTTGCATGTCTCCCTCCCTCCCAGCAGTGCTGCTGGGAATCAGCACACTGAGGTGTCAGAAAGAAAAGGAAAGCAATTCCACTTGATAGTTGTATTGTTCCAAGCCAGGATTTCTCCCCCCACCCTTCTTAAAGGGAAAAAAGTACAATTTCCCACCAGAAATCCAAAATTCAATTCAATTTTGGCTCTTTTCTGGCCAGAAAACCCTTAAAATCTTCCTTTATGGATATCTTGGAGGTCACAGAACCCACAGGTTCCTCAATCCCACTCCATCACAAGAATATGATATTCTTCCAAGGTTTAAGGACCATATAGGGAAATTAAATTTGGAACATCAAGAGAAGCAAATATCAGAAGAAACCATAGAAAGAAAAGCTTGGGAAGAGTGTGGATCCTCTGTTGAGTACAACCCACAATTGCCCTGCTAGAAATACTCTGGCCCATATGAGCAAGACACTCAAGTGGAATCTTGACAGGAAGTGCCATGGACACCTAGAGTATCTAGTCCTGCCATGGGTAGGCAGACAATTTATAGGCATCTCACAACCAAGCTCCTAGCTCAGGGCAACCTGACACCTCTGAAACACCTCCCTGATGCAACTCCATACACACCAGGCTCCTGACAAGAAAAGTTCACAGGACAAAGAAGGAGGAAGGCAGTAATCAATACCACCTATTACCTCACATTCATTGTCAATTATTGCCTTCCGAGTATTGTCCTCTCTGCATCATGGAGTCTAGCTCTAAGAATAAGTCCTAGACAAGTTGGGATGCCTATCTCCCTCATGCCAACTGCCCATCTACTTTGAAGGTGAAGCTGTGTTGTGGCATGACTAGAAAATGTCCCAACTACATCTCACTGGTACAGTTATTCTCCCTGCCAGGGGGTTGTGCAGGCGACCTGACTGTGTTGCTGAACGTCAGCTTCCAGGTTCAATAGAGAGCTCAGCCTGGAAAACTCCTGGAGGACAGCAGAAGAATAAAGGAAGTCAAAGGACAGGAAATACAGAAGAAACAGTGGGGGGGGAACAAAGCATAGACAATAGGCTCAGGGTCTAAGCATGGAAGGAAGGAAGGGAATGAAAAAGACGTAGGGAATAAAGGAAAGAAGGAGGGATGGAAGGAATGAGGGAGGGAGGGAAGGAATGAGGGAGGGAGAGTGTGGTAGTAGTATGTAGAAAAAAACTAAAGGACTGATATATTTTTGACCTCTAGGTGGCGTTTCTGGAGACCCTGAAGCTCATGCCCAGAGTCCAGAGTTCCATGGGCACTGGCTGATTCCAAGAAATGAGGGAAACCTGCAGGTAGGTTCCATAAACACAGGCCAGAGGCAATTGGGCAGATTCTTAATGTTGATGAGCAAGTTACCGATATGTCTGCACCCCAGTGGATGAATCCACGGCAATGTTCCTTGTTACTGTAACAAATATGGCCGCCGCGAGATCACAAAGTCCATATTCCCGAATAGGTGTATTTATACTAGGAAAGCAAACCCCGGCTAACCTCAGAACTGACCAGTCGGCTGAAGCAACCTTCACTTGTTCACTGGCTGTTCACTGATTCAGTGTCTGAACCAGAAGCCCCAAGTATCCCCCACCCATTCCCAGATCTGCTGAGAAAAGCATGTGGAGGTGTTGGCAGGATCTGGAAAGCAATTCCACTGGATGGCAGTGTAGTATCATGAATGCTGAGACACCCTTCTTCCAGGATCACTCCCTCCACCCAACTCTGAATGAAAAAACAAACTGAAAAAGGCCAACACCAATATATCTGTGATATAATTTGGCCTATTTCAAAACACCTGTGGATCTCTTAGATTTTCCTTACCCACTCACATCAGGCAGGAAGCCTCTCCTGTTCTCTTTTAACCCTGCCCCTCACAGGTACATCCCCTCGCTTGCACACTGATCCTATTCAGTAGACCGCACCTGGAAGGGCTTAGGTCCATTTCTCTTTTTCAGATTGTTCCCCCTCACTAATCACCATGCTCTCCAGCCCTTCCCCCCATGTGGGAGCCAGTTTCATAATTTCACCTTTCTGCGGGCTAAAAACAATATGAAAGTTGCAGGAAAATGGATGTTGTCTTATTATCTTTAGGGAAAGAAAATAAACATTCCAAATACAAATGTATTTCCATGTCACCAATGCCGATGCTGGCATTTGGGAACCATTAAATATAAATGAGTCCAGAAAAAATAAAATAGACATTTTTTTCTAAAAAAAAGTTTTGAAAATAAATTGTGTTCCTCACTCTAGGATCTCTATCTCTATCTCTCTATCTCTCTATCTATCTATCTATCTATCTATCTATCTAAAAACAAAAAGGTATGCTCAGAACCATTAGGGTAATAACAGTCAACCTGTGATTATGGTGACTCCAGTCTTCCTGTCCAACAAATGCTTTCTTCCAACAAATGTTCATTTGTTGCAGTTTAGATTTGGAAACCTCCCAAAGGCTAATGTGTAAAGACTTCTCAGCTATGATGCTATTTAAAGGTGTGAGAAGCAACTGGATAGAGACTGTGTTCCTAAAGTGCAGCCTAGGGATGTAGTGGAAGAGTTTAAGCCAAAGGGAGAATGGCCTTGAAGGGAACTGTGAGACACTAATCTTTTTCTTTCTCATCCCTACACATGTAGGGAGAGGGTGGCCTCAACCGTGTGCTCACAGAATGTTTTGATGTCTTAACACAGGCCAAATGCAGCAGGGCTGACTGACATGGTCCAAAACCTTCAAAACTGTGAACCAACTACATCTTTCATACTTTTTATTAGTTACATTTCTAGTGCTTTGATAAAGCACCACAAGCAGAAGCAACATCAATCTGTGCAATTTGTTGGGGTTTACTCTTTGTTCTAGAAAGACAGGGTCCATCATGGCTGAAGGGCATGCCAACATGCCATGCCAACATGGTGACTGAAGTCACTAATCGCATATATCTTAAACTACAACTAAGAAACTGAAAGGCAACTCTAAGTGGCATGAGCATTTAAGCCCCAACCTCCTGTGACACACTTCCTCCAGCAAGGCCATATCTCCTAAACTTCCCAAACACTGCCACCAGCTGAGGA
This sequence comes from Apodemus agrarius, assembly GCA_964023405.1. NCBI lineage: Eukaryota > Metazoa > Chordata > Mammalia > Rodentia > Muridae > Apodemus > Apodemus agrarius. The sequence goes on from OZ030010.1 coordinate 109,425,729, forward strand.
CCAAGTACTCTAATTCTTGAGATGATAAGGGACATGTCTTATTCAAGCCACTGCATTCTACTTCTTGTCTCCAATATGCTTGAGACCACATCATAATGAAAACTCCATTTAGGTCAACTTTAAAAGTCCTTATAGTCAGTCTTTCCCATCACATACTATTTACAAGTCTGAAATTCAAAGTTAAGACTCAAAGAAAACTTTTAATTGCGACCCCCATAAAGTCAAAAGAGCAAGTGGCATAATTCCAATATACACTGCACAGAATATGCATTGCCATTCCAAAAGGAAGTAGAGGGAACATAATGAGGAAATACTAGGCCAAAGAAAGACCAAAACTCAGTAGAGCAAACTCCAAATCCTGGAGTTCCATGTCTGATGTCAAAAGGCTTAGTTGTTCCTCCCACTCCAGCTTTTCTGACTGCAATGCACATATCTCTTAAGGGCTGGGTCTACACCCTGTATGCACCTCTCCTTAACAGATTTTTTTAGAACTCTGCAAACTTGAACATCTTGGGGTCTCCAGTGCAACCCAAAGCTCATTTTCACACATTAATGTAATGGAATCTCAGGGTCTCTTATCCTCTCAGAGTAGCCAATCAATGATTCCCTTGTCACATAGTGCCTGATCTCAGTGGCTTTCAGGAAGCACAGAGACACTACCTGAACAACACAGCCAAGTTCCACTGCTAGCTTGAGATTGATCTTGGATTTCTTGAATCACAAATTTGCAGTATATTCTGTTTGTTTTTCCCATCTAGGGGCAGGAAATGCCTTAGGCTTTCCCCCTTCACCAGTTGGAAGATCATCTGCACAGGGTCTTGCCAGAGGGTGCCTTTCTCTCTATTCTAATGCAGATCTCACCTCTGGTTCACTTCCTCCCCTCTTTCAGCACCATCCCTGGCTGCAAATTTTCTTGGTGTTCTTTCTCTCTTCACACAGTGTATTTTCAATCTCTTTTTTGCACCAATTGTTTTTTTTTAAATTATAGACCTGAATAAGAGTGATTACTAATAACTGTAATATATTTTATAATGTCTTAAAAAAAGATACAGGCTGGCACTTTCCACAGCTGCCTATACAGTGATTTTAACTTCAATAAATTCATGTCTTATTCGTGTAAAAATAAGTCATTTTAGGTCTGAATTATTCACAAGAGTTCCAGGAGTCTGAGCAGTGGACACAATCACCTATCAGTAGGTTTAGCTGGAAGTCCCCACAAACAACTGCCTGTGCTCCAGGACCAGAGAGTGCTGGAGCCTACTGAAACACTCTCCAAATCACCAGTTCCCAAAACCTTTCTACTCCTCAAACAAAGAGCAAATCTTCTAGTGGCCCCATGTGGAAATCCAGTCTCTAGGAAGCTCTAGTCATGCTGTCTGGGTCACAAACCTCAGTGCCTGCGAATGAATGCCTTGGGGAACCCAAGAATTGCCTTTTAGAAGAGATGTTTGCTAAAGGGAGGACCCTGGTGGAGCAAGGAAGTCACTTTTAGAAGGGAATTTCACCAAGAGCACCCATATCTGAATGTTCCTTGCTGCAGCCATACTGTGGCTCACAACTCTTTCACAGCAAAGAAGTGCCTGCTGGGAAAGTGCTGCAGCCACTGGCTGCAGATTGAGGGGCAGGAAGATGCCCTGCCATTAAAATCTTTCCACCAAACTGTCAAAAACCAGTAAGGAGGAAAAATTTTACCTGACTGGAGTATTTTACCTGGCAGAGGAAGCTGGAAGAGGTGAATTCATTAGCAGTGGTCTTCCCAATCAGGGAACACTGGGGGAAGCTGGAACCCTTCCAGGCTGCTCAAAAAGGCACAGAGTTTAAGCTTGGGGTATCCAGGTGAACAGCATCATTGCAGGTTACACAAAACTACCAGTTTGGCTTTCAGGAGGCTTGGAAAGCAATTGGGTTTTCTGGTTGAGCCTCTTCAAAGTCCTTTGAGAGGTGCTTGCTCAGGTCACTGAGCCTCTCTGGGGATTGTTCTGGCTGAATGCAGGACAGATGAAACATTAGCATGGCTGGGCCAATTATGCCTTTAATAGGTTTATAACTAACAAATTTCTAAATATGTCCTTTTATGTCTGAATTATTTGTAAAAGTTGAAGGGATCCTGAGTGGTGGACAGATTCACTGCTCAGCATATTCAGCAAGCACTCAGCACAAACATCTGCATGACAGAATCTCCTGGACCTGAGACTGTGTGACCTTCCAAGACTTGCCACACTCTCCCCCCCTGAAACCAGGTCCGCTGGCCCCATGGCATTATCAAATTCTCAACTGGAAAGCCAGAGAGATTGTAGGGAGAGCCATGGACACCAGTGTTCCATTTTTGTACACCAGTTCTATAAAGCAATGATTCCTACCTTTGTCCCCAGGGAACCCAACCTGTGCATTCCAGGAACTTGTCTGTACATCCAATTGTACCTGTTAGACATATTGTAAGGTCACATGAGTTTTGGTGTTAGAGTCACCTCAGCCTCTGATGAAACATTAGGATCCTAGAATGCTCATCTGATGACTATGGCAAAGAACTGCTAGCCCATCCCAGAGACTACCAGACAATCATGTTTGTGGTTGTAGCTTTAAAACAGCTCTTTGTATGTTCCCTCAAAACATTATGATCTCATTGCCTATAAACAAGTTCTTTCTATCTGACTCAGTCACCGACAGTTAAGATATTTGCTAATACTTTCTTTCTCCAAAGATGGAGTCCCTCTTGTTCCCAGGGCTTTCTCAACCATGTTCATGCTGCCAAGTATGGATCTTTGAGATGTTACAGTACAAAAACAAAAATGGAAACAAAAAAAAAAAAAAACAAAAAGTCAGTTCTCTGGTGGTATCTCCATGGATCCAGGGCATCTAGACACACAACAGAGTCCCAGTTCTCTGTCTCTTGCCAGGATGCCAGTATGACAGCATCATACCAACACTCATTCCTTGCCTGTCACTTTTTCTCTCATTTTGCAAACTCAAAAGAAATGTAATACTTCATTTTGTTTTCTACTAAGGACCTGAACACATGGAAAAGGACATAAGGAGAAGGAATGTTGTTTCACACACACACACACACACACACACACACACACACACAGAGAGAGAGAGAGAGAGACAGACAGACAGACAGACAGACAGACAGACAGACACAGTGACTTGTCTTAAACAGCACAAGAATAACTGGAGGCAAAGAATATGTAAAGGAGCCTGGGGTGGAGGGAATAAGTAAACAAGTCCAATACCTCAGAAGGAGGGGATGGAGGAAGGATGGGCTAAGGGAGAACAAAGGGAAAGAAGAATGGAGAGATCTGTAAAATATTTGTGGAATTTCATGGGATGCCCAAATCCATGAAGAGAGCTACAAATTCCAAAAGCACTGTCTGGTTAAATGAAATGGGTGATAGGTTTGTGTGAGGGTTCAAAAAGTTATGAGTCCAGGGACCCTGTTGTGCACATAGCTTCCTGGATTGTGTCTGCTTCTTGTTGGTGGTAGGAGGATATGAAGGAGGCAATGGTGGATTTTCCATAAGTCCTTCAAGGCAGCTGACTCCTGGTCAAAGAACTCCTCTGTGACCTGGCAAACATGGCTGACACAGGAAATCTAAGCTTGCATTTCCTGTGTAGCTGTAGTTTCAGCCTGGGACATAGCATGCCTCCGGAAATTGCAAGAGAGTGCCCCAACAGGTAACCTAGACCCTGAATTACTACACTACTGTGAGCCAGGCTAGAGATGCCTTCCTTTCAGTCTTGGGACCAGAGTCCCCTGTATCTACCCTTCCTCTTCTTCAGACCTGCTAAAACAGTCCACAGAGGTGTTCTCAGAAACAGGAAAATCATTCCGCTTGATGGCAGTATTGCTCCATGAACACCAAGGCACCCTTATCCCAAGATCTCTCCTCCACCCAACTCTGAGGAAAAAACAGGCCAACAAATGGCCACAAGACTATACAATGTGGCTGAGTTCAATCCTGGATTTCAGGAAGGACAGTGTGAATTGGAGTCTTTCTGAGTGGATACTATTGTTTATTATTATTATAATAACTATAATAATAATGATAATAGTAATTATTATTATTATTATTATTATTATTATTATTATTATTATCATTGTGTGACTGTGCCTCCTGTGTGCTTCCATGTGTGTATGTCTCCTGATAGGGCAAGTTATAGGAGAGAAAAGAAAATGGGCTGTTGGTCATCTTCCCATATAGTGCTAAGGAACAGGAATAGGTTTTTACCTGAGAGAAGGAAGGTTCCAAGTTTTAAAGAAGAAAAAAAAATACACAGGAAAATTCCAATATGAGGTCTTGGGATCCTTAAGCCACTAGTAGGAACAGAGTAGACAAGACAGCACCTAACCACACAATTTGGTCTTCTAGTCCAAGATCTCACCTTCTGGAGTCCATGACCATGGCTTTGCATCCAAATGGTTTTTTTCTGGCCTATTACCAAATCATGGCTGAGTTTAGGGATGGAGGCTCCCTTCTCCTCTGCTGAACATTAAGGCTCGGGATGATCCAGGTCATGGGGCATAAAAATATCCAAAGAAGAATCCTGATTCCATACCAGGGCCTGGCTGCCTGCCATCCCCTGGCTGAGGCTACAAACCATCTCTTTGGACCCATCTTGCCCTCATTATGGTCTCACCATCAGTAATCAAGTCCACCTATTATCCTGCTCATTCATTGTCAATCACTGATATCCAACTATATCTTTTCTACCTCCTCCCTTGTGCCTGTTATCTTGTGTGCATCATGGAGTCTAGCTCCAGGAATGATTCCATTGTAAGTTCTAGACCAGCTGGGGTGCCTGTCTCCCTCATGCCAACTGCCCACCTGCTTTGAAGGTGAACACGTGTTGTGGTATGGCTAGAAAATGTCCTGCCTACATCTCACTGGTACAGTTATTCTCTAGAACAGGGGGTTGTGCCAGGGACCTGATTGTGATGCTGAACCTCGGCTTCCAGGTTTAAGATTGAGCAAAACTCCTGGAGGACAGCAGAAGAGTAAAGGAATAGAAAGGAAGCCAAAGGACAGGAAGTACAGAAGACACAGGAGGAGAAAACAAAGCATAGACAACAGGCTCAGTGTCTATGCATGGAAGGAAGGGGAGATGAAAAAGAAGTAGGGGATAAAGGAAGGAAGGAGGGAGGGAGGGATGGAAGGAATGATAGTAGGAGGAAGTATGAGAGGGAGAGTGTGGTAGATAGTATGAAGAAGAAAGTAAAGGCTGATACATTTTTTTACCTCTAGGTGGCATTTCTGGAGACCCTGAATCTCATGAACAGAGTCCAAAATCCCATGGGCACTGGCTGATCCTAAGAAATAAGGGATACCTGCAGGTAGGTGCCATAAACACTGAGCATAAACAATTGCACAGATTCCTAACCTTGATAATCAAGTTACCCACATATCTGCACTCCAGTTGATGAATCGAAGGCAGTGTTCCTCATCAATGTAACAAACATGGCCACCGGGAGATCACAAAGCACCTATTCCAGGGTAGCAGAATTTAGGACTAGGAAACCAAACCCCGACTAACCTCAGAACTAGCCAGTTGGCTGGAGCAACTTTCATTTGTTCACTGGCTAAGCACTGATTCAGTGTTTGACCAGAATCCGGAAGTATTCCTCACTCATCCCCAGACCTGCTGAGAAAAGCTTGTGGAGGTGTTGGCAGGAACAGCAAATCAATTCCACTGGATGGCAGTGTAGTATCACGAATGGGAGATACCCTTGTTCCAGGTTACTTCCCTCTGTCCACCTCTGAAGGAAAAAAACAAACTGAAAATGCCAACTCAACACCAGACTCCAATATATCTTTGATAGAACTTGGACCCTTACATCCCAGCAACTTATGTTATAGATCCAGAAGTTATATAGATCTCTGACTCAGTGTATTAAAACACTCCACAACAAGGACAGAGCCCAAATTCAAGGCATAAGGGTGAAACAGCAAAACTTAATTGAGATTCTCTCCCTACATGCAAGAGCCAGGAGAAGCTACAGAAAGAAACTTCTAGTCACAGACTTGTCTTGGGACAAAATACAGCATCATTAGTTCAGCCTGAAGTACTCTAGTTGCTGCATGGGCACAGTATCCTCAACACTCTGACCCATGGAGTGCTGGAGACTAAACTCTCAGAGGTCCACCACCTCATCCTTGAGACTGACTGTGATGAAAACAACAGCCAAAATAATTCTTCCCCTTTCTCCTGAAGACAGCCCTGCCAGTACATTTACACTCTCCATCTCCACAAAACTCTGGAGGAAGGAGGACTTTGGGGGATTGTGATTAAATTCTTTAATTTTTGCCTGTTGTGACTTTTCACAGGTCCAAGGCCATAAACCTATGGATTGGGTTCTGGACCCTACCCACATACCTTTCAGACAAAGGCCACAGCTATGATGTTATAAACAGAGACAACCGCCTATCCACAAGAGCAGATGCCACACTTCTGTAATCCCAGCTCTGCTGAGATGCCCAGCTGGACTCTCGCTGAAGGCTGGGTCTCTAAACAGTTAATTTCAGGGTCTCTGGAGCCTTATTTTATGGACACTGTCTGTTATAGACCTCACAGATCCCTCCACATCACTCCAACAAAAGGTTATGACATCGTTTCATGGCCTAAGGATCATACAGAAAAATTAAATTGGGAACTGAAAAACTAGAAAGAAGAAGAAACACATAAATTCCTAAGAAGAATCTGGACCTTGGGCTGAATACAACTCCCTTCCTACTATACCAAGATATGAGTAAGAAATAAGTAAAATGTTGATATTTCTGGAGATCCCCAAGCCCATGAACAAAGGCCAGTATCTCACAGGCAGTGGGATTCCAGGAAAAGAGGGATGTATGGAAGCAAGGGCCCAAACTAACCATGAATCCAGGGACCTTGCCGCATTAGTCAGGATTCTCTAGATTCACAGAACCTATGGAATGTCTGTCCATATTGAGGGAACTTACTGTCATGACTTACACTTTGTAACCCAACTAACCCAACAATGGTCAGCTGTGAATCAGAAGTTCAAGAATCTAGAGCTGGAGAGATGGCAAGGCTGTTAAAAGCACTGACTGCTCTTCCAAAGTTCCTCAGTTCAAATCCCAGTAACAACATGGTGACTGTAACGGGATCTAATGCCCTCTTCTAGGGTGTCTGAAGACAGCTATGAGTAAGTGGGCCTGAGTGAGTAGAGCCTTAAAGAGAGCTGAGAGATGGGTCAGAGGTTAAGAGTATTGACTGCTTTCCTGGAGGTCCTGAGGTCAATTCCCAGCAAACACATGGTGGCTCCTCAACCATCTATAATTATGTCTGATGCTTTCTCTGGTCTGTCTGAAGACAGCTACAGTGTACTTGAATATAATCATCATCATCATCATCATCATCATCATCATCATCATCATCCCCTAGTATCAGTCCCTGAGCCTAGAGGCTTTAGCTGGTCTTCTGTAGATGTAGACTCCAACAGATGTGCAGGCAAGTAAATGCAAGAGGAGAAGAGTGAATGTTCCTTCTTCTAATGTCCTTATGTATGTCTCCAGGAGAAGGTGTGGGCCATAATAAAAGTGTGTACCTGCCGGGTGGTGGTTGCGCACACCTTTAATCCCAGCACTTGGGAGGCAGAAGCAGGTGTATTTCTGAGTTCAAGGCCAGCCTGGTCTACAGAATGAGTTCCAGGACAGCCAGGGCTACACAGAGAAACCCTGTCTCGGGGGGAAAAAAAAGATGTGTACCACCACATCTGGACCTGGGACTTGTTTTGTCCCAGGCTGACCTTGGACTCAGAGATCTCCTTGCCTCACTCTCCTGGAATTAAAGCCCTGTACTGCCTTGTCTGGGCCTATGCTTTCCATAGTCACCATGACTCCAAGATCTCCAGGCCAAGATCCAGGTCAGAAACATGTGTCTTCCAGCCTCAAGAACTAGATCACACACAGGAGAGCCCTCCAATAATGGATTGTAGTTTATGTCCCATATTGTTGGTGGCAGCAGCATAAACAGGCCACTTGCTGACAGTTTTGAACCAACAATGCCATGGTACCCATCTTTCAAGTTCTCAATGTCCACACTTTCTTGATGATAAAGAAAAAATAAGTCCAACTTGCTAACACATCCCAAGATGGCTAACCATGGTTACCCAACAGGTAACCTAGACCCTGAAATACTATAGTACTGTGAGCCTGGCTAAAGATGCCCTCCTTTCAGTCTTGGGACCAGAGTCCCCTGTATCTACCCTTCCTCTTCTTCAGACCTGCTAAAACAGTCCACAGAGGTGTTCTCAGAAACAGGAAAATCATTCCGCTTGATGGCAGTATTGCTCCATGAACACCAAGGCACCCTTATCCCAAGATCTCTCCTCCACCCAACTCTGAGGAAAAAACAGGCCAACAAATGGCCACAAGACTATACAATGTGGCTGAGTTCAATCCTGGATTTCAGGAAGGACAGTGTGAATTGGAATCTTTCTGAGTGGATACTATTGTTCATTATTATTATTATAATAACTATAATAATAATAATACATATTATTATAGTTATTATCATCATCATCATCATCATCATCATCATTGACTGACTGTGCCTCCTGTGTGCTTCTGTGTGTGTATGTCTCCTGACAGGGCAAGTTATAGGAAAGAAAAGAAAATGGGCTGTTGGCCCAAGGGAAGGTTGGTCATCTTCCCACATAGTGCTAAGGAACAGGAATAGGTTTTTACCTGAGAGAAGGAAGGTTCCAAGTTGCAAAGAAGAAAAAAAAATACACAGGAAAATTCCAATATGAGGTCTTGGGATCCTTAAGCCACTAGTAGGAACAGAGTAGACAAGACAGCTCCTAACCATATAATTTGGTCTTCTTGTCTAAAGATCTCACCTTCTGGAGTCCATGACCATGGCTTTGCATCCGAATGGTTTTACTGGCCTATTACCAAATCATGGTTGAGTTTAGGGATGGAGGCTCCCTTCTCCTCTGCTGAACATTAAGGCTCAGGAAGATCCAGGTCATGGGGCATAAAAATAACCAAAGAAGAATGCTGATTGCCCCCTAGGGGCTACCTGCCTTCCATCCCCTGGCTGAGGCTACAAACCATCTTTTTGGACACATGTTACCACCACTATGATCTCCCCACCACTAACCAATTCCACCTATTTTCTCATTCATTCATTGTCAATCATTGACTTCCAACTATATTTTTCTGCTTCCTCCCTTGTATGTGTTGTCCCCTGTGCATCATGGAGTCTAGCTCCAGGAATGATTCCATTGTAAGTTCTAGACAAGTTGGGGTGCCTGTCTTCCTCATGCCAACTGCCCACCTGCTTTGAAGGTGAAGCTGTGTTGTGGCATGGCTAGAAAATGTCCTGCCTACATCTCACTGGTACAGTTATTCTCTAGAACAGGGGGTTGTGCCAGGGACCTGATTGTGATGCTGAACCTCGGCTTCCAGGTTTAACACAGAGCTATGTCTGCAAAACTCCTGGAGGACAGCAGAAGAGACAAGGGAATAGAAAGGAAGCCAAAGGACAGGAAGTACAGAAGGCACAGGAGGAGAAAACAAAGCATAGACAACAGGCTCAGGGTCTAAGCATGGATGGAAGGGGAGATGAAAAAGAGGTAGGGAATAAAGGAAGGAAGGAGGGAGGGAGGGATGGAAGGAATGATTGAAAGAAGAAGTATGAGAGGAAATAACCAGTTACCTGGAGCAACCTTCACTTGTTCACTGGCTGTACATTGATTCAGTGTTTGAGCAGAATCCCAAAGTCTTCTTCACTTATCCCCAGACCTGCTGAGAAAAGCTTGTGGAGGTGTTGGCAGGAACAGCAAATCAATTCCACTGGATGGCAGTGTAGTATCATAAGTGTGAGTTACACTTCTTCCAGGTTCCTTCCCTCTGCCCTCCTCTGAAGGAAAAAAACAAACTGAAAATGCCAACTCAACACCAGACTCCAATATATCTTTGATAGAACTTGGCCCCTTATATCCCAGAAACGTATGTTATAGATCCAGAAGTTATATAGATCTCTGACTCAGTGTATTAAAACACTGCACAACAAGAACAGAACTCAGATTCAAGGGGATCACCAATCCAATGAAGAGAGCTCCAAATTCCAAAAGTAATGTCTGATGACAGTTTAAAAGGTAATCATGAGTCCTGGAACCCTCTTGTACTCATAGATTCCAGGGCTGTCTCTGCTTCTGCTTGGTGGTAGGAGGATAGGAAGGGGACAATAGTCGATTTTCCATAAGTCCTTCAAGGCAGCTGACTCCTGGTCAAAGAACTCCTCTGAACTCTGGCAAACATGGCTGACACAGGAAATCTAAGCTGCTATTTCCTGTGTAGCTGTACTTTTAGCCCTGGGACATGGCATTCCTCAGGGAATGGCAAGAGAGCCCCAACAGGCAACCTACACCCAGAAGTACCACAGTACTGAGAAGCTGCTGGATAGAGCCTCTTTTGAGTCTTGGGACCAGAGTCCCCAGTATTCATAACTTATCATTCCCAAATCTGCTGAAATGGCCCACTGAGGTGTTCTCAGAAACAGGAAAACAATTCCTCTTGATGGCAGTATTGCTCCATGAACATGAAGGCACACTTATCCCAAGATCTTTCCTCCACCTAACTCTGAGGAAAAAACAAGCCAACAATTTGCCACAAGACTATATAATGTGGCTGAGCTCAATCCTGGATTTCTCTGCAGGGCAATGTGACTTGGATTCTTTCTGAATGGATACTATTGTTCTTCTTATTTTTATTATGTGCATGTGTGCACCTGTGTGCCTGTGTGTGTGTGTGTGTGTGTGTGTGTGTGTGTGTGTGAAACCTAGGTCCTCATTCCAACTATATTTTGTGATTTGGCCATAGCAGCAGGGTTTTCCACTGAAGGTATAAATACTATATTGGAAAAACCAATTGCAAAATCCACCACTGGACACAAGAGTTTCTAGAAGCCACAGAAACAAAACTTTAGGGAGAAACTGGACTCAGGGTGAACACACTCCCATCTCCCACAGTCCAGGAGGAACACACTAACTAGCACATGAGCATAGAAGCCTCAGCTAGGATCATGACTCTGGGGTCAAGGATGATCATATGTGTCCAGGTCTTCCATGGTTGTGCAGATACCCCATAACTGTGATACACTAAGCCTCAGGTTCAAGGTTAGCTCACCTCTCTCTCCTCCCCACACTCACTCAGGAGTCTCCTGACAGGGAGAGTCATAGGACAGAAAGAAAAATGGGCAGTTGGCCCAAGGGAAGCTTAGTCCTCTTCCCACACATTCCCTTGGAACAGGAATAGATTTTTACCTGACAGAGGAAGGTTCCAAGTTGCACAGAAGTAGAAAAAGCACACAGAAATTTCCAATATGAAGTCTTTGGACCCTTAAAGCAGTGTTAGGAGCGGAATAGAGAGGGGAGGGCAGCTGCCCACTACACACATTAGTCTTTTTATCTAAAGATCCTAACTTATGCAAGCCATGACCCTTGCTTTGCATCCAAGTGGATGCTCTGGCCTATTACCACATCGTGGGTGATCTTGGGAATGGAGGCTCCCTTCTCCTCAGCTTCACAGCTTCTTGTTCCAGTGTCTGAGATCCACACATGATCTTCTGTGCATCTCCAAAGAGCTGGTGTCACTTCTCCAGCTCTGCCCTTTGTAGCACTCTAAGTTCAGATTGATACACTCCACTGCCACTGCTGTTCTTGGTGGTCATCCCGTGGTACTGGCATCTCCAATATGCTAGGGTCTTCCACTGCAACTATAATTCACCAAAGCCTCTCATAGGCTCTCTTCGTGGTACCAAGCCTCAACTCCTTTGTATGACCCCTTCAGTCCTGGGCTGTCAATTACAACTGAGGGCACACTTTCACCAATGGCCTTCCATGGCCTCTCACAGTACCAAGCCTCAGCTGTTCTTCATGATGCCTTCATGCCTTCAAAACCAGTACCACCTGGATGATTCTTACATGTTACCAAGTACAGCTGCAGCATGAGGAACACTTGGCTATCTCTGGAATACAGCTTCTTTGTGCTCTCAGAAAACACTTCCCATATTTCACCTCAGTGATGCTGGTCTTTTCTTAATCACCACTAATTTCTTAGCTCCAGTTAACCAGCATCAATTGTCCCAGTAGTCTCCTTCTCCTCTTGAATATAAAGCCAGAGACACATGGCTGAAACTGCTGAGTTCTGCTGCTTGCAGGAGCTGGAGCATTGCCCGCCTTGTTCTATTATACTATCACTAGCTTCCTTTTTCCCAGTTCCTTCACTGCCTAAATTGGCTGTCCTGAATCTTGCTCCTTAGACTGACTTTGAACTCAAGAGATCTGCATGCCTGTCTCCTAAGCACTGGGATTAAAGTTGTGGTCCACCAAGCCTGGATTAAAGTTTTTCTTCACCTGGAATTTGCTCCTTTCTAGGCTGGCCTTGAAACCAGAGATCTGCTTATCTTTGCCTCCTGGGATTAAAGGCTTGTACTACCAGGCCTGGACCTAAAGTTAACTGAGTGAATCTTTCCCCCAAGGTCACCACTCCTTTAATTCAGCTCCATTTCACTTCCTGGAGTCCCTTTAATACTCACACTATATATTTTGTACTTTTCCTTTCTCAGCTTGCTATGTTTGTTCAAAATTCTCTTCCTCAGACTTAACCAGAGAACAAAGTCTTTGTTGGGCTTTTTTGAGACTTCCTTTGCAGATGCAATTAACATAAATCTCTTTACCTTAGCCCTAGGCAGTCTCTTCAGACAATGGCAAAAAGCAGCCATGTTCTTTACCAAAACATCACAAAACAGTCTCTCAGCCACATATTAAAGTTCTTCTCTACTGAAACCTCTTGGGCTGTCAGGCCTGCACAGTTAAAATGACCCTCAGCACCACTTTCTTCCATATTCCTACTAGTCTGGCCCATTAAGCCCCACTTAAAGAATTCCGTGTCCAAATCCAAAGTCCTAAAATCCACATTCTTCCAAACAAAAGCATGATCAGGCCTATCACAGCAATACCCCAGTCCCTGGTACCAACTTCTGTCTTAGTTAGGGTTTCACTACTGTGAACAGACACCATGACCAATGCAAGTTTTATAAAAGACAACATTTAATTGAGGTTGGCTTACAGGCTCAGAGGTTCAGTCCATTGTCATCAAGACAGAAACATGGCAGCATCCAGGCAGATATGGTGCAGGAGGAGCTGAGAGTTCTACATCTTCATCTGAAGGCTGCTAGTATAAGAGTGACTTCCAGGCAACTAGGGTGAAGGTTTTAACCCCACACCCACAGTGACACACCTACTCCAACAAGGCCACACCTAATAGTGCCACTCCCTGGGAAAAGCATATACAAACCATCACAGAATGGAAATATCCAAAGAAAAATCCTGTTTTACTCCCAGGAGCTACCTGCCTTCCATGCTCTGGCTGAGGCTACAAACCATCTCTTTGGACCCATCTTGCCACCATTAAAGACTCACCACCAGTAAACAATTCCACCTATTACCCTGCTCATCCATTGTCAATCACTGATTTGCAACTATATCTTTCCTGCTTCCTCCCTGTGCCCCTTGTCCTGTGTGCATCATGGAGTGTAGCTTCAGGAATGATTCCATTTTAAGTACTAGACAGGGTGGGGTGCCTGTCTTCCTCATGCCAACTGCCCACCTCGTTGATGGTGAAGCTGTATTGTGGCATGACTAGAAAATGCCCTGCCTACGTCTCACTTGGACAGTTATTCTCCCTGCCAGGGGGTTGTGTTGCTGACTGTGGGACCTGATTGTGTTGCTGAATGTCGGCGTCCAGGTTCAATAGAGAGCTTGGCCTGGAAAACATCTGAAGGACAGCAGAAGAGTAAAGGAATACAAAGGAAGCCAAAGGACAGGAATTACAGAAGGCACAGGAGGAGAAAACAAATCATAGACAACAGGCTTAGGGTCTAAGCATCGAAAGAAGGGGAAATGAAAAAGAGGTAGGGGATAAAGGAAGGAAGGAGGGAGGAAGGGATGGAAGGAATGATAGAAGGAGGAAGTATGAGAGGGAGAGTGTGGTAGACAGTATGAAGAAGAAAGTAAAGGACTGATATTTTTTTTACCTCTAGGTGGCATTTCTGGAGACTGTGAAGCTCATGAACAGAGTCCAGAATTCCATGGGCACTGGCTGATTCCTAGAAATGAGGGATACCTGCAGGTAGGTGCCATAAACACTGAGCATAAACAATTGCACAGATTCCTAACCTTGATAATCAAGTAACCCACATATCTGCACCCCAGTTGATGAATCTAAGGCAGTGTTCCTCATCATTGTAACAAACATGGCCGCCAGGAGATCCAGAGTAGCAGAATTTAGGACTAGGAAACCAAACCCCGGTTAACCTCAGAACTAGCCAGTTGGCTGGAGCAACCTTCACTTGTTCACTGGCTGTTCACTGATTCAGTGTTTGAGCAGAATCCCAAAGTATCCCTCACTCATCCCCAGACCTGCTGAGAAAAGTTTGTGGAGGTGTTGGCAGGAACAGCAAATCAATTCCACTGGATGGCAGTGTAGTGTCATGAGTGTGAGTTATCCTTCTTCCAGGTTCATTCCCTCCGCCCACCTCTGAGGAAAAAAACAAACTGAAAATGCCAACCCAACACCAGACTCCAATATATCTTTGATAGAACTTGGCCCCTTATATCCCAGCAACTTATGTTATAGATCCAGAAGTTATATAGATCTCTGACTCAGTGTATTAAAACACTCCACAACAAGGACAGAGCTCAGATCCAAGGGGATCACCATTCCCATGAAGAGAGCTCCAAATTCCAAAAGTAATGTCTGATGACAGTTTAAAAGGTAATCATGAGTCCTGGAACCCTCTTGTACTCATAGATTCCAGGGCTGTCTCTGCTTCTGCTTGGTGGTAGGAGGATAGGAAGGGGACAATAGTCGATTTTCCATAAGTCCTTCAAGGCAGCTGACTCCTGGTCAAAGAACTCCTCTGAACTCTGGCAAGCATGGCTGACACAGGAAATCTAAGCTGCTATTTCCTGTGTAGCTGTACTTTTAGCCCTGGGACATGGCATTCCTCAGGGAATGGCAAAAGAGCCCCAACAGGCAACCTACACCCAGACGTACCACAGTACTGAGAAGCTGCTGGATAGAGCCTCTTTTGAGTCTTGGGACCAGAGTCCCCAGTATCCATACTTTATCATCCCCAAATCTGTGGAAACTGCCCATTTAGGTGTTCTCAGTAACATTAAAACAATTCCGCTCAATGGCAGTATTGCTCCATGAACAGGAAGGCACACTTATCCCAAGATCTTTCCTCCACCCAACTCTGAGGAAAAAACAAGCCAACAATTTGCCACAAGACTATGTAATGTGGCTGAGCTCAATCCTGGATTTCTCTGCAGGACAATGTGACTTGGATTCTTTCTGAATGGATTCTATTGTTCTTCTTATTTTTATTATGTGCATGTGTGCACCTGTGTGCCTGTGTGTGTGTGTGTGTATGTGTGTGTGTGTGTGTGTGTGTGTGTGTGTGTGTGTGTGTGTGTGTGTCAAACCTAGGTCCTCATTCCAACTATATTTTGTGATTTGACCACAGCAGCAGGGTTTTCCATGAAGGTATAAATACTACATTGGAAAAACCAATTGCAAAATCCACCACTGGACACAAGAGTTGCTAGAAGCCACAGAAACAAAACTTTAGGGAGAAACTGGACTCAGGGTGAACCCACTCCCATCTCCCACAGTCCAGGAGGAACACACTAACTAGCACATGAGCATAGAAGCCTCAGCTAGGATCATGACTCTGGGGTCAAGGATGATCATATGTGTCCAGGTCTTCCATGGTTGTGCAGATACCCCATAACTGTGATACACTAAGCCTCAGGTTCAAGGTTAGCTCACCCCTCTCTCCTCCCCACACTCACTCAGGAGTCTCCTGACAGGGAGAGTCATAGGACAGAAAGGAAAATGGGCAGTTGGCCCAAGGGAAGCTTAGTCCTCTTCCCACACATTCCCTTGGAACAGGAATAGATTTTTACCTGACAGAGGAAGGTTCCAAGTTGCACAGAAGTAGAAAAAGTACACAGAAATTTCCAATATGAAGTCTTTGGACCCTTAAAGCACTGTTAGGAGCAGAATTGATAGGGGAGGGCAGCTGCCCACTACACACATTAGTCTTTTTGTCTAAAGATCCTAACTTATGCAAGCCATGACCCTGGCTTTGCATCCACGTGGATGCTCTGACCTATTACCACATCGAGGGTGAGCTTGGGAATGGAGGCTCCCTTCTCTTCTGCTAAAAGTTAAGGTTCTCAAGGATCCAGGCCATGGGAATGGAAATATCCAAATTCAAATCCTGTTTCCCTCCCAGGGGCTACCTGCCTTCCATGCTCTGGCTGAGACTACAATCCATCTCTTTGGACCCATCTTGCCACCATTAAAGACTCACCACCAGTAAACAATTCCACCTATTACCCTGCTCATCCATTGTCAATCATTGATTTGCAACTATATCTTTCCTGCTTCCTCCCTGTGCCCCTTGTCCTGTGTGCATCATGGAGTGTAGCTTCAGGAATGATTCCATTTTAAGTACTAGTCAGGGTGAGGTGCCTGTCTTCCTCATGCCAACTGCCCACCTCGTTGATGGTGAACCTGTATAGTGGCACGGCTAGAAAATGCCCTGCCTATGTCTCACTTGGACAGTTATTCTCCATGCCAGGGGGTTGTGCTGCTGATTGTGAGACCTAATTATGTTGCTGAACGTAGGCTTTCAGGTTCCATAGAGATAAGCCTGGAAAACTCCTGGAGGACAGCAGAAGTGTAAAGGAATACAAAGGAAGCCAAAGGACAGGAAATGCAGAAGGCACAGGAAGAGAAAACAAAGCAGAGACAACAGGCTCAGGGTCTAAGCATGGAAGGAAGCGAGGGATGAAAAAGAAGCAGTGAATAAAGGAAAGGAGGAGGGATGGAAGGAATGAGGGAGGGAGGGAAAGGGGAGGGAGAGTGTGGTAGATGGTATGAAGAAGAAACTGAAGGACTGATATATTTTTGACCTCTAGGTGGCATTTCTGGAGACCCTGAAGCTCATCAACAGAGACCAGAGTACCATGAGCACTGGCTGATTCCAAGAAATGAGGGATAGTTGCAGCTAGGAGCCATAAACACTGCTCAGAGGCAATTGGGCAGATTCCTAAACTTGTTAGGAAATTGACCCACATATCCATATGCAAGTTGAAGAATCCAGGGCACTGTTCCTCATCACTGTGCAAACATGGCCGCCGCGAGATCACAAATCCTCTATTCCTGAGTAGCTAAAGTTATGACTAAGAAACCAAATCCGAGATAACCTCAGAACTAGCCAATTGGTTGGAGCTACCTTCAATCGTTCACTTGATATCCACAGTTTCAATATTTGAAAGGGAAGCACCAAGGATCCCTCACCCCCTCCTAGATCTGCTGAGAAAATCATGTTGAGGTGTTGGCAGGATCTGCAAAGCAATTCCACTGGATGGCAGTGTAGTATCATGAATGCGGAGACCCCCTTCTTCCAGGATCACTCCCTCCTCCCTCCTCTCAGGGGAAAAAAAAATGAAAAAGCCAACTTAACACCAGATTCCAATATATCATTGATAAAAGCCCTCATAAATACAGAAACTTATGTTATAGATCTAGAAGACATAGAGATCTCTGACTCAGTATAGTAAGACACTCCACCACAAAGACAGAGACCAGCTTCAAGTCAGAAGGAACAAACAGCAAAAGTTAATTGGGCTCCTCTCCCTAGATTCAAGAGTCAGGAGAAGCCACAGAAACACACTTCTAGTCAGAGACTTGTCCTGGGACAAAATTCAGCACCATTAGTTCAGCCTGAAGCAGTCTACTTGGTACATGGACACAGTATCCTCAACACTGTGACCCATGGAGTGTTGGAGTATAAATGCTCAGAGGTTCACCACCTCATCCTTGAGACTGACTGTGATGCATAGACCAAAGGAACACTTCCCCTTTCTCCTGAAGACAGCCCTGCCAGTACATTTAAATTCTCCATCTCCACAAAGCTCTTGAGAAAGGAGTTCTCTTTGTTATGGTGATTAAACTCTCTAGTTTTTACCAGTTCTGAGTTCTCACAGGCCTGAGACCAAACGTCTGTTTATTTGTTTTTGGACCCAACCCACATACCTTCCAGACAAAGGTCTCAGCTTCCAGGTCTTAAGCAAAGACAATCACCCATCCACAAGAGCCAATGCCACACATCTGTGATCTCAGCTCTGCTGATTTTCCCAGCTGGACTCTAGCTGAAAGCTGGGTCTCTAAAGCTTTATTTTATGGACTCCGTTATAATTGTCACAGATCACTCCAACACAAGGATATGACCTAGTTTCATGGTCTAAGGATCCTACAGGAAAATTAAATTGGGAACTGACAAACTAGAAACAAGTATAAGTGATACACATAAATTCCTCAGAAGAAATTGGACCTTGGGCTGAATACAACCTCCTCCTACTATACCAAGATATGACTAAGAAATATGTATACTGTTGATATTATTAACTCTATCTATATTGTCTAAATCATAAACATCAGTGCTCTGAAACTCAAGACATTGGCTCTCCCAGAATTGACTCTTTTTCAGATTGTTCCTCCTCAGTTACTGTCATGCTCTCCAGCCCTTCCCCCCTCCCCCCTGTGGAAGCCAGTTTCATAATTTCACCTTTCTGTGCGCTAAAAACAATATGAAAGTTGCAGGAAAATCTTGTTATCTTTAGGAAAAGAAAATAAACATTCCAAATACAAATGTATTTCCATGTCACCAATGTTGATGCATTTGGGAACCATTAAATATAAACGGGTTTGGAGAAAATAAATCAGACATATTTTCTAAAAAAGTTTTGTAAATGAATTTTGTTCCTTGCTATAGTAAGTATAGCAATGTCTATCTATCTATCTATCTATCTATCTATCTATCTATCTATCTATCTATCTTTCTATCTACTTATATAAATAGATATTCATATAGATATACATAGCTATACAAACATACATATATGTGAGAATGCACTGTAATATTTGCTAAATTATAACTCTTTTTTCAAGAGGTAAAATCATTTTCAGCTTGTTTGGTTTTTTTCCTGAACTAGAAACCAATTTGAAAAGCAGTTAAAGAATGTAAAACTACACATAGGAGCAGAAATATCTGAACAGTAATAAGTTTTTTTTTCTTTGCAATAACAATCATAAATGAGCTTGGTCACTGAGCTTCTCTTGGGCTAATGACAACTGAGGACACACAGATGTAGCAGAAAGTACTGATAGATCAAGGATGTCACTTTCCGCGGCATCTCTACAGTGATATTAATTTCAACACGTTTGTGTCTTCTTCACATAAAAATAAGCATTTTAGGTCTGAATTATTCGCAACAACTCCAGGAGTCTGAGCAGCAGACATAATAACCTCTCAGTAGGTTTAGCAGGAAGTCCCCACAAAAACTGCCTGTGATGAATCTCCAGGACCAGAGAGTGCTGGAGCTAGCTGACACACTCCCTAAACACCTGCTCCCAAAAACTTTCCTGATCCTCAACCAAAGAGGCTTTTTTCCTGTGGCCACCAGCAAGTCTTCTAGTGGCCCCAGGTGGAAATCCAGTCTCTAGGAAGCTCTAGCCATTCTGTCTGGTTCACAAACTTCAGTGCCTGCAAATGAAGAGCCTGGCAGAGCCAGGAAGTGCCTTTCTGAAGGGAAATTCACCAAAGGGAACTTCATCAATAACACAGGTTTTATGAATCTTCCTTGCCTAGGCAGCCAAACCACTGTGTCCTCTGGTCATAAACCTCAGTGCCCGAAAAGGAGGACACTGGTGCACCCAGGAAGTTCCTTTCAGAAGGGAACTTCACCAAGAGCACCCATATCATTTCTTGCCAAGGCAGCCATACTGCTGGGCACCTCTTTTTCGGGGCAAAGAAGTGCCGGCTGGGAAAGTACTGCAGTCACTGACTTCAGTCTGAGGCACAGAATATGCCCTGTAATTAAGAGCTTCCCACCAAACTGCAAAAAACAGGAAGGAAGAAAATGACCTCCGAATCTTACCTGGCAGAGAATGTGAAAAGGAAGAAGTGAATCCATTGGTTGTGGTCACCACATCCTGTACAGCTGGTACTGCCCCGGGAAGGGGGGCAGGGGTAGACCTCTTCCTGCCTGCTTAAGAAGGCACAGACTTTAAGATCGTGGGGTCCATGTGTGCAATGTCTTTGCAAGTTACACAAAACTACAAGTTTGTCTAAATCATCAGCAATCCGAAATTCAAGGCACTAGTTCACTGAGAAGTCAGACTTTTTTCAATTACTTTTATGAAAAAAAAATAATCATTCCAAATATGAATGCATTTTCATGTGACCAATGCAAATGCTGGCATTTAAGAATCAGTAAATAAATAACGGGATCATTCGAAATGTTCCATAAATGAGTTTTTTCTTCACTGTAGCCTCTCTCTCTCTCTCTCTCTCTCTCTCTCTCTCTCTCTCTCTCTCTTTCTCTGTCTCTCTCTCTCTCTCTCTCTCTCTGTTTCTCTCTCTCTGTCTCTGTCTCTCTCTCTGTCCCTCTCTCTCTCTCCCTCTCTCTCTCTCTCTCTCTGTTTCTCTCTCTCTGTCTCTCTCTCTCTGTCTCTCTCTCTCTCTGTGTCTCTCTCTCTCTCTGTCTCTCTCTCTGTCAATCCTCATCTGTCTATCTATCTCTCCACTTACATGGATATACACTTAGATATAAAAACACACATACATGTGAGACTCTTCTCTCCTTTTTAGCAAATTACTATTTATTTTTCCAAGTGGTAACATTATTTTCAGCTCGTTTTTTTCCCTAAACTACAAACCAATTTGAAAAACAGTTAAAAAATGTAAAAAACACATAGGAGCAGAAATATCTGGACTGTAATCAGGTTTTTGGCGATAAGAATCCCAATGAGCTTGGTCTCTGAGTTATTTTAATATTTTATATTTAATATTATAATCTCAGTGAGCTTGATCTCTGAGTTATTTTCATCAGTGCCCGCAAAGGAGGACACAGGGGGACCCTGGAAGTCCCTTTTAGAAGGGACTTCACCACAGCGCCCATGTGGGAACCTTTCTTGCTGTGGAAGCCATTCTTCTGGGCACCTCTTTTCGCCAGTACCTGCCTGCTGGGAAAGTGCTGCAGCCCCTGGCTGCTCTCTGAGGAACAGAATATGCTCTGCCATTTAAAGCTTTCCACCAAACTACGAAAAAACAGGAAGGAAGAAAATGGCCTCATAATCTTACCTGGCAGAGAATGTGAAATGGAAGAAAGGAATCCATTGCTGGTTGTTTCCTGATCCTGTACAGCTGTTGCTTCCCCGGGAAGGTAGACCTCTTCCTGCCTGCTTAAAAAGGCACAGACTTTAAGATCGCGGGGTCCATGTGTGCAAAGTCTTTGCAAGTTACACAAAACTACAAGTTTGTCTAAATCATCAGCAATCCGAAATTCAAAGCACTAGTTCACTGAGAAGTCAGAATTTTTTCAGTTACTTTTAAGAAAAGAAAATAATCATTCCAAATATGAATGCATTTTCATGTCACCAATGCCAATGCTGGCATTTAGGAATCAGTAAATAAATAACGGGATCATTCGAAATGTTCCATAAATGAGTTTTTCTTCACTGTAGCCTCTCTCTGTGTCTCTCTCTCTCCCTCTCTCTCTCTCTCTCTCTCTCTCTCTCTCTCTCTCTCTCTCTCTCTCTTTCTCTGTCTCTCTCTCTGTCTCTCTCTCTGTTTCTCTCTCTCTGTCTCTGTCTCTCATTCTCTCTCCCTCTCTCTCTCCGTCTCTCTCTCTGTCTTCTCTCTGTTTCTCTCTCTCTCTGTCTCTCTCTCTCTCTGTCTCTCTCTCTGTCAATCCTCATCTGTCTATCTATCTCTCCACTTACATAGATATACACTTAGATATAAAAACACACATACATGTGAGACTCTTCTCTCCTTTTTAGCAAATTACTATTTATTTTTCGAAGTGGTAAAATTATTTTCAGCTCGTTTTTTTCCCTAAACTACAAACCAATTTGAAAAACAGTTAAAAAATGTAAAATACACATAGGAGCAGAAATATCTGGACTGTAATCAGGTTTTTGGCGATAAGAATCCCAATGAGCTTGGTCTCTGAGTTATTTTAATATTTTATATTTTATATTTAATATTATAATCTCAGTGAGCATGATCTCTGAGTTATTTTAATCAGTGCCCGCAAAGGAGGACACAGGGGGACCCTGGAAGTCCCTTTTAGAAGGGAACTCTACCAAGAGCGCCCATGTGGGAACCTTTCTTGCTGTGGAAGCCATGCTGCTGTGCACCTCTTTTTCCTGAAAGGAAGTGCCTGCTGGGAAAATGCTGCAGCCACTGGATGCTGTCTATGTACCTATATTACCTAAATCATCAGCAACCCGAAATTCAAGGCAGTAGTTCGCCGATAAGTGAGAATTTTTTCAATTATTTTTACAAAAGGAAAATAATCATTTCAAATATGAATGCATTTTCATGTCACCAATGCCAATGCTGGCATTTAGGAACCAGTAAATAAATAACGGGATCATTCGAAATGTTCCATAAATGAGTTTTTCTTCACTGTAGCCTCTCTCTGTGTCTCTCTCTCTCTCTCTCTCCCTCCCTCTCTCTCTCCCCCTCTCCCCCTCTCTCTCTCTCTCCCTCTCTCCCCCTCGTCTCTCTCTCTGTCTCTCTCTCTGTTTCTCTATCTCTCTGTCTCTCTCTCTCTGTCTCTCTCTCTGTCTCTCTCTCTGTCATTTCTCATCTGTCTATCTATCTCTCCACTTACATGGATATACACTTAGATATAAAAACACACATACATGTGAGACTGTTCTCTCCTTTTTAGCAAATTACTACTTATTTTTCGAAGTGGTAAAATTATTTTCATCTCGTTTTTTTCCCTAAACTACAAACCAATTTGAAAAACAGTTAAAAAATGTAAAATACACATAGGAGCAGAAATATCTGGACTGTAATCAGGTTTTTGGCGATAAGAATCCCAATGAGCTTGGTCTCTGAGTTATTTTAATATTTTATATTTTATATTTAATATTATAATCTCAGTGAGCATGATCTCTGAGTTATTTTAATCAGTGCCCGCAAAGGAGGACACAGGGGGACCCTGGAAGTCCCTTTTAGAAGGGAACTCTACCAAGAGCGCCCATGTGGGAACCTTTCTTGCTGTGGAAGCCATGCTGCTGTGCACCTCTTTTTCCTGAAAGGAAGTGCCTGCTGGGAAAATGCTGCAGCCACTGGATGCTGTCTATGTACCTATATTACCTAAATCATCAGCAACCCGAAATTCAAGGCAGTAGTTCGCCGATAAGTGAGAATTTTTTCAATTATTTTTACAAAAGGAAAATAATCATTCCAAATATGAATGCATTTTCATGTCACCAATGCCAATGCTGGCATTTAGGAACCAGTAAATAAATAACGGGATCATTCGAAATGTTCCATAAATGAGTTTTTCTTCACTGTAGCCTCTCTCTGTGTCTCTCTCTCTCTCTCTCTCCCTCCCTCTCTCTCTCTCTCTCTCTCTCTCTCTCTCTCTCTCTCCCTCCCTCTCTCTCTCCCCCCCTCTCTCTCTCTCCGTCTCTCTCTTTCTCTCTCTCTCTGTTTCTCTCTCTCTCTCTTCTGTCTCTCTCTCTGTCTCTCTCTCTGTCTCTCTCTCTGTCAATCCTCATCTGTCTATCTATCTCTCCACTTACATGGATATACACTTAGATATAAAAACACACATACATGTGAGACTCTTCTCTCCTTTTTAGCAAATTACTATTTATTTTTCGAAGTGGTAAAATTATTTTCAGCTCGTTTTTTTTCCCTAAACTACAAACCAATTTGAAAAACAGTTAAAAAATGTAAAA